>CM064512.1:7011300-7112238 GCA_032716605.1 Paralithodes platypus
ATTTCTACTGTCTTGATGGTGTAATGGTTAGAGCGTACAAGTTCTGTATGTGAAGTGATATCCTAGGTGATATTTAGGACGTGAGACTAACTACAGTCTCTGTGGACAAACGGTCTTTAAACTTGTATGTACAGTAGGGTCTCACATAAAACGAGTTTATAGTCGATAAACGAGGGCGTTTTATGCGATTTCGTTTTATGTGAACACAGCATTTTGGTGGCCCAATATCGTCAATGTTCACTGGAAGCGTAAATTTCCGTCAGGAGCGTACTATATTTCGTACGTTTTGTACGATATTACGGCGTTCTATATGAAAGCGTACGATATTTCGTACGTTTTGTACGATATTTCGGCGCTCTATATGAAAACTCCCCGGATTTGCCCCACTTTGGCGGCGGACTCATTTTATGTGATCACATTCGTTCTGATCGAAAATTTAATATTAATATTTTAAGTTGGTCGTTTTAATCGAGACTCGTTTTATGCGAACACGTTTTATGCGGGACCCTACTGTATGTACTTACACTAGTTGTATTTGCGGGAGTGAGCATGCTCGTTAATTCCCGCCTCCTAAGATATGTTTGTCATACCGTGCTTTGAAACTATGCACTGATGGTGCAGACACTACTTCGGCTGGCAATTTGTTCCACCCACTAATCGAGTTGGTAGGAAATCTTTTACTTTTCAGATCAGATTTACTATTAAGCACTTTTAGTTTGTAGCTGTGACCTCTTGTTCTCTCACCTCCATCCCTCTCTATGAAGTTTTCTTGGTCGATTTTGTCAATACCTCTAACACATTTGTATATCTGAATTTGCTGTCCTCGTTTCCTTCTCTGTTCCAGTGTAGGTAGATTCAATCTCTCGAGCCTCTCTTGGTACCCCAAATTTTCCAAACCTGGGATCATCCTCGTAGCTGCTCTCTGTACCCTCTCAATTTTGTGGATATGTTTCTTCATGTGAGGGGACCACACTACAGATGCATATTCCATCCTGGGTCTTATTATTGCCGTTATTATTTGTTTCATGGTGTTTTCATTAAGATAATTGAAAGATATCCTGATATTTGCCAATAGTGCTAGTGATTCTCTCACTATCTTATTTACGTGGCTTTCTGGAGACATGTTATCCTTAAATTCTATCCCCAAGTCTTTTTTCTTTTCTGCTTTGGGAATCACTTAGTTTCCTAGTTTATAATCTTTTCTAGGTCTGTACTTGCTTTTACCCATTTCTAGAGTCTTACATTTCCCTGCATTGAACTCCATATTCTATTTAATGCTCCATTCATGGATCTTTTGCAAATCTGCTTGGAGTTCAAGGCAATCCTCCTGGGTTCTGATCGTTTTAAGCAGCTTAGCATCGTCCGCAAACATGCTCATGTAGCTTGTTAGTCCCTCAGGTAAGTCATTTACAAATTAAAATGTAAAACTTGCAAACTAAACAAACCAAAATTGGGACAAGGACAATATAAAGTCAAATTAAATTATCAAAATCGCTATGTGGAAACAACGTTTACTAAAATGAAAATTATTAAATAAAAGAACACAATCCACCACATAGGGTGTACATTACTACATGAGCAAGTTAATCTGTTTCCCAAGCAAACTAATCGCACATATAACAACGCACTATCGTCACGTTAAAGGAAGTAGTCAAGTTTGGGAAGTCCGGGACGTTCTGGCAAATTTTACTAAACTCTGCATGAATAAAGAAACTACATGTTAAATGTCAAAATATTATTTAAAATCAAATTTGCAACATGACAAGACATTAACAATAGTACAAAATACAAATTGATAAGATATCTATACTATTACAAAATAATATATAAAATACAGTACAGCACTCACTAACGATAGTGCTATCGGGTAGGTACCTGTAAGCATAGCATGCCTCAAGTGACCCCTATCAATAACTACCCTACAAATAACCTACATTTATAGCACAAATAAACTAAGGAAATCGCAAAAGTAAGCAATTGATACTATCGACAATGAATACATATAATATAAAGACAAATAATTACAAAATATGAAGTAACAACAGATTTAAACAAAGAGTACTCTTTTAACAAGAACAATAAATTTAAAAAATCATCAATATTAATATTAATAATAATAATAAAATAGAAAAAGAAAAAGATAAACAATAAATACAGACAAAAAGTAAGCAGAGGTTATACAAGAAACTTCAAGTTAAAAATGCTTGATTAAAATTATTGATGTCAAATTTTAGAATACAGTCACAATAATTGACCCTAAAAAGATTAAATTTATGGAACAATTTACTTGCCTCAAAACCTCTGTCCACTAAGAGTCTGTATAGTAACCTAGCTCTAGCCCAAAAGTCATCTACTTTAGTGCAGATTTTACAAAATCTTATTAATTGGGAATAAAAACAATTATAAGTTATTTTACTATCGATATTACTACTAGGGAAAGGAAAGTTTATTACGTTAAAATTAAAATCATCAACTTTGTGATATACTTTAAGTATGCACTGTTCATTAACAATCTCTATATTTATATCAAGAACATTTTCAACTTTATAATTTACGTTACATTGTGTGAGGGGAATAGAATTAGGGTAAATAAGTTTAGCAACTTGATTAAAATTTAACAAATTGCAAACAAGAATATCATCAATATATCTACTATTATTACTTAACAGTTTAGCAAGTGCTAATTTTTCTGGAATTTTATTTTTCTTGCTACTGTCAACTAAGTCTTTTATATATTTAAATTCTAAAGCAAGCAAGAATAAGTCTGCAATTAAAGGGCTAGCATTTCCACCCATAGGAATTCCTAATATTTGTTTGAAAATGTACGGCCCGAATCTAACATAAGTATTGAAAAGGAGGAATTTAAGGGCATCTAAGTTTAGTTCTATCAAAATATACAGAACTAGTGGGAGTAGAGCTAAGTGATGCATTATTAAAATATGTATAAACATTTATGAAATAATTACCATTCCTAACGAACCTGTCAAAGTGCAAATCTATAATAAAGCAAAGCTCTGAATATACTAAATCTAAAGGCAAATTGGTGTACAAAGTTGAAAAGTCGAAGCTATGTACCGAGGTAACTTTCGGCATGGTATTTATTTTATCAATAACTTCTAACGAATTGTCAACACTCCAATAATAGTTAATGCCAGTTCTTTTCATGATGGTATTACAATATCTTTTATGAGTACTTTTAATGTATTTTAAGCAATTTACGACTTGTTCTGATAGAGTTTTAGTGGTAGCAAATTTTGCTCCGGCAATAAAGCGATATTTATAAGGTCTTTTATGAAATTTAGGTAACATGTATAATTTTGCAATGCACTTGTTCTTATCAGAAAGTTTAATATCAAATATTATATTTTTCTTGGTATGTTCATCGATTAAGTTATCAATATTCAGATTATTTTGAATTTCATAAACAGAATTACCGCAAATATTTTTACGTAATATGTTACCCTTAATACCTAATTCTTTTTTCATATTTTCAAGATAAAATTTCTTACATGTGAAGCTATAATTATTGCTGGCTTTATCTACTGTAGTGATTACAAAATGTTTATGTAAATTTATTAAATCAGCTTTAAGCTTATTATAATTATAGTCTATAAAATCTGAAAGATTAAATTCATTTTTAAGCGAGAAAATTTTATTTCTAATTAACTTAATTAATAATTTAGACCATGCTTCTAGTTCTCTTGCATTGCAGCACGCATTATTAGAAACATGATTGGGGCTAGGACAGATCCTTGTGGTACCCCACTCGTAATTTGAGTCCAGTTTGACGATTTCCCCCTTACTGTTGTTTTCATCTGTCTTCCGCTAAGGTAGCTCTCCATCCATTTCAGCAGTTTGTCTCCTACTTTTCCCTCATGTTTTAATTTCCACAGCAATCTCTTGTGTGGAACTTTGTCAAATGCCTTTTTAAAGTCTAGGTAGGCACAGTCTACCCATCCTTCCCTCTTGTCCACTGTGTCTATTACTCTAGAGTAAAAACTCAACAAGTTACTTACACATGATCTGCCTCCTCTGAATCCAAATTGTCGGTCAGTAATTAATCTTTTGGATTCCAGGTAGTTAACCCATTTGTCCCTTATTAATCCTTCCAGAATCTTTATGAGGATGCTCAATAGTGATACAGGTCTATAGTTCAGTGGTTTATCTCTGCTTCCTCCCTTAAATATAGGAATAATGTTTGCTCTTTTCCATTCTGTAGGTACTATCCCTGTGTCCAATGATTTGGTCATTATGTCATATAACAGTATACTCAGTTCCTTAGCATTTTCTTTAATAATCCAGCCTGATACTCCGTCCGGTCCAGCGGCTTTGTTTGGATCCACATTACTCATTTTGTCTATGAGCTCTGGTCTGTTAAATGTGACTTCCGGCATTTCCTCTGTACCTATCTCATTGGTTTCTGGTGCAATGAATTCTCCTTCTTTTGTAAATACTGATGCAAAATTTCTATTTAGTTCTTCCGCAATCTCTGTATCCTCTTCTATGATTCTGTTTCCACTTTTAATCTTTACGATCGTGGCTTTTATCTTCCTTTTGCCGTTTACAAACTTGAAAAACATTTTTGGATTCTTTTCATAGTTCTCCACTATCCCTTTCTCATGGTTTTCCTCTGACCTCCTCATTTCTGTGTATTTGTTTCTCTCCTCTTTATACTTTTGCCTGTTATCTTCCGAATCCCAGTTTCTCATCTTTTTCCAGGCTTTGTTTTTTGCTTCCTGTGCTTGCCTACATTCGCGGTTAAACCATACTTTGCGATTACTTTTTTTCCTTTTATTAATGTACTTAGGGACACAAGTTTTTATACCAGTATCATAGATCTCCATGAATACCTTGAGTTTTTTGTCTACCTCAATTTCAGATAACACCTGATCCCAATTTTGTGACTTGAAAAAATCCCGTAGTCCTTCGATGTATGTATGAATGTATGTATGTTCGAATCCTGGAAGAATCACATGCTTTTAATAATTTAATTTGGGGGTTATCGGTGTTAAAAACTATGTTCTATGTACTCAGGCCCATTCCCCATTTTTATTTTATTTTTTCTGAGGGTGGCCGACTCGAGACAGAGCCATGTTAAAAATAATAGAGTAATGAGGGAGAAAATTTTAACTACTGTAGCTCCCCCTTAACCTATAGTAATTACCAGCATCGATAATGGGGTTTGTCTAGGAATACAAGGCGGTGACCAAAAGACTGACCTCTTGCCCATGCCACCAACACCCTCAGTCTTCTTCCAGCCCAGGCCTCGCAGGACCGCCGCTCCAAACGACTCTATGTTTATCTGGAAAGAGAAAGAAACGGACAAGAAATTAGCCAACGGAAAAAGTGCAAAATGGCAAGCAAAAGAAATGGACAAGAAATTAGCCAACGGAAAAAAGTGCAAAATTAACTATACACAACTCAATTAATCCTGTAAGTTCTTCAGCAAACTGGCACGGGTTGTCCTTCTCACAGGGGATAGGTCTGCTTGGGGGCATTTTGTGTATGGCCACCCTAAAAAAGGGGAGTAAGGCGTCCGGCAATAGATAGACAGAACTCTATAAGCACCTGTATGTTTATCTGACAAAAGAAAGAAAAGGTTAGATATTAGCCAATGGACAAAAACAGCATATTTGACTAAAAAGAAAGAAATTACTTAGAAACTAGCACATGAACAAAATTTACTTAAACATGACAAACACACATACAAGTTTTCCCCCAGGGGATAAGGGAGCCTTCATCTAATGGTGGAGAAAACAAAGAATATGCCTCACGCATCCTACTGCGTGTCGTACAAGGCGGGCGACTAATAGGGGGGATGGCGATAGACTTGTGGACCAACAGCCATTACTATGCAATAAAGTCTTTATCTTAGCACTGTCTTGGTATGGAACTGCCGAGGCTGGTGGGGTGCGGATAGGTGCCACAGGGGACTGAGTCTTACCTGGGCGCTGTTTGGCACCACACCTGTGTTGGCAACAGTGTTTGCATGTTGGAGCAGTGTTGGGGCAGGACTTTATTGTTTCATAGTCCAAATTGCCTAATATACAGTAGTCTTGTTATGGTGCTGTCTTTTTGTAACACTGTTAAGGCTGGTGTTGTTGCAGGTGCAAGTGCTGCTCTGTTGAGTCTTGCTGAGGTACGGTTAGCACTATACCAACATCAGCCACAGTGATGACTTGGTGGGGCAGTGCTGTGGCGGGACTTTATTGTACTACAGTACACAGACATTAGTTCCAGGGCAGTAATTCCCTTTCCAATGTTCCCTTACCCACTCTAAACCACTGTTTGGACACTTGATCCTCAGTGTTTTGGAGGACAAGCAACCTAGAAGGGTCACTAGATCTGTTGTTGCTTGATTTCCTTTGTACTCCTTTGTACACTCCAACTACTGAAAGGCAACCCCGTCTGAGCCGTTACAATGCATGTAATGAAAAAATGACGCTAAACCATTGTACTGTATGTACATTGTACTGATGTGGCGGCGTCTACGCCGTGGGGCCACCTCCCGAGACTGCCGACCCTCCACTGCCGAAGACAAAATCAACGACCAGTGGAGGAAAACCGGATGCCGGCCGCGGGGAGATGTTTCGGGAGCCAAACCGTCACAACCATCCCCTGCCCCCTCCCTGGGGGCACGGGTCCTTGGAGCGGCTTCGGTCGCGCCGGGAATTTCCACACCTCTCACACCACACACACACATCACACAGTTTTTCCTACACCGAGAAATGACTCTCCGGCTGTCATTTCTCGAAGACTTCTTCTAGCCGGAGACATTGAGAGCAACCCAGGACCCACGTACACATACATATGTCCAACTTGCTCAAAACCCATCACTTCGAGTCGCCATACTAAGGGTTCAGTTCTCTGCAATTCATGCGGGAACTGGACCCACTTCACCTGCACAACACTTGCCTCCAAGAAACACTACACAAACACTTGGACCTGTTCCTCATGCCCCTCCCTCTCCCAGTCAAATCCCTCACCTAAAACCCGTCCACCTCTCCTCCCCAACCCTCCTAACCTTCCCATATCATCCATTCCCCCCCCTAAAACCCGTCCACCTCTCCTCCCTAATCTTCCCATACCATCCACATCCTCAACTCAACACACCACACCCCATCCTAATCCATCCCCACCCCCACCTCACCCATCCCAACCCCTCCCTCACCCCCACCCCCACCCCATCCTCGTGCAGCAGCACCCAACATACATCGTGCACATAACATTAACATTCTTCAACTGAACATAGATGGCATCAACACAAAGAAACATGAACTCTCACACTTCATCAAACAACACAACATACACATTGCCATCTTACAAGAAACAAAACTCCGCACAACACAAAAAACACCCACATTTCATAATTTCACCACCATCAGACAAGACCGGGCTGTCGGCGGGGGCGGTGGACTCATCACCCTGGTACACAAAGAAATATCATATATAGTAACCAGTGTACAAACCAAATCCCTCCTCCCCCCAAACGATAACACAACAGAAATACAGTCAATTAAAATACGCACTGGCAACAACTCCAACATAACCATCATAAACACATACATCCCTCCCCAAACATCCCATACAGTACCAAATGAATACAGACCACACTTACAACACATCACAAACACCTCACACATCATCCTGGGTGGTGACTTCAACGCCAAGACGTCGGCCTGGTTTGTCGACAACCCCGACACAGACAGAGGGCTGGTACTACAAAACCAAACCGATAACCTCATCATCCTTAACGACATCCATCAACATACCCATATTCCTCACCAAGCCCTCTATAACCCATCATCTCCAGACATCACCTTTTGCTCCCCAAAACTCGCCCCCACAACATCCTGGAGGGTGGTCAGAACCTTAGGCTCTGACCACCTCCCGATCATTATCACCACCAAAACCAGACTCACCCCAGCTAGCCACAAACACACATACACCAATTATAAAAGAGCTAACTGGGAAGCATTCACAAATGAGACAGAACAACACTTCACAACTCTAAACAGTACACCCATCACTAACATCAACAATGCTGTACACATGCTCAATAAAACTATCCAAAACGCTGGCAAGAAACACATTCCAAGAGGTAACAGAAAAAGACACAACCCCAACTTCACACCAGAAATTCAAAACCTCATCAGACAACGCGACATACTGAAACACTCCCCAGCACCCCACACACAAGACATCACACAACAAATTCAAGCACTCAACACCCAAACTAACAACAAAATACAAGAACAACAAAAACTAAATTGGAATAACTTCCTACAAACACTTGATCACAAAACAAACCCCAAAAAACTCTACAAAACACTAAACAGCATCACACTTTCCAACAGCAACACAACAACAACAACAACTCCTTCATGTAAACAACAAGCAAACACTCTCATCAATCACTTCTCACACGTCAGCCACCTAAAACCTCACAAAGACGACCGACCTGTCATCCGACGTAAGAGACAATTCCCCACAGACCCTGACTATACACCCTTCACCAATCACCAGACAAAGCATATCATCAACAATCTCAAGCACTCACCCGCCTGTGGCCTAGACAACATAAGCAACATACACCTCAGACACCTGGGACCACAAGGCATACAAGCACTCACTAACATATCAAACTACAGCTATTCACACAACACAATACCAGACATTTGGAAGCATGGTATCATCATCACATTCCCCAAACCCAACAAAGACCCCACGCTACCCTCCTCGCACCGCCCCATCACACTCCTTTGCTCCCCCTCCAAAGTCATGGAACGCCTAGTATTACAACTAATTACACCTGACCTACCCCTAGCTCCAACACAACATGGCTTTAGGCCACTGCACTCCAAAAACACTCTTCTCACAGACCTTACACAAAGAGCTTTCGACGGCATCAACTCAGCTAGACCACCACACAGATCACTATTAGCCACACTCGACATTAGTAAAGCCTTCGATGCCATCCCCGCCACAACCTAACAAACAAAATCTACAACAAAAACATGCACAACAACACAAAAAGGTGGCTGGCCAACTTCCTAGCAGGCAGATGTGCACACGTATCTTTTGCCGGTCAGTCATCTAAAATCAGAAACTTTCCAAACGGAGTCCCACAAGGATCCGTCCTATCGCCCGCACTCTTCAATCTGTACATGCACGATATAACTACACCCAATACGCCCCAAATAAACTTAGCCTCCTATGCAGATGACATAACACTCACATGCACACACCATGACCCAAAAAAGAGCAACAGATCTCCTTCAACCCTATCTCAACACACTACATGGCTGGTGCACTACAAACAGACTTAATCTAGCCCCAGCCAAATCCACCGCAACCCTGCTCACAAGTTGGACAGGAGAACACGAATACATCCCTCAACTCACCATAAACAACACACCCCTAACACATACACACACACCCAAAATCCTAGGAGTAACATATGATACTCGTATGACATTCAAACAGCACACCACAAACATTAAAAAGAAACTGACACCCAGACTTAACGCCCTCAGGTCACTTGCTCACACAAAATTTGGACACAACAAAGAAACTACCACCACAGTATATAAACAATACATAAGATCAGTGATGGAATACGCAAGCCCAGCCTGGGCTTCTAACCTAGCTGAAACACATCATAAGACTTTACAGACTATTCAAAACAAAGCCCTGAAGATCATTACAGGCTGCACAGCTACTGCACCCACAGATCACCTACATCAAGAAACCAAAATCCTCAAAGTCAAAGACCATCTGGACATGAGAGGCACTCAATTCCTGGTAGCAGCCTCCACGAACCAAGACCACCCACTAAACTACATGGCAACACACCCACAGACACCAAGAAATATCAAAACAACACCCAGCACACGGTATCACACACAATTATTGTCCTCTCTCCCTCCCTGCCCACCCCGAACCAACTTCCAGAAGCACATCCATACTCATATCTCTCACCGATCCATCCACTCACTCACAGACAACACGCAGCTGCATGCACGACCTCCCGAAATCCATCCTTCCTCGCGAGGACAGAGTCCACCTGGCCAGGCTGAGATGCGGACACCATCCAGCTCTCCTGAGCTATCAGAAGAGACTGGATGACTCCGTTGTCGACTCCTGCCCGGGATGTAACACAGCACCCCATACCATTAAACACATCATAGAAGACTGCATTTCACACAACCACTTACGCCAACAACACAATATACACTCAATGAGAGCTCTGTGGGAAAGCCCGATCGTGGCCATGGCCTTCCTCAGGGACTCGGGGCTGTTCGGCCAGGCAGCTTAGGGAACAACAACAACAACTGTATGTATGTACCGTACTATTTTGTCCACAGAGTGTGGTTTCAGTCTTACGTCCTAAATGGCGGAATTCCAGGCGACCCTGTTTTATCATCAAGTTCTTTATTTTGAAATTGGACTGAAGTATCTGATCTGTCTAGGTCATCTAAAACAACCAAGTCTGCTTGTGTGCATCACTACACTGATACTCCTAATGCCCAGACGCCTTCTTAGTTCCTCACTCGATACCCCATCCCTGAGGTTAACCCCACATATCCATCTCACTATTCTGTTCCATTCAATCAGTACCCTGAAGCATAGGTCATTGCACTCTTAGTATACTATAGTGAAAAATTCCTGGAAAATTTGCTGAAACCATAGCTTCACTTAACTCTTTCCATGCAGGGGTTTTGGCCATAATTGACCTTCATTCCCTGCACATTTTCATGCATAAACAAGAGCCATAATGTAATATAATTATATACCTGTGCAAGTACAGTACAGTAATACAGCTTTCCAATGACACCTGAATCATCTATGTATGATGTCTGGTTGCCTTGCAACAATATTGCAAACGTCGGGCAAAATCGCTAAGAATTAGCAGTTTTTGCTGTGTAACACTGCATTGATGTGGCAGACATCTGAGATTACGGCAGTGCGCGCCCAGCCATGGTGGGTGATGGACGAAGGGGTCCCGCGCTGCCTGCACTCGCTTGCCTCACTCCTAGGACACATAATAAGAGGATTTTGGTGCCCGTCACCGCAGGAAAGGAGTTAATCTAGATTAGTAGGTACCGGTAATTAGTTACTGAATCCTCGATAATTAATGGAAAAAGATGAATATAATATATCTCTGAATCATATTACAGTAAAATTCCTTTAATCCGAATGGCAGCGGACCGACAGTGCTTCGGATTAGTGGATTATTCGGACTGTTGAGAGGGACCCCTGAAAACACTATAAATAAGGCGCGTTTTTTTTTTAGACATATATCGAGTCTACACATACTCAGATGTAACATGTAAACTAAACACTATGGTACACAATGCTAATACAGTAGGCCTACTGTATAATTGCCCAATAATGTAAATAATGCTTATTGTTTGGCATTATGATTTTTGTACATATCAGTAATGGGCAAAATTGTAAATAAACCCTACTATTCTGGAGACGCCATTTGCATGTTTACGTTTTGGCCTGACGCTAACCCGGCTGAAGTTGGTTCCCGTTTCCCTATTCCTTATTCGTTATAATCATTACATTGAAGTTATTAGAATGGATCTAATGATTCCATTGGATATTTTAATGAAAACTCTTTATAATGAGATGTATACAGTATAATTGGTGCAAGTCAATGCATATAAATAATATCGCCTAGGGAGTGTTATTATTACGAATAAGGAATAGGGAACCAAATTCAGCTGGGTCTGACGCTACGGTACACTGAACTTTCGGTACAGTAACGATACCATCACCTTTTCGTACTAAAAATTCGAACCATTGGGATTTTCGGACTATCCGTGTTCGGATTACAGGACTTTTACTGTAATAGCACGTTTCATAATTAACACCTTAAGAGCGGGTGGTGGGAGTATATTTGACCGTACCGCCCAGCGGGGGGTTTATACCATAAATGGCCTAGTTTCCGTGCTCTTTTTCATGCACAAACAAGAGCCAGAGCGTAATACAATTATCTATCCGTGAAAGGGCGATAATTGAGCTTTCCAATGACACCCGAACCATCCTTCTACGATGGCTGGTTGTCTTGCAACGATCGTACAAGCGAAGGGCAAAATCGCTAAAATACGGTAATTTCGCTACATAATTACGTGTGTAGCGAGGGAGAGAGGGTGGAGTTGTTGTTGTTGTTGTTGTTCCCCAAGCTGCCTGGCCGAACAGCCCCAAGGCCCCGAGCAAAGCCATAACCGAGCGTCCCCACAGAACCCTCCCTGCCTACCACAATAAAGCCTGGGTGACTGAAGCCACTCCATGGCGGGGAACTGAGGAGGGTGCGGAAACGCCCGGGAAACCAAAGCCCCACCCAAGGCCCTGTGCCCCACAGCAATTATGAAGAGAAAGTTGAGGGGCAAAGGAAAAATGTGACGCTTTGGCTTCCAATCTTGGTAGATTGGGAGGTCAATCCACGGAAGAGACGCCGTCACTTGAGATCTAGAAAATATGTAAGTAAAAGGAACAGTCAGAGTAAGCTATGGGTATGGCAGAGATCGCTCAGTTCTCACTCTGATAGACCAGCCCATCACCAGAGAGGGTGGAGTAGTGTGGAGTACATGTCAGTAGGCCCGCCGCAACGGTGGCGAGCGGTCATGAGGTAACCTATGCTCCTCCCACCGCTCGGCTCTCTTTCAGAGCCAATATTGCGCCAAAATTGCACACAGACTAAAGTCCGCCCCCGCCACATAGTCCAGATTTTTAGAGGCAGACTTAAGTCCGCCTCCGCTAAGGAAGGGTTAACAACATACTTTGTAACAGAAATCTTTGTAATAGCTGAGTAATCAAGATAGGGGCAAGGAAAAAACTGTCCCAGATAAAGGCTGGTATCCCTTTCGCAGGCTCACTCAGAAAAATTTGACACCTGAATGGGGTGATATGTCTTATAAATCACAAGACTAATTGGTTGAATTGTCTTAATATTACCAAACTAATGGTGTGAAACAGGCAGGGGGATAATAAAAATAGACCACTAGTAGATCAGATACAGTTAAGACACTTGCCTGTTCGTAATCGTCATCCGTTGCCTCCTTCCCAACATCAACCACGGCGCTGGACAGTGTGTTCTCTTGGGAGCTGGAGGCAATGGTTAGATTGGCATTGGGGTCGCGGCCTGTCCATTGGTCCAGCCTTCTTCGACTCTCTGGAAAGTGGATATTAAAATGTAAAACTTGCAAACTAAACAAACCAAAATTTGGACAAAGACAATATAAAGGCAAAATAACTAATTAAAATAAAACCAAAATTCGGACAAAGACAAAAAGGCAAAATAACTAATCAAAATCGCTATTTGGAAATAACGCTTACTAAATATTAAGCATGATCGTGTACTCAGCCTTTAACTGTATTGGTGTAGATGATTATGTTCTGGGTGTGGTGTCCCGAATTTGAATCCCGGGAGGATCATATGCTTTTATTAGTTTATTCAAGTACATTAGGGTTTGTAATTGATGATTAATGTTAAGAACGGAGTGTTACTTATAGAGCAATGGGGAAGACTGAGAAAAGAGAGAGAAGGAATTATACAGTACTGTATGTGTAAATTTGTAATAGATAAGTAGAAAATGGAGGAGTTCCAAATTCTGTCCCACCCTGTACAGAATATTGAAATAACAATATTAACAATATCTTTCCCCGACTGTACACAAAATGAACGATGAAAACAATAACTACGCCATATATACCTTCCAGTAATGCCTCTGCAGCTTGTTCGTCCAGAGTTAATGGTTTCTTCACGTCAGTATCTACAGCTTTACTTTCTTTGCCTTTCTTTAGACTGTTCTTAGCATCCTCATTCGTGTTTGCCTTTCCATGCTTCTCTGGCCCTTCATTCGCATCCTCCTTTCCAATTTGTTCATTCAAATCACTACCGGTAGTCTCTTTACTCTTCTCTGCACCAGTATGCGTCTTCCCTTCTCTCTCCTCTCCACTTTTCTTCCCATCTCCGTCAATGCCACCATTTCTGCTCGTCTCCTGATCATTCCCGGTCTCCGGAAGGTCTCCGCCTTTCTGGAGCCATGTGTATCGTGTGTCAGGCAGCCGGGGAATTACCAGCTGGTTCTCTGGCGCGTCTCGCACATCTCTGGGGAGAAATTTGTTATTATACATTACATGGCAAGCTAGATCAAGCAGCCTATGGTAAGGTTACTGGCTAGGTTGAGGGGGGTAAAACCCCCTCAACCTATTATTGTAGGCTATCCCACGGCCATAACAAACAATTTACCCAACCGCTGGCCATGGGATACAATACTGGGTTGAGGGGCTTTGCCCTCCTCACCACAAACACTAATGTGACTCACCAGCCTCCTCTGACCGTCCAACGACAATATTGTCATTAACCTCTATTACTCTAACCTGACAACCTGACCTAACCTGGGGGTCTGTCGGCTGCTGCCCCCACACTCCCGCTGCTCTTAAAACTGATGTAACAGCTGCAGAAGTCAAACTACAAAAAGCAATGCGGAGCGTGAAAGCTGCCGCCGCTCTGCGAGTCGCCGAGTCCGCGTAGTGTAAATAAGGCGGGCGGTACGCACGAACACTACGTTCTTACCCTAGAAATATACCGTTTCAAGGGTAGTCTATGCTCGTCTGAAAGATCCTCAATGTCCAAAAAAATATACAGCCTAGGCTATCATTAGGCCTATTTCAGGTTTCAGCATTTCCGTTCTGAAATCTGAATTGCCCCCTTCCATGGATTCCTAGTCATATTTCGGGAAGGATGTAGGCTAGTATCCGGGCGTACGGTCGTCATTTTAGATCAGTCATGCACTCGCCGCTCACGGTTAGGCTAGGCCTATGTTTCCGACAATTTTGACGGCTATTTTTGGTATTAGTTTATGACCAACCAGTTACGGGCCCCATCGATGATTATCAGTTTTATCACTTTCATGAACGATACTTTGTTGGTATACATGTAATTACCGTCGCAAAATCACTATAAGTGAAATACGAGAAACTGTTGGATTATTCACCCATAACACAGGGAACGTGAGCAGGGTTTAGACCGTCGCGAATCCATAAACAGGGAACGTGAGCTGGGTTAAGACCGTCGCGCACCCATAAACAGGGAACGTGAGCTGGGTTTAAACCGTTGGCGAGACAGGTTAGTTTTCGGTTAAGTTAGGTTAGGTTAGACTAATGCTGAAAATACTAAAATGCGACGGTCCTCGGTATTAACCCTCCAGCCCCGGCTATGTATTATATATATATTCCCCGAAACCCGGGTGTTTTGGCCGAAAAACGTCTAGGCTAGGCTACCGTATATTTGTTAATCTGACTGCTTCCCGCATTCCCGCGCATCCCCAAGCGTAGCTGTGTTAGTTACCTGTAGAATGGCATTAAGTAGAGCTCTCTAAGTCAACTGGTTGAGCTGTGATGATGATTTCATTGGAGATAACTTTATGGCCAAAACAGCCATTTTACACTACTTTTCGATACTTAACAACAACATACAGGCACACACGAACAAGCGACGCTCTCCTTCTTGTGGCCGGAGATGCGGGGCGACGGTCCAGCCGGCTGTTGTTTACATGCGTCGGACCGACGCCTCGCACACGAAGCTCACAGGCTTTGACCTCATGGGTGTTTAAGAGCCCTTCCGGGCAGCTCGTGTATGCTTTTTTATGGGCGTTCAAGAGCCCTTCCGGGAACAGAGGGTTAAACAACACTGTAATCTGTATATCAAATAAAAAATAAAAAACAACAACAAATTACCTGAAAAACTCGTAAATGGTTGGTGATAAACTTTTACCCTATTTTTCCTGTTATTTGCCCCCTGCTAGCAATATACATGATGAGACAATAAGTCATGCGAGGTGATTACTGATTAGCCTTGGGGCAAAGCCCCCCCCCCTGAGCCCCCTCAACCTATTATTGTATCCCACGGCAGTCAAAATAGACGGGCAAAATTATCGCTAGCGTGCCGAGTAGTGTAAACAAAGCGGGCGTTACGCCCGCATAGGCCTAATACATCCTTACCCATATTTCGGAAAAACTAAATTTTTGTCACAAATTTTCCCATGAATTTTTTTTATTTTTCCCTGTTAGTTTTCATCAATATATAGTGTTTGGAAATAATTACAACCCTCGGAGAAACCGTTTTCCCCATTATACAACGATCTTAAGACACGCCGCCCGATAGTGGGGAGGGCTATGAAGTACAGGGAAAATGAGGGGTTAAATGCGTAAAACGGTGATAAAAACGTAGTTTAGCAAAACTTGGCTCGGGTTTTAAGGTATTTCAAAGGCCTAAAACCCAATATTTCGAAAACCCGAGCCAAGTTTTGGCCAAAGCTGGCTCGGATTTTGCGAGTTTGGAGACAACAAAATTACAGTAACCTCATTTAGAAATTTGGCTCAGGTTTCCCGAAATTGCAAAGCCATAAAACCCGAGCCAAGTTTTGGCAAAACTTGGCTCGGATTTTGCGAGTTTTAAGAGTAAACAAATTACAGTAACCTAATTTAGAATTTTGACTCATGTTTCCCTAAATTGCAAACCCCAAAAAGCATAATTTTGGAAAACCAGTCAATTTTTGGCAAAACTTGGATCGTACTTTGAGAATCGAAAAAAGACTAACGAAATGTCGGAAATCGGCTCATGATTTCCCTAATTGCAAAGCCATATAGGCCTAACCAGATTTATCAAAAACGTAGCACTTATTTAAATCATAAATATCCAGTAACATAGACCTAGTACTGTACATTGGATACAAGCCTAATCCACACCTAATGCCTACAATGTGTCCGTAGTACCTAGTAGGCCTACGTGGGATACAACACGAACCCTTACCGGTGCCATGGCGGTCGGGCCGCCGCCCATTTAGTATTCGGGCGTATCTGTATATACTACCGCAACTACGAATCTTGTTTCTGAGACCTAGTATATTATTAACCTAACCAAACAACCCAACCTAACCTAACCTAGACCCAGTACGTGGGATATTAAACTAGCCCTTGCATGCCAGGTACAGCGGATTCATAGTACTCGGTACGTGGGATACTAAACTAGCCCTTGCATGCCAGGTACAGCGGATTCATAGTACCCGTACTGCCAGTACGTGGGATACTAAACTAGCCCTTGCATGCCAGGTACAGCGGATTCATAGTACTCAGTACTGGACAGTACATGGTATACTAAACTAGCCCTTGCATGCCAGCTACAGCGGATTCATAATACTCAGTACGTGGGATACTAAACTAGCCGTCATGGCTAATTGGTAGGAAGCAGAGAGTCAGCATAAATGGTACAAAGTCAGAATGGGGAGCAGTCAAAAGTGGTGTCCCCCAGGGATCTGTATTAGGTCCTCTGTTGTTTGTTATATACATAAATGACCTTGATTTAGGTATAACTAGTAGGATAAGTAAATTTGCAGACGATACCAAAATGGGGAGAACAATTGATTCAGATAGAGATATAGAGTGCCTCCAAAGGGATCTAGATACCTTACACGAATGGTCAGTAAATTGGCAGATGAAGTTTAACATTGACAAATGCAAGGTATTAAAGATAGGGAAGATGCATACAAATGTTAAATATAAACTAGCTAATATGGAATTAGAAAACTCGAATTGTGAGAAAGATCTAGGTGTGTTTGTTAGCAATGATTTGAAGCCTAGACAACAGTGTATAAGCGTTCGAAACAAGGCAAACAGGATTCTCGGGTTCATCTCTAGGAGTGTGAGTAACAGAACTGCTGATGTTATCTTAAAACTTTACTTGTCATTAGTGAGACCCCATATGGATTATGATGTTCAATTTTGGTGTCCTTATTACAGACTGGACATAGATTCATTGGAGAGAGTACAACGTAGAATGACAAAATTGATCCATAATATTAGAAATCTTCCGTATAAAGAAAGGTTGAAGAAATTAGGCTTACATTCGTGAGAGAGACGCAGAGTTAGAGGGGATATGATAGAGGTGTTCAAGTGGGTTAGTGGGATTAACAAAGGGGACATGACAAATGTACTAAAGCTCAGTGATAGCCAAAGAACTCGTACCAATGGTTTCAAATTAGATAAATTTCGTTTCAGAAAAGATATAGGCAAATATTGGTTTGGTAACAGAGTTGTAGATGGGTGGAATGGACTACCAAGTGCTATAGTGGGATTAAAAACGGTAGGGAGCTTTAAGATAAAATTGGATAAGCATATGGACGAGAAGGGTTGGGTGTGTAGGGGGATCAGCAGGGTTGGGCCAATCAGCGCTCTGCAGACCCCCGTAATCCTGCGTTAATCTCTAACCGTTTTGGTAAGATGATCCTCAGGGTATTAGAGTGTTGAGCCTATAATTGGGCTTTGTAATTGGGGTTGTGTGGGACAGGGATCTGCCTTGCTTAGGCCAATCAGCTTTCTGCAGACTCCCATTTTCTTATGTTCTTATGTTCTTATGCCAGGTACAGCGGATTCATAGTACTGTACTCAGTACGTGGTATTTATTACCCACTAATTTCCGGAAGTTTAAACCTATGCGAAAAAATCTTACCTCTTACACGTCACATAAGTAGGCAAGCACCCATGTTCTGTAAATACTTTCAGGGCAGCAGTATTATTTCTTGTAGTTTCTACAATAACACAGTGCAGAGGCGAACATCCTGGACCTTTACAGTCTACCGGCATAACTCGCCTGGCGATTATCAGGTAAATCAAGGTGGGTATCTGTGATTGGCCGATTGCAATGATGTAATCAACATATTACACCCGAGTGATTGGCTCCCGAGAGCATGCGTGACGTAGCATATGCGTTATAATGACGTCTTCACAAAAAAAAAAATAGGAACCCAGTAGTGTCTCGTGACGTGATGCGCAAAGCTGTGGAAATGAACACCTGTAGTTTCGACAGAGATAGGCAGGTGGAGTTAGTGTTGAGTAAAAAGCTGGTGGACAGATCTCGGGAGACAGGTGAAAATGGCGTGGGTCAAATTGGATTTTAGGTCACGTATGTGTTTTTTTGTATTATAATCCTTTTTCTCATCAGTTCCTTCATTGATTAGTGTGTTTTAAGGTGTTTTTCCTTCTGCAAATTCATATTTACCCATTATTTTGCAATATTAAAACATGCCCCCTAAAACCATATTTTGTCATTACCCTAACCTAACCTGGTGCCGCCCCCAGACCCCCACAGGGTTAGCATTAATATAGAATATTAAAAAATAATAAAAATACGGTAAAAAAGTGAAAAATATTAGCTCTCAGCTGATCCAAGATGGCCGCCATATTTCCTTCTTCTTCTTCTTTAGAACCCGCCCGCAGACCGTGCAGATCCACAGGGCTGACCTTTGTATCGGTACTGGCTCAGAAACGTTAGTAGGAGGGAAAGTTTAGAGTAGAGGGATAGTTTAAGAGACAGATTTTTTGTTTGTATAAACCCCCCCCCCCTCCCTCCCCCTCACCCATTTCTCTTCCTCCACATTTTCTCCAACATCCTCTTCACCATCTCCATGTCTTGTGTTTTCCATCTCCTGTGTTAACCCCAATAGCGCCCCTACCCCTCTATCTTCCCTCTGCTTAATCTCCTCCCACCCCCTCTCCCCAACTCTATTCCTCATGTACCTCTCCAACTCCTCTCTCTCCTCATTATATCTTGTACATTCGGTTACTATGTGTTCTACATCCTCCACTATTGGGTCTCCTCCCATTTCACATTGACTGCAGTGCGGTCCCACTCCATTCCATCTCCTTGTTCTCTCATTCGTTTCTAGCGATCCTGTTCTTGCTTTAAATAGAAGTTTCGATCCCCATCCCCCATCATAGTACAGTTCTCTAGCTGGTTTTTCCTTCTCTCTATAATATGCCAGCGTGGCTTTATTTTCTACCCCCTCCCTCCATCTTCTTCTCCCCTCCTCCTTTATCCCTTTCTCTATCTCTCTGACACATCCCCTCCCATTTTCTAGTATGACCCACTCCTCTCTCTCATTTCTTTTTCTAAATTCTCCTCCCACCCGGTCCTGTTTTATATTTATCCTCCCCAATCTTTTTTTGCACTCTCTGTTCCATTTACTTTGCTCGCTCGCCCATCTGTATACCTTCCCCGGCCACCTATCTTCCTCCATCCCCTCTAGCCTCATTTTGTACTTCCCTTTCGCTTTCCCAATCCTTTCCTCAAACGTACTCCACCCCATCTCCCCTCGGATTGCTTCTTGAGCTACGTATTTATTTGCCCCCAATCCTGTCCTCCCGATTTTATTCTGTATCGTTTCTAATTTCTTCGTTTCCGCCTCTGTTGTTTCTACCGCCTCTAAGCCGTACATTATTGCAGGTACTCCTAATCCTTTCCACAACCCTCGCACTATTTCATAGCTATTCGCTCTTAGCCTTGTCGCGCTCCATAGTCTCCCATTCCATTGTTGCATTTGTCCCACCTTTTCACTTTTCGCCTTCTCAAACCCTTTCTCCGTGATCGTTACCCCCAGATATTTATACTCCCTTGTCTTCTTCATTCTGTTTCCTTCCAGTGTCCATTCCTCGTCCTCTTGAAGCTCTCCATTCATTTTCATCACCTGGCTCTTTTCTTTACTAAATCTTACTTCAAGTTCCTCCCCGAATCTCGTTGCTTCCTCTAGTAGTCTCTGCAACCCTCCTCCCGTTTCTGCCATCAGAACTACGTCGTCAGCAAACAGCAGTACCCCCAGTCTTTCTTTGTTTATCTGAATCCCCTCCCCAACTCTTTTTATCCTCTGTGTCATTTCTTCCATATATAACGCAAATAATAACGGCGATAATACGCACCCCTGCCTTACCCCCCTCTTGCTTTCTACCCATCCCGTTTCTATATTTCTTTTGTTCCTTGGTACATCGATGTTATGATGTTTATATACTTTTCTGGTATTCCACTCCTTGCCATTATTTTCCACAGCAGTTCCCTGTTTACTCTATCATAGGCTTTTTCTATATCCAGGAATGCACAGTAACCCATTTTTTTCTCTCTTTTCATTTTCCCCATCACTTCGCTTAGTATATAGATATTATCTGTCCCCCTCCTGTCTCTTCTGAACCCATTTTGCTCATCACTTATTAGCCCGTTTCCCTCTATGGCTCTATTCATCCTTTCCTTCAATATTCCGTAGAAGAGTTTCCCTATTGTGTTTGTCACTGTCACTGGCCTGTAGCTTTTAATTTCCTTCTTACTCTTGTACCCTCCCTTGTGCAATAGTGTTACTCTCGCTTCATTCCATCTTTCTGGTACTCTCTCATTTCCCATTACCTCATTAAACATTTTCTTCAGTCTTCTTGCCATTTCTTCCCCCCCCCCCCCTCTATGTACATTTCATTTGGTATCCCATCCGGGCCGGTCGCCTTTCCCTTTTTTAGCGCTTTGATCCCTCTCCTTACTTCTTCTATTGTGAGCTCCCATTCCATTTCCATCTTATCCTGTTCTGGTAGCCTTCTCTCTCTCATTTCCAAGTTCCATTCCCTCTCCTCCCCCTATTTCCTCCCAGTATCGCTTTATTTCAATCTTTATTTCTTCTTCTGTCTTTATTATTCTATCTCCCACTATTAGTTCCACGCTTTCTTCCTCTCTACCGGTCTCACCTCTTAACATCCTATACCACAACTTTTGGCCCTCTTTCCCCTTGCTTCTGATCTTTTCTACTTCTTCTTTCTCGTGTTTTATCATTGCCTCTTGTATTAGTATTTTTACCTTCTTCCTTTTCTCCTCGTATGCCCGTACCGCTTGTCTTTCTTCTCGTTCCCTCTCTCCGCCTTCCCTCCTATTTCTCTCTATCATCCTTCTCCTTTCTCTGTTCGCATCCCTTCTTTCACTTCTTGCTTGTTTTATTTCCCCATTCCACCATGGTTTTTGTTTTCTTTTTCCTGTCCATCTTCTTATTCTTCCTATACTCCTTTCTGCCGCTCTATTTATGTCCATCATCAACTCTCCGTCCATTTCTTCTACGCTCCCCTCTCTTCTTTCCCCTATTTCTTCCAGGTAACCTCTGTATTCTACCCTTCTTTCACTTTTTAGGTTTCATCTATTAATCTTCCATCTCGTGTTTCCTTTGCTTTTCCATTCCTTTGTGTAGTTTATCAACATGAGTCTGTGGTCGCTTTGTATCCCTACTTCATTTTCTTCATCTATCCACATGTTTTGGATCTCTTCCCTTGCTCTTCCATTCGCTAGTATGAAGTCTATCGCCGATCTTTGGCCTTCTCCGTGTCTTACCCATGTCGCCTTCCCCTCTCCCATTGTTTGGTTCAGTATTTCCATGTCATTTTCTTCCGCAAATTGGATCAAGGCTTCTCCATTCCCATTTATCCTCTCCCCTAGTATCCCTATATGTGCATTCATGTCTCCCATTATAATTATCTCCTCTTCCTCCCTACCCCTTATCATTTCCTGTATTCCTTGGTACTTGATTCTGTTTTCTTCACGTTCCCTTCTCCCCCCTTCCACCGTGAAGTACCCTATTATTGCTGTTATTTTTTCTTTCCTTCCATTATTCATCCTCGCTAGCGTCACTCCCATTATATCCTCCATTTCCTTTGATTCTCCACCCTTTAGTTTCTCTATTTTCCATTTTGAGTTGTTCCTAATCATTAACCCTACCCCTCCCCCTTTCTTTTCTTTTCTGATTTCTCCCTCCCTCTCCCAATGAGCGTATATTTATCCCCTTCCTATTTTGTCTCTCCCCTAAGGTGTGTTTCTGTTATTCCTATCATTTCCATTTCCCACTCACTCCATACCTCTTCAATGTCTTGTATTTTCCCTCTATTCATCCCATTTACGTTTACACATCCTATTTTTATTCCTCGATATACGTTACCCCCCTCCCCCCGCTCTTTCCCTTTGTTCTTCTTCACTTATTTCTCTTTCTTCCCCTCCTCCTCCTCCTTTCTCTCCCACCGTTCTTTCTCCCATGTCTAAGTTTCCCTCTACTTCCTTTTCAATCTTCTTCTCATTTCCCTCTCGCTTTTCTTTCTTTCCCTTCTCTTTTTTCTCATCCTCCCGCTTCCTCTCTTCTCCCCTTCCTTCACCTTTCCGTGTTCCTGAGCCACTCTTTCCTCTGCTCCTCACTTTCTTCTATTGCTCTCCTAATCTTTCCCCCTACAGTCCATTTCCCCGCTTCTGACAGGTGTATTCCATCCCTCGCAAAATCTCCTGGGCTCAGCTTGTAGTCTGGGTCGATGTATCCTACTCCTGCTTCATCCCTTGCCCATAGCCTTTTGTTCATTTCTCCGATATCCCTCTGTATTCTCTCATTTGTCATCTTTCTCTCTTTCTCGTATTTCCCCGTTTTCCCTTCCCTTGGCCTTTCTATAATTCCCACCACCCATACCATTACCATTGGGTTGGTTTCTTTGAAGTTTTTTATTCCTTCCATTACTGCTCCTACCGTTCCTTCTGCTCCTTTCCCCTCTAGCCCATTTCCTCCCCCCTGTATCACTACAGTTCCACCTTCCCTCTTGTCCATTTCTGTATTCCTCAAACCAGGGTGTCAAACGACGCTGTTTTTTTGAGTGATAACGCAATGAACTTTTTGTATAATGATAACAGAAACGCCCCCCCCCCCCAAAAAAAAAGGTAGGCTAGGCTATATTGACACAATTTTGGTCTCCATATTTTCCATCTTGATTGTTTTTTTATTGCAGGAAATACTGTTTTAGACACCTAAATTCTCAAAAAAAAAAATCTGGGGGGCATGCCCCCGGACCCCCCTAGAGCTCGCGCCTTCGCCATAATGATAACAAAATAATAAACCATAATGATAACACAATTCATATTTTGTGGATTGACACCCTGCCTCAAACCTCGCATTATTCTTTCTATATCCGCCCCTGGGAGGCTTATCACACTTCTCCCTCTCTTTTCCTTGCCCATCAGTTCCTCCCCCATCTATCTTATCGTGCTGTCCCCTATCAGTAGTACCCGGTCCTCTCTAGCATCCCTTCTCCATCCCCTTTGTTCCACCCTTCTGTCTGTTCCCCTTTCTCCTTTGTTCATATCGTCCTGGTACTGGTTATTATTTAACCTTATTTAACCCACAAAGTCTAATGAAAAATAATTTAATATGCAGCGGTAAAGACATATATTGCAGTGACTAATACTCTATGACAAAGCTATAGGCCTAGTACATATTTAGAACATTAGCCTATATCCCATACGTGACCTAAAATCCAGTTTGTCCATGGCGTGTGTACGAATCGGTGCCGTCTATAGGATTAGGCTAGGAAGGTATTGACAACCATGTTACGAAAAAATTCCATTTTAGTACCATAGGCCCTATAGCCAATTTGTATTAGGTTTTGCCGAGGGTTGAAACTAATTTTAATATGATGCTTAGGCTAGAGCATATAAATTTGATATCTGTCTTCAAATAGGCCCAGGCCTATGTCAAAATAATTGGTGACAAATAAATGGAGTTAGGCCTAGCCTATACTCATACTTCTTAACCTGGGACAGCTTTTGAGGGCGTACAGCGGGAGCCAAACTTGTAAATAATTACGCTGAAGGGCTAATCAGTAGGCCTAATTAATAGGCCTAATGATATTATAATGCAAATAACCTAGCCTAGCCTGTAGAAAGTGAACTGAAAATAACAAACGTTTTCCAAGTGTGTTGATCAACGGCTTGTAGTGCCTGTGTTAGTGGTTGCTGTGGTTTGGGGGCTTCATTACTGATGGCTGACGGCTGCAAGCTCTTCTTCTCTACCTTTTTACTGAACGACAAGCTGAATTTTTGTCCAGACATCTTTGAAGACAAGTTAAATGGAACTCACTAAACACGGTTAACGCGAGCGAAGCCCCTCTTCTCCTTCTTCGCTGCGATATTTGTAAACGTTTGTAACTTTGTATACCTTTGGTCTCCGGCAGGGTTAATTGGGCCAGCCCTTCTTCTTCTTCTTCTTCTTCATTTTGTGGAGTTGCTGTCCCTTTCCAAGCCAGCTCACCTATGCACCGGTGACTTCTCCAGAAACAGCTAGAGCTAGATTAAGAATTAGTTTAGAAAATATGTAGTCGTAGTGTGGGGATCGGTTTTTACACCATACCCGAAAGAGGATTTATGGAGCTCCGATCTTACTCTCAACCATCTGAACAATTTTACCAGCACACCTAAACTTCGTTAGATGCGGGAATAGCCTCACGAAAATATCATGCCCTGGTGGGGGCACGAACTCTCGACCCTTGGGTGTGAGGCAGAAACCTTACCAGTTAGACCAATAGAGATATCCCACTTGGCCTGTTCGGCTCAGGGTATTTCCGCATCCGAGGTCTGTTTAGGATAGCCTATTTTCACTGACTTTACACTACTTCACCTTCCGGGAAGCGAAAGCTCCGAACAGAGAGGAACAAGCTTGAGCCGAATCGACCGAGAGTCCGTCAGAGAGATGAACGGGAATGGTGAGTCAACTTCACTGAGCGATGCTACACGCACCTACAAACTGCCCAGTTGGCAACTCGCTTGGGCGGCTGGCAACTCCACAACCCAACCCAATCGAGTCTCACAACACTCCCTGCTCTCTCCTATCCTCTTCCTTGTCCTGTGGGGATCGGTTTTTACACCATACCCGAAAGAGGATTTATGGAGCTCCGATCTTACTCTCAACCATCTGAACAATTTTACCAGCACACCTAAACTTCGTTAGATGCGGGAATAGCCTCACGAAAATATCATGCCCTGGTGGGGGCACGAACTCTCGACCCTTGGGTGTGAGGCAGAAACCTTACCAATTAGACCAATAGAGATATCCCACTTGGCCTGTTCGGCTCAGGGTATTTCCGAATCTGAGGTCTGTTTAGGCTAGCCTATTTTCACTGACTTTACAGTAGAAAAGATAGTTAAAGAAAAATAATTGAAGTATATAACTTAAGCAGAACTCTCCTCTCCCTATTTACCCCCTCCTCCACCCCCCAATATCTTGTTCTCTCCTTACCTTAATTTAACTTTTCCCCTCTCTCCTATTTAATCTCATTTTTCTTCCTCCCCCACTCTGGTCACCTACTCCCCCCTCACCCTATTCTATTCTATTCCGTTTTCTCTTTTGCCACACCTGCTCCAGGAATCTTTTCACTAGTCACTACCTTCATTCTTTTCCCCATTTCCCCATCTACCCCCTCTTCTGTCCCGAGACCTAACACAAATTTTACACCCTCATCCTCCTCCTCTTTCTGTTCTTCCCATTCCCTCTCCCCTACCACCCGTTTCAACTCATTTTCCAACCCATCTCTCTCCTCTGCATACCCCTGGCACTCTGTCACTATCCACACAGCCTACAATGGTTGCTAGACTACTCGGCCCACGGGACAGCTCGGCCAGGACAACTCGGCCAACGGCGAGACAGCTCGGCCCAGTAAAAACGAGACAGCTCGGCCCACGGCGAGACAGCTCGGCCCAGTAAAACCGTAAACCAGTAAAGTCCTACAACTGATCATTCAAATCCAGAAAGTACCGGTCTAGAAATGACTATAACAACAAATGATTCGGTAGGTCAATAATATTAATGAGAATACTAATGGATGACTTAGAGGATAAATGTTTCCTAGAACGAATAAATAAAAAATGGACATATACTGTAGGTAGGATCAGGAATGAAAATATATGATTGTCTTCTATCATCATCATGTAACCCCTTGAGGATCATGATGCACTTTACAGTGTATTTTGTCTTTTATGAGGTAATTTTATTTAGATTAGTAAGGTTATATGGAAGACAGATGGTTATTCTAGACAGTCTTCAGCATTTCAACACTTGCAGATCCTTCCTAAGCTGTATGAGATCGTCTAATGACAGCCGGAATTAATAAAAAAAGGCGACATAAACCTCAAGGGGTACCGTAATGTCACGTTTTAATGATCACTCCATATTTTGCTACTCTATTTGCAAAGTAACTGATTTTTATAAAAATGGGAAATATGCTAATCACCATCGGCTGAAAATTAAAATGGTTGTGATTTTTCCTATTAACCTCTGAAGTGCGCATGGGGGGTAATGAACACATCTGCCTGTGCGCATGTATTTGAGCTGTTTCCATCATTAAAATATTTATTTTACCATAAATAGCATTAATACTTATCCATATGCGCCTATTATAGGTTGATTATAAAGGTATTAACCTGTTACAACAATAAAACAATAGAAAACAGCGTTTGGATGGTCAAAATCGGCGATACAGTCCGGGAGTTTACATAATGTATGGCTGAGGCAAGCTCCTCTCCCGCCAAATTTCCCCAAGGCTGGAGAGACACTGTTGATCGATACTCTCTCTCTCTCTCTCTTGTACTCGCTTGCTAACAGTGATGACAATGCCCTGCTTGCAACTCGCTAATGTTAGCACGAAAATATACCACAGAATAAGGTAATAACAGGGAAAATAGGTGATAACTGAAGGAGGGGAGGTAGAGGAGTGATATTTTGCATGGCCCAGGGGCAAAAAAAAGAAAAGAAAAAAAGAATCGTGTTTTAAATTGATTTTTTTTTTCCCTGACTCTTAACCCGGGAGCTGCGGGTAGACTCTTAAGAGTTCCCCCGGCGCACTGCGGGTAGACTCTTAAGAGCAGAGACTTTGAACACGTACCAAAACCGCGCGTTTATAGCCAGGCGGCTGAAAATTGGTGTGGGTATTGTACTACATGTCAACTCTCGATACCACCCCGCCAAACGCTCGCCCCGCACTCGTGCAAGCACCACCGCGCCAGTAACCACGCACTAGTCATGGAGCCTACACGTCCCTCACGCTCGCTCCCTGATGACACAACCAGCCCTCCTTCTGGTGGTGTTAGCCGCCGTGGAAGGCAGAGGGTGGCTGCCAAAGACCCTAGCTACCAGTACGACACGCCCTACAGCTCAGAGGACGAATCACCAGCACCAAAAGCACGTAAAACACGTGCAAGCAGGGCAATGGCACAGAGGTCATTGGTCTTTCGGGACACTGCCACCACGACCCAGGCCACTGCAACAACCACTACCACCACCACTGCCACCACTGCCACCCCTGCCACCCCTGCCACCGGTACCAGCGACGCAGGAGGCCGCCCTAGGGCTGCATTACCTGCGGGGGCAGGAAAAATTAAAGGCACGGGCGTAGGGAAGAGAACCCGTACGCCAGCCACAGTGCCCCTACCACCACCACCACCACCAGCCGCCCCTGGCCCAGCTGCCCCTGCTGCCCCTGCCGCCCCTGCCGCCCCTGCCGCCCCTGCTGCCCCTGCCGCCCCTGCCGCCCCTGCCCAAGGAACAGGGAAGGGGAAGGGGAAAGGGAGAGGGAAAGTGACTGGGAAAGCGACTGCTGGCCCTGGTGTCCCTGCCGGCCCTGCTGCCCCTGCCGCCCCTGCTGCCCCTGCCGCCCCTGCCGCCCCTGCTGCCCCTGCCGCCCCTGCCGCCCCTGCCCAAGGAACAGAGAGAAGGGCGACAGGCACCACCATCATCTTGCCATCAAGGCCACGCACCACTGCTGCCCCTGCCGCCGCCGCCCCTGCCGCCGCCGCCGCCGCCGCCCCTGCCGCCGCCCCTGCCACCACCTCTGCTGTCCCTGTCCATAAGACTCCCGCACGTGCCAAAGTGACCCGGAAAAATCTTACACCATCTAAGTATGCCGCCCTGCTGTTTGATGGTGATTCGCAGGACATTGGCAGCCCGGGTTTCGACGACGAAGCCCTAGCACGGGACCAAGGGTGGGGGGATTTGGGAGTGGACAGTGGGAGTGAGTCCGACGTCGGTGACGAAAACGAGGAAGGGCATCGTCTGTCGAGTGAAGAGGAGGGTAATGATGATGAAGTGCTGTATCGCGACCATGGAAGCGATATTTCAGACGCAGAAGAAGACGCAGACGACATTCCGATCCCTGGCATGCCTTCGTTCGATTGGTCTGACGGGGTCAATTTTGTACCTGACGTGCCCCAGTTCAATCCTGGGACGTCAGGAACAACTGACAACTGGCCCTGTGATGATCAAGCGAATGAAAGCGACTTCTTCCTCGCTTTTTTCGACATGGAGGTAATGACGTACATCGTTGCCCAAACAAACGCCTACTACAGGTGGGTGTTTGGCAGATTGGACGTCCTTTCTCCAAAAGCGAGAATACGAGGCTGGGTGGATACGACTGTGGCAGAATTTCTGACGTTCTTTGCCTTGTTGTTCCTCATGCCTCTGATCAAGAAGCATGTGTTGCAACACTACTGGAAGCACGACCCTCTCATCGCCACCCCAACTTTCAATAAGTTCATGACTCGTGACAGATTTTTGTTGCTGCTAAGATTTATGCACTTTGCAGACAACGAAAATCCTAACAGGATTGACAGGATATGGAAAGTTCGGGATGTGTTCACCATGTTGTTGGAGAGGTATAGGAAATACTTTTACCCCTTCCTCAATTTGGTGATTGATGAGTCGCTCGTGCTCTTCAAAGGACGTCTTGTTTTCAAGCAGTATATCCCCTTGAAGAGGCATAGGTTCGGAATCAAGCTCTTCGTGTTGTGCGACTGTGAAACTGGAATAGTGCTTGACATGAACGTGTAAACAGGCACTGACATTGACATACCGAAAGCCGCTGCCAATGACCCCATGGGCATGTCAGGTGCCATCGTCAGGAAAATGTTGGCACCTTACCTGGGCAAAGGCCACATCATCTACACTGACAACTGGTATACTTCTCCTGCTCTCTGCCAGTTTCTTTATGACAACCAAACGGGGTCATGTGGGACTGTCAGAAAGACAAGAAAGTTTATGCCAAAGTTCACAGGTGATGTCATTCCTCTCACAGATGCCTCCTCCAGTGACACACCTTCAGAAGACGACCTGGCCAAGGAACACCGCGAGAGGCATGTGCGAAGAAGGCGACGAAAGGGGCAGAAATACAAGCAGCTCGAGAAGTGTGGGAAACTGATAGCCCTGAAGTGGAAGGATAAGCGAGACGTCCACCTGCTTTCCACCGTCCACACAGGTGCCCAGGTGGATTCTGGCAAAATCCACTACCGAACCAGGAAGACAATCTACAAGCCCGACATGGTAGTGGACTACACCAAAAACATGCGCCTGGTGGACAAGTCTGACTGTCAGCTGTCAGGTGTTGAGTGTCTGAGGAAGACTGTGAAGTGGTATCACAAGCTCTTCCTCCACCTAGTTGACATAACGATGCTGAACGCCTACAACTTGTGGTTGGTGAAGAAGGATATGGCCCCAAACCAGAAGCTGAAATTCCGGGAGTTCGTGTACAACGTCTCCTACCAACTCCTGGAGAAGTATGCCACCACCACTCACAGACGTACGGCATGGCGTGGGGATCACGTTCCTGACCGCATCCAGCTGGGTGTCGAAAGACACTACACAACCAACACCGAGCTGATTGGCACTCGTCACAGGCAGGTGCAGTGCACCGTCTGCAGCTCCAGTGTGAGGAAACCCCATGTGACCAAAAGAGTCACCTCAATGTGCGCTGAGTGCAAAGTTGCACTCTGCCTGGGTGACTGCTTCAGGGACTACCACACCTTCAAGAACTACTGAGTGTCGGCCCCTGCCCTGCCCTGCCCTGCCCTGGACTCGCCCCGTGCCCTGCCCTGGACTCGCCTCCTGCCCTGCCCTGCCCTGGACTCGCGCCCTACCTTACCTGACCTGACCTAATTGATCACGCTACCTCATAATGTAACATATATATTATATAATGTATAAGTTCCAAAGATGTCCCTGTGATATAGCTTTTACATTATATAATTGTATGTTTCATTATTTAGTTTATAAGTTTCAAAGATTTACATGTAATATGCCTTATTTTTTTTAGTATATCAATATATGTTTGTTATTAGCCTAAGTAATGTGTATATAATTATTTTCTTACCTCAAATGAATTGTACAAAAATAAATATGTTTCAATAAATCATGTCAAACCTACTATGATAATAAAATAAAACAATAAAAAAAGAAAAAAAGAAAACAAGGTCATGTCATTGTATTCTTACAATATGATATATTCTATGAATATTTCATATTGTTTGAATACAATGGCATGATCTTGTAAAAAAAAAATTTATAAAAATTTTTCTAGACAATATAAAACCTTCCCCATAACCCCCTCCTGGATTCGATCCCACTACCCTACGACACTTTGAGTTTTCCAGTCCGCGACCTTACCAACCATGCCACAGGAGCTCATACCAAATATCACTCAAAACTTCGTGTGTACAATCGAAATGACAATATACAAAAAAAATGAATTATCCCACCAATTTACGTTTGTAAATTGATGGGATTATCAATTATATCATGCCAAGGTTTATAATAGTTTGTCTCTGTCAAGAATTAGTAATTATATAACTTTATTCTGTCAAAAATTGCCCAAACACTCAGCAAAATTGCCCCTCTCAGTGTGACTCCACTCATTTTCACACGGTCAGGCGGTCACGAGGTGACCCTTGCCGCTCCTTGATTCTCCAGCTACAGCAGCTCTGTCTGGGAACAAAATTGGTATAAAAACAATAATGGATAAAATACTCTTCACAAATACATTTGTATTGTATAATATTGTAAATAAAATGAATAATAACTGTGTGGGTGTCGAAAATTGCTCAACCAGCTTTCTTATGTCTCGCCTACGCGCGTATATTGGATTATACATAGTCATGACTGTCATACAAATAATTGCAGTAGGTCTCGAATATACATTTAGATTGCATATTACTTCGAAATAAATAAGTAAACGTTTCTCTGGTGGCAATCTACCCTTTCGCAGGTGTAAGGAGACACCAGTCTATATTTAGCCCTCTATCACAACAGGCAATCTGCCTGTGTTGACTCAGCACCGTCGCTGGTGGTCTATAAATATAGTACTTTATTTACAGTCAATGGCCTACATGTTTCTGTGGTACTTCACATGTGTCTAAAATGCAATGTCTGCTTGCATAAAAATGCAATTCTGAAGTCCATTTAGATGTACGACATACGCATGCCTCAGTTTCTCTCTCTCTCTCTCTCTCTCTCTCTCTCTCTCTCTCTCTCTCTCCATTCCTGACTCATGTTATTGTAGACCTGTTGATGGCAACGAACACCAGCCATCTGGTAGACATAAGGGTCAAAATACCAAACATCAATACGCCTGGGGCGCCTCCACAATTATCACTAAGCTGGTTATCTATCTAGAGATCTGCCTTACTTCCATCTCTCCACGACTCACTCACTCACTGCACCCCTGCATGCCTCCCTCCCACCCACCCACCCACCCCCAACCCCCCCTTTCAGGCTTCCGTCTGCTAGAAAACACATTCACAATTTGCGTAAATATCGCATCAATTGGGCTATATGCGGTATATTCCTTGTTATATGGGACGCCTACATATGTACACGTCTTTATTATAGCATGAGAGTGCTCTAAATACAAGATTGACGTGATATTTATGGCGTAACACACCCTCTCCCCCTTTCATTCCCACCACAACTCACTCACACCTTGGTTCACGCATAGAAACTCATTGATAATGTGCGTAAATATCGCATGAATTGGTTTATATGCGGTATATATTTTGATATATGGCACGTATACATACGTACAAGTCTGTATTATAGCGTGACAGTGCTCTACGTACAAGATATACGTGATATGTATGGCGTAAACCACACTCTCAGCTCATAAATTGCCGCCAAACCTCCAACACATCTTCATTCCCGCCTAAATATTCTCTTATAATTCCCTTATATATTGCAATTTTTGGTCACTATGAGGCATATTCATTGTTATATGGGTGCCCTACACACGTATACATACTCTAAATAGCCTAAAAGGGCTCGAAAAAGGAGATATACGTGATAATACGCGGTAACCCACCCCCTCCTCCCTCTCCTTCTATCCCCTGCGCGCGTAAATATTCGGCAGGGAAATCTCGCCGCTCGATGACAATCTAGCCGCGCGGTGCCATTCGCTCCACATTTTTCAACTACGGACCGTTCCCCTACCCCCCCCAGACATTTTTTGGGGGGTCAAATATATATGGGCCGATGCACGCAAACATTCCCTACACGATGATGTACTTTTTATCGAAATTGGCAATAGGTCCCAAAATCATCATAGGTGCGCACAGTCTTACCCTGTAGAAAACCCCCTGTGCGCCGCGGAGAGGTTAAGAGTCTTCCCGCAGTCCGCCGGGGGAACTCTTAAGAGTCTTCCTGCAGTTCCCGGGTTAATGGGCATGTTTTAGTCTGATCGTCATTATATATATATATAGGCCTATATATACAGTATATATATATATATATATATATATATATATATATATATATATATATATATAGATATAATATATATAATATATATATATATATAATATATACACACAAGGTTAGATACAATCACGAATTTCAAGGCTACAGGCTTTTTCACGGCTATATCACAAGGTTAGATACAATCACGAATTTCAAGGCTACAGGTTTTTTCACAGCTATATTAAAAAAATTGCCCCATAGCATAACATGGGGCTGAGCTGTCTCAAATAATAGGCCGAGCTGTCTCAAATAATAGGCCGAGCTGTCTCAAATAATGGGCGGAGCTGTCTGAGCCGAGTTGTCCCATGGGCCGAGTCGTCCAGTCCTCCCTACAATCAACAAACAAGAACTTACTAACTTACTAACTTTCGTGTTACTTTCGATGATTTCGCCTGTTATTACTGACGAAGCTAAGTCGACTTCCACTCGCACCAGGATGTCCTTTATCCGACTCCCCATCATGCCACCTGGATAACTTCAGGCAGAGTGTTAATTGTGATGATGGCTGGGGTAACCCCCAAGCTGGTATTGGTGGGTGGTCAGGTAATCCACCCAGCCACCTCTCCAATCTTGTTTTGAAATTCTCAGGGCTGGTTCCACTGAGGTCCCGGAGTTTCACGGGGGAGGCGCAGTTGAACAATCGAGGTCCATTGCGAGTGAAGGAGTTGTGGATTTGAGTTTTCACACGCTGTATGGTGCCTTGGGGCCCTCTGATGTACCAGAGCCTCCCTCTTTTTGGATGGTGGTTAACTGCATGTGATCCCTGCATTTGGTACTCTGCCCTCTAGGATCTTCCACACATATATAGCGCTGCCTCCTCCTCTGCAGATGTGGGGATCGGTTTTTACACCATACCCGAAAGAGGATTTATGGAGCTCCGATCTTACTCTCAACCATCTGAACAATTTAACCAGCACACCTAAACTTCGTTAAATGCGGAAATAGCCTCACGAAAATATCATGCCCTGGTGGGGGCACGAACTCTCGACCCTTGGGTGTGAGGCAGAAACCTTACCAGTTAGACCAATAGAGATATCCCACTTGGCCTGTTCGGCTCAGGGTATTTCCGCATCCGAGGTCTGTTTAGGATAGCCTATTTTCACTGACTTTACACTACTTCACCTTCCGGGAAGCGAAAGCTCCGAACAGAGAGGAACAAGCTTGAGCCGAATCGACCGAGAGTCCGTCAGAGAGATGAACGGGAATGGTGAGTCAACTTCACTGAGCGATGCTACACGCACCTACAAACTGCCCAGTTGGCAACTCGCTTGGGCGGCTGGCAACTCCACAACCCAACCCAATCGAGTCTCACAACACTCCCTGCTCTCTCCTATCCTCTTCCTTGTCCTGTGGGGATCGTTTTTTACACCATACCCGAAAGAGGATTTATGGAGCTCCGATCTTACTCTCAACCATCTGAACAATTTTACCAGCACACCTAAACTTCGTTAGATGCGGGAATAGCCTCACGAAAATATCATGCCCTGGTGGGGGCACGAACTCTCGACCCTTGGGTGTGAGGCAGAAACCTTACCAATTAGACCAATAGAGATATCCCACTTGGCCTGTTCGGCTCAGGGTATTTCCGAATCTGAGGTCTGTTTAGGCTAGCCTATTTTCACTGACTTTACAGTAGAAAAGATAGTTAAAGAAAAATAATTGAAGTATATAACTTAAGCAGAACTCTCCTCTCCCTATTTACCCCCTCCTCCACCCCCCAATATCTTGTTCTCTCCTTACCTTAATTTAACTTTTCCCCTCTCTCCTATTTAATCTCATTTTTCTTCCTCCCCCACTCTGGTCACCTACTCCCCCCTCACCCTATTCTATTCTATTCCGTTTTCTCTTTTGCCACACCTGCTCCAGGAATCTTTTCACTAGTCACTACCTTCATTCTTTTCCCCATTTCCCCATCTACCCCCTCTTCTGTCCCGAGACCTAACACAAATTTTACACCCTCATCCTCCTCCTCTTTCTGTTCTTCCCATTCCCTCTCCCCTACCACCCGTTTCAACTCATTTTCCAACCCATCTCTCTCCTCTGCATACCCCTGGCACTCTGTCACTATCCACACAGCCTACAATGGTTGCTAGACTACTCGGCCCACGGGACAGCTCGGCCAGGACAACTCGGCCAACGGCGAGACAGCTCGGCCCAGTAAAAACGAGACAGCTCGGCCCACGGCGAGACAGCTCGGCCCAGTAAAACCGTAAACCCGTAAACCAGTAAAGTCCTACAACTGATCATTCAAATCCAGAAAGTACCGGTCTAGAAATGACTATAACAACAAATGATTCGGTAGGTCAATAATATTAATGAGAATACTAATGGATGACTTAGAGGATAAATGTTTCCTAGAACGAATAAATAAAAAATGGACATATACTGTAGGTAGGATCAGGAATGAAAATATATGATTGTCTTCTATCATCATCATGTAACCCCTTGAGGATCATGATGCACTTTACAGTGTATTTTGTCTTTTATGAGGTAATTTTATTTAGATTAGTAAGGTTATATGGAAGACAGATGGTTATTCTAGACAGTCTTCAGCATTTCAACACTTGCAGATCCTTCCTAAGCAGTATGAGATCGTCTAATGACAGCCGGAATTAATAAAAAAAGGCGACATAAACCTCAAGGGGTACCGTAATGTCACGTTTTAATGATCACTCCATATTTTGCTACTCTATTTGCAAAGTAACTGATTTTTATAAAAATGGGAAATATGCTAATCACCATCGGCTGAAAATTAAAATGGTTGTGATTTTTCCTATTAACCTCTGAAGTGCGCATGGGGGGTAATGAACACCTCTGCCTGTGCGCATGTATTTGAGCTGTTTCCATCATTAAAATATTTATTTTACCATAAATAGCATTAATACTTATCCATATGCGCCTATTATAGGTTGATTATAAAGGTATTAACCTGTTACAACAATAAAACAATAGAAAACAGCGTTTGGATGGTCAAAATCGGCGATACAGTCCGGGAGTTACATAATGTATGGCTGAGGCAAGCTCCTCTCCCGCCAAATTTCCCCAAGGCTGGAGAGACACTGTTGATCGATACTCTCTCTCTCTCTCTTGTACTCGCTTGCTAACAGTGATGACAATGCCCTGCTTGCAACTCGCTAATGTTAGCACGAAAATATACCACAGAATAAGGTAATAACAGGGAAAATAGGTGATAACTGAAGGAGGGGAGGTAGAGCAGTGATATTTTGCATGGCCCAGGGGCAAAAAAAAGAAAAGAAAAAAAGAATCGTGTTTTAAATTGATTTTTTTTTTCCCTGACTCTTAAGAGTCTTCCCGCAGTCCGCCGGGGGAACTCTTAAGAGTCTTCCTGCAGTTCCCGGGTTAATGGGCATGTTTTAGTCTGATCGTCATTATATATATATATAGGCCTATATATACAGTATATATATATATATATATATATATATATATATATATATATATATATATATATATATATACACACAAGGTTAGATACAATCACGAATTTCAAGGCTACAGGCTTTTTCACGGCTATATCACAAGGTTAGATACAATCACGAATTTCAAGGCTACAGGTTTTTTCACAGCTATATTAAAAAAATTGCCCCATAGCATAACATGGGGCTGAGCTGTCTCAAATAATAGGCCGAGCTGTCTCAAATAATAGGCCGAGCTGTCTCAAATAATGGGCGGAGCTGTCTGAGCCGAGTTGTCCCATGGGCCGAGTCGTCCAGTCCTCCCTACAATCAACAAACAAGAACTTACTAACTTACTAACTTTCGTGTTACTTTCGATGATTTCGCCTGTTATTACTGACGAAGCTAAGTCGACTTCCACTCGCACCAGGTTGTCCTTTATCCGACTCCCCATCATGCCACCTGGATAACTTCAGGCAGAGTGTTAATTGTGATGATGGCTGGGGTAACCCCCAAGCTGGTATTGGTGGGTGGTCAGGTAATCCACCCAGCCACCTCTCCAATCTTGTTTTGAAATTCTCAGGGCTGGTTCCACTGAGGTCCCGGAGTTCACGGGGGAGGCGCAGTTGAACAATCGAGGTCCATTGCGAGTGAAGGAGTTGTGGATTTGAGTTTTCACACGCTGTATGGTGCCTTGGGGCCCTCTGATGTACCAGAGCCTCCCTCTTTTTGGATGGTGGTTAACTGCATGTGATCCCTGCATTTGGTACTCTGCCCTCTAGGATCTTCCACACATATATAGCGCTGCCTCCTCCTCTGCAGATGTGGGGATCGGTTTTTACACCATACCCGAAAGAGGATTTATGGAGCTCCGATCTTACTCTCAACCATCTGAACAATTTAACCAGCACACCTAAACTTCGTTAAATGCGGAAATAGCCTCACGAAAATATCATGCCCTGGTGGGGGCACGAACTCTCGACCCTTGGGTGTGAGGCAGGTACCTTACCAGTTAGACCAATAGAGATATCCCACTTGGCCTGTTCGGCTCAGGGTATTTCCGCATCCGAGGTCTGTTTAGGCTAGCCTATTTTCACTGACTTTACACTACTTCACCTTCCGGGAAGCGAAAGCTCCGAACAGAGAGGAACGAACAGAGAGGAACAAGCTTGAGCCGAATCGACCGAGAGTCCGTCAGAGAGATGAACGGGAATGGTGAGTCAACTTCACTGAGCGATGCTACACGCACCTACAAACTGCCCAGTTGGCAACTCCACAACCCAACCCAATCGAGTCTCACAACACTCCCTGCTCTCTCCTATCCTCTTCCTTGTCCTGTGGGGATCGGTTTTTACACCATACTCGAAAGAGGATTTATGGAGCTCCGATCTTACTCTCAACCATCTGAACAATTTAACCAGCACACCTAAACTTCGTTAAATGCGGAAATAGCCTCACGAAAATATCATGCCCTGGTGGGGGCACGAACTCTCGACCCTTGGGTGTGAGGCAGGCACCTTACCAGTTAGACCAATAGAGATATCCCACTTGGCCTGTTCGGCTCAGGGTATTTCCGCATCCGAGGTCTGTTTAGGCTAGCCTATTTTCACTGACTTTACACAGAGAGTACAGTTTTAGCTGGGTTAGTCTTTCCCAATAGTTGAGGTGCTGTACTCCTAGGGCATTTCTAGGGCATTTTCTTTGAGGGGCTTCTAGGGCAGCTATTTCATGTATTTTGTGTGGAGACCATAGCTGGCAGCAGTACTAGCTCCAGTCTTGGGAGCACAAGGGACTTTCACAGGGTCTTCATACAAAGCTCTTCCTGTGTGGTGAAGGTTAATTCTTATCAACCCATTCATGTTTCTGGCTGCTTCGACTGTTTTGGCGACATGGTGGGTGAAGGTTAATTGCGTCGCTATACTCATTTGGACTCCCAGATCTTTAACGCACTGGTCTTCGGCTATAATTGCCTGGTCGTTGTAGAAGTAGGTGCTTGATTGTTTCAGCCCCGGCACCATTTGATACTGTAGCCTAAAGGCCGCATCATACAGAACTCGAATCCACCAGAACCCACCGGAATGAATTTAAAAATTCAAATTTTAGCCACTTCTTCCCCATTCTGGTCTATTCTTGTACGTGTTCTGGTTAGATTCTTGTCTATTCTTGTGTTTCGAGTGATGTTCTAGTCGTCACTCGATTGATCGAGTGAGTGAGCAAAAAGTTAGTGTATGCGTTAACTACGGACACACGTGATGGTATTGTGGCAGGTCACCCCCCAGGGGGAGTTGCAATAATGTGGAGATCGTGCCTAGATAGTGTAATTAAAACCATTGAGACAAATTTAAGCTGGTGTGCGGGAATACAGCTGGAAGTGGGACACAGAAAATTTGCAATATTTTGTGTTTACTTACCGTATCAGTGTGCAGAAAATTAAGAACTTTATTTGGAAAAGTTAGGGGAGCTTGGTGGCCTAATTTCTGAATTAGAGATAACGTGTTACTCAGTGGTAGGTGATTGGAATGCTACCCCTCACGAGTTGGGTGGTTCCATGTTTGCTAAACATATGTTAAGGTTTTGTGAGGAGCAAGGTTTAATTTTGTCCTCCAAAAACCTGCTTCCAGAAAATAGCTATACATATGTTAGTGAAGCATGGGAGACCAGGTCGTGGCTTGATCATGCAATCTCTAGCTCTGACTTTCATGACTCTATCTCAGAAATGGCCATAAGATACGACATTACGGATGACGACCACATACCTATAGAATTAACAATCCAAATTAATAAAGCACCGGAAATAACAGAAACTAGCAATAGCATCAAGGCAAAAGTTCCATGAAATGTAATCTCAAATGAAGAGTGCCAAATGTACTGTGATAAAACCAAGGACTTATTAAATAGGGTGCAATATGATGGTAATGGTGTAGCACAATGCAGGGATCCAAAATGTAGTGATGCACAACACAGAAAGGACATTATTAAATTTTACAATAGTATAATAGATTCTTTATCAAAAGCGGGGGAAAGTATTTTTAATAGCCGTAAATATAAGTCCTCATTCAATAAGCCAGGTTGGCAAGACTATGTGGCTGACCTGTATCAGGCCTCCAGAGATGCTAGGTCTCATTGGCTTGAAGTAGGTCAGCCTAGACAGGGGCCTATATTTGAACTTCACAAAAGAGCAAAGGCTAGGACCAAATATGCCATTAGATTTATTAAGCAAAATGAAAACCAATTAAGGAAGGAAGCCCTTGCAAAGAGTCTGGCAGAAAAGGATACTAACTGTTTTGGAAGGACATCAGATCCATGCAAAATTGTAACACACCATTACCTGTCAGTGTTGAGGGGGTTACGGGTGAAGAGAACATTGCTGACTTATGGAAAACTCATTTTGAGGAACTACTTAACAGTGTAAACCAAAGGTCTACTAATGGTGCAATTCAATATGTGAAAGATAGTAATTATGAAGACATTAAAGTGACTGAAAGTGATCTTGAGAATGCCATAAGAAAACTTAACCTAAATAAAGCTTGTGGGCTGGATGGTATATATGCAGAACATCTTAAATATGCAGATAAGTTGTTAATAGATAAACTTAGTTCTTGCATCACCAGTCTATTTACGCATGGTGTCCTGCCGGAGTCTATGATATCCGTAATACTTGTTCCTGTCATTAAAGATAAATCAGGTAAAATTACAGCAAAAGACAACTACCGCCCAGTAGCACTTGCTAGTGTGGTGAGTAAGGTAGTTGAAATGATAATGCTAGAAAGAATGTCTGCATATATTGTCACCAGCAGCAATCAGTTTGGCTTTAAGAAAAATCACGGCACAGACCAATGCATATATGTGCTGAAAGAAGTGATTGATACATACAACAAACTAAATAGCTCAATTTTCTCTTGTTTTCTTGATGCAAGTAAGGCTTTTGATAGGGTGTGTCACAAAACCTTATTTGAAAAATTAGTTAACAGGGGAGTGCCTAGCTATATTGTTAGGATACTTATTTTCTGGTATGCTAATCAAAAAATGTGTGTAAGATGGGGCAACATCCTGTCAGGCTCTTTCGCCGTAACCAATGGTGTTAGGCAGGGGGGGATATTGTCTCCGTATCTTTTCAACGTCTACATGGATGATCTTAGTCTGGAGCTGAACAAGACTCGCACTGGGTGCTGTATTGGCAGCACCATTGTAAATCATCTCATGTATGCTGATGACCTAGCCTTAATCGCGCCCTCTGGAGCAGGACTGGATAAATTATTAAGAGTATGCGAAAAATTTGGAATCGAACATTCAGTCAAATTTAATCCTATAAAGAGCAATATCATACTATTTAAATCTAACCTATTGAAATCAAAGCTACCTAAATTCCATTTGTATGAAGAAATTATAGAAGAAGTAAGTAAAGTAAAGTATCTAGGACACTATATTTCATGTGATCGCTCAGATGATGAGGATATGGGTCGTCAGCGAAGGCAACTTTACATGCAGGGAAATTCAATATTAAGAAAATTTCATATGTGCACATGGGATACAAAAATAACATTGTTCAACTCCTACTGCTCACCAATGTATACAGCACAACTATGGTGGAACTATAAGAAAATTACAGTGAATAGACTAAGTATCTCATATCACAATATCATGAAAATGTTTCTGGGGCGCTCAAAATATGAGAGTACAAGTACGCTATGTGCCTATATGAACTTACACTGTTACAAATCACTCATTAGAAAGCTAACATATAAATTCATTCAGCGCCTTAACACTTCTGAGAACAGGATCATTAAAATGCTACAAACTCCAAGCATAGTGTACACCTCCAGGATCCAGGCACACTGGAGGAAGTTGCTCTATATTTAACCTTAAGTAATGATTTCAGGTCTGCTACTCTACAGAATTAGCATACCGGTACTGATCCTCATAGTGCAGTACAGTACCGATATTCCTATACTGTACTGTAGCAACATACTGTACCGGAAGCTAAATGATGTGAGGCATGGTACTGTACACAATTAGGACAGTGGTTTTGGTAACACAGTAGTTTGATGACCACTGTTTTTGGTTGAGGCAGTGCTGTGAACTACATGATAGCAAGCTGGGTATTATTTAATTTCTTTTTATTTTATGTAGCCTATGTACAGTAGCTTATATATATTTATATATATTTATGTTACTGTAAGGTATATATGGACCCCAGTATGGTCCCCTCTGTACTGTGTGAGTCTGAAATAAAGTATTATTATTATTATTATATTATATTATTATTATACTTGGGGGGGGGGGGGGGGCACACAAACGACTGCAAACAAACATTTTAGTTGCCAAATATGTTTACTTATTCCATATAAGAGCGTATACTGTATTATATAGAGTAGTCTTTTGTTATCTGGTTACACGTTCTATATTGCATAAGGGCGTATCAGAAAACATATTCGAAGATCCTATATATTGCCTATTCTAATAAACATGTTCTTACTACAACAGAGGAGCTGATCCAAACTCGATCATTGACCAAACCCAATACCTCAAGATCGAGAGGATGTGTGGAAGCGGCGGATCCCCAGATCGACCGTGGTGATTTCACCTAAACATCTGCAAAGTAACAATTAAAGTATTAAGTAAGTATTTCTGCACACCATGCTACCCGGGAACAGACCCTGCGGGTAATTTCTTAGAGAATTGAAAAAATATGAGTTTTCGGGATAACTTTGTAGGCTTTGTAGGCACGTATAAAATACCTGTACAGACAGGTGGGATGCTTGCCAGCGGCGACCAAAAAGGCCCTCTGCCAAGCGCTTGTTCAATGTCATTTTGACTATTCTGTGTCATCCTGGTACTCTGCATCATCTAAATCAGCACAGCACAAACTTCAGGTCACTCAAAATAAAATGGTTAGGTTCATGCTGAACCTAGGACCCAGATCGCATGTTGGCCAGGAACAACTTCAGTCACTAGGGATGCTCAATGTCTCTGACAGGGACACACAAATCAGGCTCACTAATGCCTTCAAGATATTCTATGACAGAGCTCCAGAGTATCTTAAGAGTGATTTTGTTAAAGCAAATGAGAGGAGTGGACACAATACAAGAAACAGGATGTTTAATTTTACGGTCCCGAGAATCCAAGGACAGGGTAAACAAACATTCTTCTTCACTGCCATCAAAGACTGGAACGACCTACCCCAGTCAGTCCGTGAAAAGAGAACACTGTATTCCTTGAGACGTAGCCTGAAGGAGCACCTGAACCGGACAGCTGCGAGAAGGGAGCACCAAGCTTATGTCTACTACTAAATACGACATAAGAGATAGGCAAAAAAAACTGAAATGACTATACTGATTACGGATTACTGATATATAATATAGGATGTAAGGTACCTTAAAATAACCGCCTACTCCCCTAGAAATACTTTATCAAAAGTATCTATTTCTTTTATCCTCCCCTTTTCCTCAGCTAACCTAATCCCACAAGGACCCCAATGGCAATACGCCTAACAGCCTTATTGGGCTATCCTTAGTTGGAATTATGCAAGGCTGGTACATAATTGTCATATTTGTAACATAGTATGTGGTACCAACTCTGTAAAATGCTAACTGAATTATTATTATTATTATTATTATTATTATTATTATTATGAGTCTCTAGTAGATACTTGTCATTTTAAATTATAGGCCTAACCTACTGTTATATTGTATAGTACCGAGCAAACAATAGGCTACGCGGATCATAAGTTCAATCTTAGTATTTACCCTTCTGTCCAAGCTCCAAACACTTTGGTAACGTTGTTGTTGAAGGAACAATCAGTCAGAATAACACTATTCCCACAGTAACTATGACTAGGTAAACCACGGTATAGTAACATACCGTGAGGTAAACATTGTCCCAAAGCTTCCCCTATTATATCATCCGTTTTCTGTGAGGATGAATTATGACGTCACACCCCAATCGCTTGTTCGACCGACAAGCTTGTGGACATTTTTATAACGAACCCAACTCCCTCCCCCTGTTCAGCTAGATGACGCTCCCATTTTAGTTAACTCGTGAAAGAGAAGACGGGCAGCCTAATTAAGAAAAACTAGAAAAAACAACAACATGAGGTGTTATGTTCGATAATGATCTGTTGACGTTTCCCGCGCGGCAGACCTTGCGTAATTTATGGATTTCTCGGCGGGAAAGCAACAGGCGGGAGCCATAGGGAAAACCAGAATACTTGTCAAGGAAAGGGGTATATGTATGCGTTGCTTGAATCATGCATGTCTCGCGTGACAGTCGGTTGATGTATAATATGAAGGTGTTATTGGCAGCGACACTTGGCATCTCGTATATCGGGTGCTGGTCCCTGGCTCACACTTGTTGTTTCAGTGTGTATTCTGCTGTGCTCGAGGGAGGGTGTATTGCTGGTCTCCGTTGACCCCATCGGTAAGTACCCATGTCCCTGTCTTTTATCATCTAGGGACGTATGTGACTAATTTTCATTTTTTTTGGATAGCAAATACGAAGTAGACACAATTGGAAGTAGTCAAATGATGTAGAGTTATGTGAAATTGGGGTTTAACACTATTTTAACAACCCAACCTCTCTGTGATCTTCTCTCGCAAGGAAAATACACCTGAAGATTCAAAGTAGGTCACATTTAAACCAACTCAGTAACGAAGGTCACCCTACAGGCTTTAAAGGACACGTAGGGGAAGCTAAAATAACTTCCAAAAGACCGTACAAGAAGCGAGTATGTTGGAAAGAAGAACATGAAGCAAAGTGAGCATATCGGTGGTGTGTGGGGCCAGGTATACTTTGAATTAGTGATGAGCTAAGGCACTTTACACTTGTTTCCCCCCCTCCCCCTTCCTCCCCCCTCCCTTAACACGCTATAACTCGATTTCTGGTTAGGGGGAATTAGGCTATAGTAGTGTGGTTGGCCAAATAAGTCGTGTCACCGCTGTCATTACGTTTTGCTCTCTGTGTGCTGTATTAATGTCTGTCGAATGTTGAATAGGGTGTGTAAAGATATGAACACGTTTGTATAGGCTATCTCACGCGAAACGATACGGTATAATCCTGTGTAGCGGGTGGACAGTAGGCTATTTAGGCCTATATAGACCTTAATAATTTGGTAATGTTACAATATATTTTCAAGTTTTACATTCATAAATATTCCACTAATAGGCTATACTAGGTTAGGTTAGGTTAAAGATATTGTTCAATGTTTCGTAGTAAATAGGCATATGAAAAACAAGTTCTACCCGCTACACAGGATAGGCTAATTTCCTCTAAATTTCCCCTGCCTCTCAGATCTTTGTATAGCCTAGGTCTTTAGCCTATGATTCGCAGGTGAATAGGTGCCTCTGATTTGCCGTTGTCCTAGATTCTGGCTAGAACACGATAAGTACGGTAGCCTATGCTCTATTTTTCAGCTGGTGGTAAATTGAATCCTTTATCAATAACCCTGCAATCACACAGGACCTTCCTACATTATCCATACGAAGAAACGTTGCATCCCTTGCATTATTCTACAGATATTTTCACAGCAATTGTTCCTAGGAACTTGCTTCAATTGTGCCGCCTCTCCACATCTTTCCCCGTAGAACTAGGGCAGCTGAGAGCGCCCATGAATTTACACTTTCTCCTCCACAATGCAGAACTTCTGCATATCAGAATTCATTTATCCCCAGAGCTACTACTCTTTGGAATTCACTTCCCTCGAATTGCTTTCCACAAACTTACAATCTACAAATGTTTAAATCCAGTTGTTACAAACATTTTATGAATGGAGGATGCCTTTAGGCACATGGACCTTTTTGTTTTATCTGTGTTTTTCCTTCCTCCGTTCATTGTCTCTTTAAAAAAAAAAAAAAAAAAAAAAAATATATATATTTTTCTGTACTTAGGCTAAGTGGGCTCTGTTTCGAGTCGGCCACCCCCAGAATGTTTGTTTGGACAAATGGGTAATGATCCTGAGTAAATACGTAGGCTACATACATAGCCTACATACAAGTGGAGGATTTTAGTTCGTTCTCTAGACCTCCATCAAACTTATAATTACTCCCCCTACAGTCCTACTCCCCTAGACCCCCTTTCGAGATATATATCCCGGTAGGAGGTCGATTCCTCCTAAAATACAGCCTCGCTTGACGCTATCGCTCGTCAGGAAAAAAATAGACACCTTATTGGTACGAAAGGTCTTAATATTTATATATAAAATGGGGTCGAAAAGTCTTAAAAACACTAAACTAATGGGCCGAACGTCTTAAAATCTGAAAACCAATGGGGCTAAACATAATAAGGAAGAGGGGCGGCCAGAAAAAAAGCAACCTTCCCCCCTTAATGGAAAACTATGAATCTACTTTATATACAGGGTGACCCGAAATAGACGTGCCAAACTGTAGGAAATTATTATATAGGCCTAGTTGATTCTAAGCATAACATTAATCCTCCATTACAAACCCCAATGCACTTGAATACATTAATGAAAGCATATGGTCCTCCCGGGATTCGAACTCTGGACACCACACCCAGAACATAAGCATCTAAACTATTACACCACCGGTCCACCACCACGACCATTTAACCCCTTCAGTCAGCACGATGACGTTTTTTTACCTTTTATTCTGGCTGGAGTTAGACGATTGTTTGTGGTTTAAGAAGGACCCGTGTTACTCAGAGGGCTTGTTGATATAGTATTTACCCCTTCGAGTCTAGAGGTAGGTTGTAAGCTAAAGATATATACAGTATGTATATAGATAGATAGGTAGATAGATAGATAGATAGATAGATAGATAGATAGATACCGTAGATCGATAGATAGATAGATATAAAACAAAACATGCTATAGGAGAGAAGGGGGACTGATAGAAAATGGAAGCAACAAATAAATATAAAAGGAAATGCGAATATTGATACGGTGCGAACTAGGACACATCTGTGCTTCTATATCTGTGTGTGTATCTCGCTATATTTTGTCTATCAGTATCTGCCTTTCTGTCTGTATCTGTACTGTATCTGTCTGTTAATATATTAAACCTCTTCAGCACCATGACACCTAGTTATCTTTGAGTCTGCCTAACATTAAACGATTGTATGCAGTTTAAGAAGGACCTATGTTGCTAAGAGGGGTTGTTTGTATCTCACTATATATGGCTATTTATCTATATCTGCTTTTCAGTCTGTAACTAGCCATCCTGTATCTATTTGTTTGTTCATATATTGATACATCTGTGCTTCTATATCTGTAGCTGTATCTCGCCACATGCAGTATATATATATATATATATATATATATATATATATATATATATATATATATATATATATATATATATATAATCCACTGTGTCTGTTCTTATATTAATACATCTGTGCTTCTATATCAGTAAGTTGCATCTAGCTGTCCACTGTGTCTGTTTGTTCCTATATTATACATTTGTGCTTCCATATCAGTAGTTGTATCTTGTTATATACCGGTATATAGGCTATATATATATATATATATATATATATATATATATATATATATATATATATATATATATATATATATATGTCTGTCTATATCTGCTTATCTGTCTGTATCTAACTATCCACTGTGTCTGTTCCTATATTATACATCTGTGCTTCCATATCTGTAGTTGTATCTTGTTATATATGTCATGTAGGCCCTACCTCTATATGTCTTTCTATATCTGTCTGTCTGTCTGTATCTAACTATCCACTGTGTCTGTTCCTATATTATACATCTGTGCTTCTATATCTGTACTTGTGTCATGCTAGGCTAGCCTATATATATATAATAATATATGTCTATCTCCCTATCTGTCTGTATCTAGCTATCCACTGTGTCTACTCCTATATTGTACAGTCGCGCTAAGAAGTGATGTCTCGGCACCAAGTATGTTTTAATCAATAATTGGTATCCGTAATATCTAAGCTTCATTTCTTCATATTGAGTGAAATATACAAACATGTTCCTACACTTACCCACCCTATTCAACATCTGACAGACATTGATACAGCACAGAGCAAGCCAAACGTAATGACAGTTGGGACATGACTTATTAGCTCGACCGTACATCTGTGCTTTCATATCAGTAGGTGTACGGTATCTCGCTATAATCACTACAATACCGGTATGTCTGTCTATCTAAATCCGCTTATCTATCTGTAATTAGCTGCCCTATATCTCAAGGTGTCAAACGGTGTCAAAGTTGGTCAATATACAGGAGGCGCTACAATATAGGTAGCAAAATTCTAATGGTAGTTTTGGGTTCCTATCATCATATGCTTCATTTCTATATACTTTTTATCCCCGGGAAAAAAAAAAAAAAAATCTTGGGATTTTTCATTTATTTTCTTGGGATTTTTTGTTTTGGTCATTAACCTAACCAAAAAACCTAACCTAACCTAACCTAATAGCCCCCAAATACATTTAGGTTAGGTTAGGTTAGGTTTTTTGGTTAGGTTAATAAAAAAAAACAAAAAAAAAAACAAGAAAAAAAAAAAAAAAAACCCAAGATTTTTTGTTTTTTCCCCGGGGATAAAAATTATATAAAAATGAAGCATATGATGATAGGAACCCAAAACTACCATTAGAATTTTGCTACCTATATTGTAGCGCCTCCTGTATATTGACCTCAAAGGGTATCAAACGTTGTCAAAGGGTGTCAAACGTCAAAGGGTGTCAAACGTTGTCATAGGGTGTCAAACGTTGTCAAATGGTGCCAAACGACGTCAGAGTGTGTCAAACGTTGTCAAACGATGTCATAATGTGTGAAACGATGTCAAACGGTGTCAAGCATTGTCAAAGGGTGTCCAACGTTCTTGGCAGTCTATTATTGTATACCGTATGCAAAGATAAAATTGTGGTTTATAGTTCAAATTATGTCTTTGGAAGGGATCTATCTATCTATTGCCGGACGCTTTATTCCCCTTAAAATGAGGGTGGCCACACACAGAAGGCCCCCAAGCGGACCTATTACCTGTAAGAGGGCCAACCCGAGCCAGTTTACTGAAGGACTTACAGGTTTGGAAGGGATAAAATGGCCAAAATAATGCTAAGTATCCGGTAGCCTATATTTCACAAATACTCGTGAGCTACTAAATTTTATATACTGTACTCCCAGCCGGACTCGAACCACCGACAGTCCGGACGAGTTTCCATGCTTTAATCCACTATACCATGGCGTGATAAAAGATACTTAACCTTTTTCTATTTACATTGAGAAGATAAATCCTACTTGGAGAATGTATTTCAATTCAACACAAGTCGTAAGATCTATATTCCTTTATCACGCCATGGTGTAGTGGACTAAAGCTTGGAAACTCGTCCTGACTGTCAGTGGTTCGAGGCCGGCTGGGAGTACAATATGCAGTATATATACCGGTATATATATATATATATAGGCTATATATATATATATATATATATATATATATATATATATATATATATATATATATATATATACATATACAGGCCTATGAGAGTTCCGTATGGAGCTCAGTAGTCTGGTTAATCTGCTCTACATAACTTATATATATATATATATATATATATATATATATATATATATATATATATATATATATATATATAAGCGGTAGTGTTTAAAGTTTGTTTGAAATGATCAGTATTAAGTCCAAGGCAATAAACTTAAATTGGCAATGTTTGAGCTGTTGAGTTGGAACCAATGAGCCAAGAAGCTTACCCCTTGCAACCGGCAACCACTTTATATTTAGGCCATTTAGTTGGCTTATTTTAATCATTTTTGACAGTATAGATTATTTTTCTTAAATGTATACTAGTCTATGTTATTTAATGTCATATAAACACTACTTTATTTGTTTATTGTTATGCTGTATAATTACAGTACGGTAGGCTATATATATATATATATATATATATATATATATATATATATATATATATATATATATATATATATATATACAGTAGATACAGCTATATATTTATTTAAATTTTTGACCAGTCCATTTTATTTAGACGAGGGATTACTTAAACTCAAACGGTTTTACCCTTCCATTCAAGTAATGCCAATATCTGTTTTATTCTAGCTACCGCCAAACGATTGTATACAGCTTAGGAAGGACGTCTTGGAATCGAGGGGTTTTACCCTTTCGTTCAAGTGATCCCATAATGTTAGTCAAACGATGTTATTCAACTTAGAAAGGATATTTTGTTGAATTATTGTTGAGGATTTTGCTTGCTTTTCCCATTTTCGAGCAATGTAGGGTGTTTTAGTTTGGGTTCCATAGGGATTGGGCCCATACGGAATATACGGAATTGGGCCCTTAAGGGATTGGGCCCACGGGATTGGAACCTAACCTAACCTAACCTAACCTAAGTGGGCCCAATCCCGTATGGGCCCTATCCCGTGGTCACCTTTAGTTTGTCCCCTAGGGGAAAAAAACCCCAAAAACTAAAAAAAAAAAAAAAAAAAAAAAAAAAAAAAAAAATCTCAAGACTTCCTTCAAACTAAGAAATGCCCACCCAGACCCCTTTCAAACTAAATTTGTACATTCTTCGATCGAAAAACGTGCTAATGAGTAAAGCATATCTACACCTATTCCTGACTCTTCCTAAAGGGTAGAACTATTAGTCTGATTACTGTAGTAGTTTTTGTTTTAATATTTATAGGTTAGCTGTCAAAATTTCTGGAAATTCTGGCCTAACTATAGTAAATAGACTATAATTAGGCTACCCAAAATTATATATAGGTTGCTTATCACACACACACACACACACACACACACACACACACACACACATATATATATATATATACATCGTAACTAACCAAATACAAAACAAACTTAATCACTTTAAACTATTTATAATACTATTCGATAGCCTAAAGCGACACGGTACCGGAACATGTAGGCTATACACTATTTTTATTACAGAGTAGCCTACTGTATATGAATACATTTGTTTACATGTTTTTTATTTTCCTCACACACACACACACACACACACACACACACACACACACACACACAGTCCGTAGCCTAGTAGGTAGCGCTCTCGTCTCACACACGAGGGGTCGGGGGTTCAATCCCCCGGCCGGGCGGAGACAAATTGGGCTTGTCTCCTTTCATGTGTTAGCCTCAGTTCACCTAGCTGTAAATAGGTACCTGGAATAAGTGGACGACGTTGTGACGTCCCATCTGGGGTTGGCAAAAATGGTACAAGGCGAGATGGGTATCATATGGTTCACCTAAGCTGATGGCTACCTAAGCCTTCGGGCGAGACGGTACCGTCTATAGTGAGAATGGTACCATACAGATCCACCCTAAGCCTTCGTTTCCGATGTCGCCAATTGGCTAAAAATACAGACTACACACACATCCACAGCCATTCCAACGATACATATAACACCTACACATATAGGAGGCGGGAAATAACGAGCATGCTCACTCCCGCAATACAACTAGAGTAAGTACAACTAGAGTAAGTACACACACACACACACACACGAACTAAACCCTTCTCAGAAATAGTTGAATAAGTAATAACGCCACGAAAGAATCCTTTTATAATATACAAAGAGTCATCTGGCTGAACAAAGTTAAAATGAAGTGTTAATTTTGTCTCACGCTAATTTTCCGTAAATATATACCGGTATACGTTAATACATAGAAAACAAATAAATAAATAAATAAATACATATATATATATATATATATATATATATATATATATATATATATAATATATATATATATATATATATATATATATATATATATATATATATATATATATATATATATACAGTATATACCAGGTATATATAATGTCATGCCTAAACATTATTTTAATGTAGTTATCTCTCTCTCTCTCTCTCTCTCTCTCTCTCTCTCAGCGGCATCTCATTATTACGATCGTGCATTCAAGCGAATTGATTAATTAATTTCACTTCGACATTTCTCACCGGTATGCACCCCCCCCCCCCCCCCCCGTTCCTCCCTCCCTCCCTCCTCCTTCGTCTCCCTCCCTCTTCCTTCGTATTTCTCCCTCCTCTTCCCCAGTATGTTCCCTCCCTCTTTCTCTGTCTTCCTCCCTCCTCCATATCGGTCTTCCTCCCTCCCCTTCCTCCGTATTTTTCCTCCCTCTTTCTCTGTCTTCCTCCCTACTTCTTTGCTGTCTTTCTCCCTCCTGCTCCTCCCCTCTCCGTCTTCGTCCTGTTTTCCTCCTACCTCCCCTCCTCTTTCATCTTCCTCCTCTTTCGTCTCCCTCCTCCTCTCTCCTCCCTCCTCCTCCTACCTCCCCTTCTCTTCCATCTTTCTCCTCTGTCCTCCTTCGTCTTCCTCCTCCCTCCTCCTCTGTTTTCCTCCCTCCTCCTTCCTCCTCCTCTCCTCCCTCATCCTCCTCTCCTTCCTTCTCTTCCTCTTCCTCCTCCTCTCTCCTTCCTCCTCCGTCTTCCTCACTCCAGCTCGTCCATCACCTTCTTGCCTTCTTTTTGGTTTTCTTAATGTTCTTTATCTTCTACCCCCCCCTCCTCTCTCTCTCTCTCTCTCTCTCTCTCTCTCTCTCTCTCTCTCTCTCTCTCTCTCTCTCTCTCTCTCTCTCTCTCTCTCTCTCTGGGGCTACAATGCTTATTCCATCAATTAGAAGGCTGAGGTATGAGGACTGGTTGAGAACTCTTGATCTTATTCCGTTGGCATCACTCAAACTAGGAGGTCAGCTCATTGAAGTTTAAACAAAATACTTAATGGTTTTGACAACGTGAATTATAGAAAAATGTTTAGCCTCATGAATACAACACACAACCATGGTTGGAAGTTAGAATTGAAAAGATTCAGCACTGGTATTTGTCAAACTTTTTTCACATATAAGATTTGTTCTACCTGGAACAAACTTCCCTCCGAAGTTGTAAATAGTTCTTCAGTAGAGCAGTTCAAGAAAAGAGTACCTAGATAGTATTTTGCATACTCTAATGAGTGTAGTGAACTAAACAGTCTCTCTCCTTCCACTTCCAGTATCTCACCGGAATGGACCGCAAGATGTCCGAGATAGTAAATATTCCATGTAACTCCGTGTAATTCGCTCTCGCTCTCTCTCTCTCTCTCTCTCTATCGCTCTCTCTCTATCGCTCTCTCTCTCTCTCTCTCTCTCTCTCTCTCTCTCTCTCTCTCTCTCTCTCTCTCTCACTCTCTCTCTCTCTCTCTCTCTCTCTCTCTATCGCTTTCTTTCTTTTTTTCTTTCTTTCTGTCTTTCTCGCTCTGGATCATTAACATTAAAAAGTAGCTTACCCTGCACCAATTTGCAACACTTAGCTGCAGTAGTTTGCGCGATATAATCACGAGGAAGCTATTTATTATGGTACTCGGTAGCTGCAATCAAACTAGTCTGTGTTTGCAATATCTAAAATGACTTAAAAAAAAAAAAAATACATACACACGATATCTGGACCAACATAACAGTTAAAACCAATTCCCGGTACCGGGTAATAGTTTCCGGTGGGGAAGGGGAAGTTGGGTAGCTTTTAATATTAGGATTGCAATGTAGTTGTAAGTTCGTGTTCGTGTGTGTGTGTGTGTGTGTGATATGTATGTGTGTAGGGGAAGTTCGGTCCCTTTTAATATTAGGAATGTAATGTAGTTTATAGTTCGTGTTCGTGTGTGTGAGTGTTTATGTGTGTGATATGTATGTGTGTAGGGGAAGTTCGGTCCCTTTTAATATTAGGAATGTAATGTAGTTTATAGTTCGTGTGTGTGTGTTTATGTGTGTGTGTGTGTGTGTGTGTGTGTGTGTGTGTGTGTGTGTGTGTGTGTGGGTAGGGGAAGTTCGGTCCCTTTTAATATTAGAAACGTAATGTAGTTTTGTGTTCGTGTGTGTGTGTGTGTGTGTAGGGGAAGTTCGGTCCCTTTTAATATTAGGAATGTAATGTAGTTTATAGTTCTTGTGTGTGCATGTGTTTGTGTGTGTAGGGGAAGTTCGCTCGCTTTTAATATTAGGAATGTAATGTAGTTTATAGTTCGTGTGTGTTTGTGCGTGTTTGTGTGGTTAGGGGAAGTTCGGTCGCTTTTAATATTAGGATTGTAATGTAGTTTTGTGTTTGTGTGTCTCTCTGTGTGTGTAGGTAGGGGAAGTTCGGTCCCTTTTAATATTAGGAATGTAATGGAGTTTTGTGTTTGTGTGTTTGTGATACATAGTTTGTGTTCATATATACGTTCTCTCTCTCTCTCTCTCTCTCTCTCTCTCTCTCTCTCTCTCTCTCTCTCTCTCTCTCTCTCTCTCTCTCTCTCTCTCTCTCTCTCTCTCTCTCTCTCTCTCTCTCTCTCTCTCTCTCTCTCTCTCTCTCTCTCTCTCTCTCTCTCTCTCTCTCTCTCTCTCTCTCTCTCTCTCTCTCTCTCTCTCTCTCTCTCTCTCTCTCTCTAACGTAAACACGGTAAACTGTAAACAAGCAGTGTACAAAATGCTATGGGACCACTCAGCAGGTTTTCCAAGGTATGGGTCTGGTTGGGTCGTTTTCTTTAAAAATGTGAGGGGCACTATTACCTTAGAGAGAGAGACAGAGAGAGAGAGTAAGAGAGAGAGAGAGTACAAAGGAAATAAAGCAACAACAGGTCTAGTGACACTTCTAGTCTGCTTGTCCTCCAAAACACTGAAGATCAAGTGTCCAAACAGTGGTTTAGAGTGGGTAAGGGAACATTGGAAAGGGAACTACTGCACTGGAACTAATGTCCGTGGCAGGATTAGGAAGTTAGTAGGGGACAGATGTGTTAGTAACTGAGGGGGGGATAAAATAAAGTTATTCATTTACAAACGCAGTCAGCCGCGGGTTTGATGCGAGATATTTGTCTAGGCGAAGTTTAAATGAATCAACGGTGCTGCAGTCTATAACATCTCGGGGAAGCCCATTCCACAAGTTGACAACTCGATTGAAGAAGAAATTCTTAGATTCGTGTGAGTTAAAAGATTTACCAATAATTTTGCACCCGTTTCCCCACGTGTAATTAGATTGGTCGATAGTGAAGTATTTACTACAGTTCATATTGTCGATGCCTTTGATGATTTTGAACACTTGAATTAAGTCGCCTCTTAATCTGCGCTGGGTTAAAGGAAATATATTTAATTCTCTAAGACGCTCCTCGTATGGTTTGTTCTTTAGGCTAGGTATAATTTTGGTAACTCTATGTTGAACTCGTTCTAGCTTGTTTATATCTTTTTGGTAATAAGGGCACCAGGATTGAACGCAGTATTCGAGAAAAGGGCGGACTAAGGAATTGTAAAGGGTTAGGATAACGTCTTTGGATTTATGCTCAAATGACCTGCCTATAAAGCCAATTATTTTGTTTGCCTTCTTAACAACTTCTGAACATTGTTGACTCGGTTTTAGGTTATTCGATATTGTTACTTCCAGATAGGTTTCTCTGTTTACATTCGTAAGCTGAGTGCCATTCATCGAATAGTTTGCTTTCTCATTTTGGTATCCGATATGTAGTACTTTGCATTTATCCGCATTGAAACTCATTTGCCAAATTTGGGCCCAACATGACAACTTATCTAGATTGTGTTGCATATCGTCAACTTGTTCTTTTGAGAGTACGTTATTTGCCATTTTTGTATCGGGGAGAGAGAGAGAGAGAGAGAGAGAGAGAGAGAGAGAGAGGGGTAAGAGAGGGGTAAGAGAGTACAAAGGAGTACAAAGGAGTACAAAGGAAATCAAGCAACAACAGATCTAGTGACCCTTCTAGGCTGCTTGTCCTCCAAAACACTGAGGATCAAGTGTCCAAACAGTGGTTTAGAGTGGGTAAGGGAATATTGGAAAGGGAACTACTGCCCTGCCACTAACGTGGCAGGACTAGGAAGTTAGTAGGGGACATATGGGTTAGTAACTGAGGGCAGGATAAAATAAAGTTATTCATTTACAAACGCAGTCAGTCGCGGGTTTGATGCGAGATATTTGTCTAGCCGGAATTTAAATGAATCAACGGTGCTGCAGTCTATAACATCTCGGGGAAGCCCATTCCACAAGTTGACAACTCGATTGAAGAAGAAATTCTTAGATTCGTGTGAGTTAAAAGATTTACCAATAATTATGCAACCGTTTCCCCGCGTGTAATTAGATTGGTCGATAGTGAAGTACTTACTACAGTTCATATTGTCGATGCCTTTGATGATTTTGAACACTTGAATTAAGTCGCCTCTTAATCTGCGCTGGGTTAAAGGAAATAGATTTAATTCTCTAAGACGCTCTTCGTATGGTTTGTTCTTTAGGCTAGGTATCATTTTGGTAACTCTACGTTGAACTCGTTCTAGCTTGTTTATGTCTTTTTGGTAATAAGGGCACCAGCATTGAACGCAGTATTCCAGAAGAGGGCGGACTAAGGAATTGTAAAGGGTTAGGATTACGTCTTTGGATTTATGCTCAAATGATCTGCCTAAAGCCAATTATTTTGTTTGCCTTCTTAACAACTTCTGAACATTGTTGACTCGGTTTTAGGTTACTCGATATTGTTACTCCCAGATCGGTTTCTCTGTTTACATTCTTAAGCTGAGTGCCATTCATCGAATAGTTTGCTTGAGTGAGAGAGAGAGAGAGGTAAGACAGTGAGAGATAGAGATGGGAGGTAAGAGAGAGAGAGGGAATGAGTGTGTGTGTGTGTGTGTGTGAGAGAATGAGAGAGAGAGAAAGGTGTATATGTGTGAGCTAGATAATAAGAGGTATATGTGTGTATCTATCTCTCTATCTCTTAAGGGGGGCCACCGGTTTTGTTAATCTTTCTCTACTTTTCTCTCTTTCTCTGGCTTGTATCCATTCGGCCCCATTCAGCCAACTGTTTTAAGACGTTTATCCCCATCCAGGTGTCGATTTATTCCTGGCGAGCGATAGCGAGCCAGCATTGTATGGAGAATCCGGCTTTGCCGGACACATTTTTCTATCGAAAAATGTACAAATTTAGCTTGCTGTCAAAACAAAAATATATACCGTATACAGTATGCTGGCTCGCTACTGCTCCCTAGGAAAATATTGACACCTGGATGGGGGTAAACGTCTTAAAACAGTAGGCTAAATGAGGCCGAATGGATATAAGCCAAAGAGAGAGAGAGAGAGAGAGAGAGGAAACGTTCCAACTTCACTATCTCTGACATAACTATAGACACTTCTTATCATTTGACAGATACCACCTTTAACACTTCTCTCTCTCTCAATCACACCTCCCTCTCTCTTTTACACACACCCACAAACTCTCACTCTCACTCTCTCTCTCTCTCAAACACACCTCCCTCTCTCTTTTACATCCACCCACAAACTCTCTCTCTCTCTCTCTCTCTCTCTCTCTCTCTCTCTCTCTGTTGCTTGATTTCCTTTGTACTCCTTTGTACTTTGTACTCTCTCTCTCTCAAACACGCCTCCCTCTCTCTTTTACACCCACCCACAAACTCTCACTCTCTCTCTCAAACACACCTCCCTCTCTCTTTTGCACACACCCACAAACTCTCACTCTCTCTCTCTCAAACACACCTCCCTCTCTCTTTTACACACACCCACAAACTCTCACTCTCAAACACACCTCCCTCTCTTTTACACGCACCCACAAACTCTCACTCTCTCTCTCAAACACACCTCCCTCTCTCTTTTACACCCACCCACAAACTCTCACTCTCTCTCTCTCAAACACACCTCCCTCTCTTTTACACACACCCACAAACTCTCTCTCTCTCTCAAACACACCTCCCTCTCTTTTACACACACCCACAAACTCTCACACTCTCTCTCTCTCAAACACACCTCCCTCTCTCTTTTACACACACCCACAAACTCTCTCTCTCTCTCTCAAACACACCTCCCTCTCTTTTACACACACCCACAAATCTCTCACTCTCTCTCTCAAACACACCTCCCTCTCTCTTTTACATATACCCACAAACTCTCACTCTCTCTCTCTCTCTCAAACACACCTCCCTCTCTCTTTTACACACACCCACAAACTCTCACTCTCTCTCAAACACACCTCCCTCTCTCTTTTACACCCACCCACAAACTCTCACTCTCTCTCTCTCTCAAACACACCTCCCTCTCTTTTACACACACCCACAAACTCTCACTCTGTCTTTCTCTCTCAAACACACCTCCCTCTCTCTTTTACACACACCCCCAAACTCTCTCACTCTCTCTCTCAAACACACCTCCCTCTCTTTTACACACACCCACAAACTCTCACTCTCTCTCTTTTTCTCTCTCTCGCTCTCAAACACACCTCCCTCTCTCTTTTACACACACCCACAAACTCTCTCACTCTCTCTCTGTCTCTCAAACACACCTCCCTCTCTCTTTTACACCCACCCACAAACTCTCTCTCTCTTTCTCTCTCTCTCTTACCTAAAAGCAGTGCAAGACTGCATACCATCGAAAATACGGCGTCCAGGCCATAATAATAAGCCCAAATGGTGGAATAAAGATATTTCAAACTGCCTGCTTGCTAAAAAATTTGCTAATGATAGATTAAAATCCTCACAAAATGACGAAGAACGGGTGAAATTTGTAGAGCTACGACGCAAAGCCAAAAAGTTAATTAAGCAAAGTAAAAAGACCTTAGAGTTACATATTGCGAATCAAAGTAAAACAAACCCGAAAGAATTCTATAGTTATATCAGAAAGAAAAAGGTAGTTACTTCAACTGTTGGACCGTTAGTCGATGAAAAAGGAGAATACACCAAAGACGAAGTACAAATGAGTAATGCCCTCAATACCTTCTTGCATCAGTTTTTACAACAGAAGACCTCAGTGATATCCCTACACCATATTCAGATTGATAATTCAGATGTTCTAAGCAATATCACCGTTACAGAGAGAGAAGTATTGAATTGTTTAGATAAACTCAAGGTAAATAAAACGCCAGGACCTGATACAATCTCGCCTAGAGTTCTAAAGGAAGCTAAGAATGAGCTCTCCAAACCACTGACATTACTATTCAATAAATCCTTGCAGTCTGGAACTATGCCTGATCAGTGGAAGCTAGCCAACGTAACACCGATATTCAAAAAAGGCAGCAAATCCCTACCCAGTAACTATCGTCCAATTAGCTTAACCTCAGTTGTATGTAAAATGCTAGAAACGGTCATACGAGACAGACTCGTAAATCACTTAGAGGAAAATAACATACTTAAAGATACTCAACACGGCTTTCGTAAAAAACGTTCCTGTTTAACAAACCTCTTAGACTTCTTCCACGATATCCTCAACCTCTACGATGAGAGTAAAGCTGTAGATATTATATACCTTGATTTTCAAAAGGCCTTTGACAAAGTTCCCCACAAACGTTTACTGCTAAAACTAAAAGCGCATGGAATACAAGACGGTGTGTTGAAATGGATAGAAAATTGGCTCAGCAACAGAAAGCAAAGGGTAGTCATAAACGGTAAGGCATCTAAATGGACCAATGTAAGTAGCGGGGTAGCCCAGGGATCGGTACTAGGACCAATTCTCTTTCTAATTTACATCAACGACATAGATGAGGGTCTCACCTGCACAATCTCAAAATTTGCTGACGATACAAAAATTGCAAATAGCGTACTCTCAAAAGAACAAGTTGACGATATGCCAACACAATCTAGATAAATTGTCATGTTGGGCCCAAATTTGGCAAATGAGTTTCAATGCGGATAAATGTAAAGTACTACATGTCGGATACCTAAATGAGAAAGCAAACTATTCGATGAATGGCACTCAGCTTAAGAATGTAAACAGAGAAACTGATCTGGGAGTAACAATATCGAGTAACCTAAAACCGAGTCAACAATGTTCAGAAGTTGTTAAGAAGGCAAACAAAATAATTGGCTTTATAGGCAGGTCATTTGAGCATAAATCCAAAGAAGTTATCCTAACCCTTTACAATTCCTTAGTCCGCCCTCTTCTGGAATACTGCGTTCAATCCTGGTGCCCTTATTACCAAAAAGATATAAACAAGCTAGAACGAGTTCAACGTAGAGTTACCAAAATGATACCTAGCCTAAAGAACAAACCATACGAAGAGCGTCTTAGAGAATTAAATCTATTCCTTTAACCCAGCGCAGATTAAGAGGCGACTTAATTCAAGTGTTCAAAATCATCAAAGGCATCGACAATATGAACTGTAGTAAGTACTTCACTATCGACCAATCTAATTACACGCGGGGAAACGGTTGCAAAATTATTGGTAAATCTTTTAACTCGCACAAATCTAAGAATGTCTTCTTCAATCGAGTTGTCAACTTGTGGAATGGGCTTCCCCGAGACGTTATAGACTGCAGCACCGTTGATTCATTTAAATTCCGCCTAGACAAATATCTCGCATCAAACCCGCGACTGACTGCATTTGTAAATGAATAACTTTATCCTCCTCTCAGTTACTAACCCATATGTCCCCTACTAACTTCCTAGTCCTGCCACGTTAGTGGCAGGGCAGTAGTTCCCTTTCCAATGTTCCCTTACCCACTCTAAACCACTGTTTGGACACTTGATCCTCAGTGTTTTGGAGGACAAGCAGCCTAGAAGGGTCACTAGATCTGTTGTTGCTTGATTTCCTTTGTACTCCTTTGTACTCTCTCAAACACACCTCCCTCTCTCTTTTACACACCCACAAACTCTCTCTCTCTCAAACACACCTCCCTCTCTCTTTTACACACCCACAAACTCTCTCTCTCTCAAACACCTCCCTCTCTGTTTTACACCCACACACAAACTCTCTCACTCTCTCTCTCTCTCTTTCATGTTTACTTCCTCAACCTCTCACCAACTTCTATAGGGTATTGTGACTATTGTATTTTGTATTTGTATTGTATTTTGTATATTGTATTTTGTTTTTGGCTTCCGTTATATATTTGTTTAGTATTATTTTGCACTATTCCTTCTTTACTGTCAATCTCCCTTTATCGTCTTCATTTCTTCCTTCTTCCCATTCTTCTTTCTTTTTTGATCCTATCATTGTGTATTTTCCTTCCTTCCTTCCTTCCTTTCTCCCACTCATCTTCCCTTCCTTCCCGTATTTCCTTTCTTCCTTACTCCCTTCCTCCCATCCTTCCTTCCCTTTCTCTCTTCCATCCTTCCTCTCTCTCTCCCCCCCCTCCCATACCGTACTCTCTTTATTCCTCTCTCCCGTCTTTCTTTCCTTCCTTCCTTCCTTCCTTCCTTCCTTCCTTCCTTCCTTCCTTCCTTCCTTATTTCCTTCTTTTCACCCCCTTCCTTCCTCGCATCCCCCTTCTTTTGCTTCCCATAAGTTATTCCTGACCACCTCCTTGGGATCGTAAGGTCTGTGTGGTCAGTGTATCTTTGTAAAATTATTTGCCAAATCTCCTCTCACACACACACACACACACACACACACACACACACACACACACACACACACACACACACACACACACATATGCCACGTACACTTGAACCAAGACAAAGAGACAACAAGAAGTGGGGTATGACAAGACAAGAGAGAGAGAGAGAGAAAGAGAGAGAGAGAGAGAGAGTGTTGGGATAACTAGTGAATTTCTTAGCAGTATGCATAAGAAAATTGGATATATATATATATATATATATATATATATATATATACACTGAGGATCAAGTGTCCAAACAGTGGTTTAGAGTGGGTAAGGGAACATTGGAAAGGGAACTACTGCACTGGAACTAATGTCCGTGGCAGGATTAGGAAGTTAGTATGGGACAGATGTGTTAGTAACTGAGGGGGGGATAAAATAAAGTTATTCATTTACAAACGCAGTAAGTCGCGGGTTTGATGCGAGATATTTGTCTAGGCGAAGTTTAAATGAATCAACGGTGCTGCAATCTATAACATCTCGGGGAAGCCCATTCCACAAGTTGACAACTCGATTGAAGAAGAAATTCTTAGATTCGTGTGAGTGAGTTAAAAGATTTACCAATAATTTTGCACCCGTTTCCCCACGTGTAATTAGATTGGTCGATAGTGAAGTATTTACTACAGTTCATATTGTCGATGCCTTTGATGATTTTGAACACTTGCATTAAGTCGCCTCTTAATCTGCGCTGGGTTAAAGGAAATAGATTGAATTCTCTAAGACGCTCCTCGTATGGTTTGTTCTTTAGGCTAGGTATAATTTTGGTAACTCTACGTTGAACTCGTTCTAGCTTGTTTATATCTTTTTGGTAATAAGGGCACCAGGATTGAACGCAGTATTCGAGAAAAGGGCGGACTAAGGAATTGTAAAGGGTAAGGATAACGTCTTTGGATTTATGCTCAAATGACCTGCCTATAAAGCCAATTATTTTGTTTGCCTTCTTAACAACTTCTGAACATTGTTGACTCGGTTTTAGGTTATTCGATATTGTTACTTCCAGATCGGTTTCTCTGTTTACATTCTTAAGCTGAGTGCCATTCATCGAATAGTTTGCTTTCTCATTTAGGTATCCGATATGTAGTACTTTACATTTATCCGCATTGACACTCATTTGCCAAATTTGGGCCCAACATGACAACTTATCTAGATTGTGTTGCATATCGTCAACTTGTTCTTTTGAGAGTACGTTATTTGCAATTTTTGTATCGGGGAGGGAGGGAGGGAGGGAAGGGGGGGGGGGGGGGGGAGAGAGAGAGAGAGAGGGGGGGGGGTAAGAGAGAGAGAGAGGTAAGACAGTGAGAGATAGAGATGGGAGGTAAGAGAGAGAGAGGGAATGAGTGTGTGTGAGAGAGAGAAAGGTGTATATGTGTGAGCTAGATAATAAGAGGTATGTGTGTGTATCTATCTCTCTATCTATCTCTCTCTTAAGGGGGGCCACCGGTTTTGTTTACCTTTCTCTGGCTTGTATCCATTCGGCCCCATTCAGCCAACTGTTTTAAGACGTTTATCCCCATCCAGGTGTCGATTTATTCCTGGCGAGCGATAGCGAGCCAGCATTGTATGGAGAATCCGGCTTCGCCGGACACATTTTTCTATTGAAAAATGTACAAATTTAGCTTGCTGTCAAAACAAAAATATATACCGTATACAGTATGCTGGCTCGCTACTGCTCGCTAGGAAAATATTGACACCTGGATGGGGGTAAACGTCTTAAAACAGTAGGCTAAATGAGGCCGAATGGATATAAGCCAAAGAGAGAGAGAGAGAGAGAGAGAGAGAGAGAGAGAGAGAGAGAGAGAGAGAGAGAGAGAGAGAAAACGTTCCAACTTCCCTATCTCTGACATAACTATAGACACTTCTTATCATTTGACATATACCACCTTTAACACCTCTCTCTCAAACACACCTCCCTCTCTCTTTTACACACACCCACAAACTCTCACTCTCACTCTCTCTCAAACACACCTCCCTCTCTCTTTTACACCCACCCACAAACTCTCACTCTCTCTCTCAAACACGCCTCCCTCTCTCTTTTACACACACCCACAAACTCTCACTCTCACTCTCTCTCTCTCAAACACACCTCCCTCTCTCTTTTACACACACCCACAAACTCTCACTCTCTCTCTCTCTCTCTCAAACACACCTCCCTCTCTCTTTTACACACACCCACAAACTTTCACTCTCACTCTCTCTCTCTCTCTCTCTCTCTCTCTCTCTCTCTCTCTCTCTCTCTCTCTCTCTCTCTCTCTCTCTCTCTCTCTTTTACACACACCCACAAACTCTCACTCTCTCTCTCTCAAGCATCAAACCCGCGACTGACTGCGTTTTAAATGAATAACTTTATTTTACCCTCCCCTCAGTTCTAACCCATATGTCCCCTACTAACTTCCTAGTCCTGCCACGGACATTAGTGCCAGGGCAGTAGTTCCCTTTCCAATGTTCCCTTACCCACTCTAAACCACTGTTTGGACACTTGATCCTCAGTGTTTTGGAGGACAAGCAGCCTAGAATGGTCACTAGACCTGTTGTTGCTTGATTTCCTTTGTACTCCTTTGTACACCTCCCTCTCTCTTTTACACACACCCACAAACTCTCACTCTCTCTCTCTCTCTCTCTCTCTCTCTCTCTCTCTCTTTTACACACACCCACAAACTCTCACTCTCTCTCTCTCAAACACCCCTCCCTCTCTCTTTTACACACACCCACAAACTCTCACTCTCTCTCTGTCTCTCTCTCAAACACACCTCCCTCTCTCTTTTACACACACCCACAAGCTCAAGCTCTCTCTCTCTCTCTCTCTCTCTCTCTCTCTCTCTCTCTCTCTCTCTCTCTCTCTCTCTCAAACACACCTCCCTCTCTTTTACACCCACCCACAAACTCTCACTCTCCCTCTCTCTTTTACACACACCCACAAACTCTCACTCTCTCTCTCTCAAACACACCTCTCTCTCTCTCTTTTACACACACCCACAAACTCTCACTCTCTCTCTCTCTCAAACACACCTCCCTCTCTCTTTTACACACACCCACAAACGCTCACTCTCTCTCTCTCTCTCTATCAAACACACCTCCCGGTCTCTTTTACACACACCCACAAACTCTCACTCCCTCTCTCTTTTACACACACCCACAAACTCTCACTCTCTCTCTCTCTCTCTCAAACACACCTCCCTCTCTCTTTTACACACACCCACAAACTCTCACTCTCTCAAACATACCTCCTTCTCTCTTTTACACACACCCACAAACTCTCACTCTCTCTCTCTCTCTCTCTCTCAAACACACCTGCCTCTCTCTTTTACACACACCCACAAACTCTCACTCTCTCTCTCTGTCTCAAACACACCTCCCTCTCTCTTTTACACACACCCACAAACTCTCACTCTCTCTGTGTCTCTCTCAAACACACCTCCCTCTCTCTTTTACACACACCCACAAACGCTCACTCTCTCTCTCTCTCTCTTGTACACACACCCACAAACGCTCACTCTCTCTCTCTATCAAACACACCTCCCTGTCTCTTTTACACACACCCACAAACTCTCACTCTCTCTCTCTCTCTCAAACACACCTCTCTTTTGACACACAAAACTCTCACTCTCTCTTCTCAAACACCTCACTCTCTTTTTACACACACCACAAACTCCTCTCTCTCAAACACCCTCCTCTCTCTTTTAACCCCACAAACTCTCACTCTCTCTCTCTCTCTTCTCTTTACACCACCCACAAACTCTCACACTCTCTCTCCAACACACCTATCTCTTTTACACCCCCACAACTCCTCTCTCTCTCTCTCAAACACACCTCCCTCTCTCTTTACACACACAAACGCTCACTCTCTTCTCTCTCAAAAACCTCCTCTTTTTTACACCCACCCACAAACTCTCACTCTTTCTCTTCTCTCTACACCTCCTCTCTTTTTACACACCACAACTCTCACTCTCTCTCTCTCTGTCTCTCTCAAACACGCCCTCTCTCTTTTACACCCACCCACAAACTCTCACTCTCTCTCAAACACCTCTCTCTCTTTTACACACACCCACAACTCTCTCTCTCAAACACACTCCTCTTTTTACACCCACACAAAAACTCTCTCTCTCTCTCTCTCTCAAACACACCTCCCTCTCTCTTTTACACACACCCACAAACTCTCTCACTCTCTCTCAAACACACCTCCCTCTCTCTTTTACACCCACCCACAAACTCTCTCACTCTCTCTCTCTCTCTCTCTCTCTCTCTCTCTCTCTCTCTCTCTCAAACACACCTCCCTCTCTGTTTTACACCCACACACAAACTCTCTCACTCTCTTTCATGTTTACTTCCTCAACCTCTCACCAACTTCTATAGGGTATTGTGACTATTGTATTTTGTATTTGTATTTGTATATTGTATTTGTTTTTGGCTCCGATATATATTGTTTAGTATTATTTTGCACTATTCCTTCTTTACTGTAAATCTCCCTTTATCGTCTTCATTTCTTCCTTCTTCCCATTCTTCTTTCTTTTTTGTCCCTATCATTGTGTATATTCCTTCCTTCCTTTCTCCCACTCATCTACCCCTTCCTTCCCGTCTTTCCTATTCCTTACTCCTTCTCCCATTTCCTTCCTTTCTTTTCCATCCTTCCTCTCTCTCTTTCGTATTATCCCCCTCCCATCCATCCATCCATCCTTCCTTCTTCCCTCCCCCTCCCATACCGTACTCTCTTTATTCCTCTCTCCCGTCCTTCCTTCTTCCTTTTTCCTTCCAACTCCCTCTTCACCCCTTCCTTCCTCGCATCCCCCTTCTTTTGCTTCCCATAAGTTATTCCTGACCACCTCCTTGGGATCGTAAGGTCTGTGTGGTCAGTGTATCTTTGTAAAATTATTGGCCAAATCTTCTCTCACACACACACACACACACACACACACACACACACACACACATGCCACGTACACTTGAACCAAGACAAAGAGACAACAAGAAGTGGGGTATGACAAGACAAGAGAGAGAGAGAGTGTGAGTGAGTGAGTGAGTGAGAGAGAGAGAGAGAGAGAGAGTGTTGGGATAACTACCGGTAGTGAATTTCTTAGCAGTATGCATAAGAAAATTGGGGAGAACTAAAGAGATAGATAGATTTGATAAATTTGATAGATAGATAGGCTATATATATATATATATATATATATATATATATATATATATATTAAGATATCAGCCCGTGTTATAGATGAGGAGGAGTTAGGGCTTTATAAACTATACTGTATATAGACCTATGTGGAACTTGCTCATGTAGTAATGTACACCCTATGTGGTGGATTGTGTTCTTTTATTTAATAATTTCATTTAGTAAGCGTTGTTCCACATAGCGCTTGATAATTAATTGACTTTATATTGTCCTTGTCCCAATTTTGGTTTGTTTAGTTTGCAAGTTTTACATTTTAATTACTAAGGGAAGGGTATCAGAGTGAGTAGTCGAATCAGGTTTCACATATTTATTATATTTAGAATGAGTAGAATCATACGACGACGCGATAGTCCCAACATGGCAGGAAATAGTATGGGATATTTTATATACCCTGGGCTTACCTTTAAGAGGTTACCCGAATTAACAGAGTACAATTGGCAAACAATCAGGTATCAACTTTATTCTCTTTACCTGCACAAGAACAAGGAAACAATAAATAGAACAAGTAATATATATATATATATACACACGAGTCACGACATACACAGAATTTGACAAGGATGATACATTCAGTACCAGGTAATCAAGAAAGATTACGAGTGTGGTTGGAATGTAAGGGGGGTAATCTAGCTGGATTCAGTATGATACTGTATATTGGCTTGCAACGAAAAGGTCTAAATTAATTAGACAAACATAATTATATTTTTACTTTTCTAGATTAAGATACTTTAGGGATAACAGCGGTTTTTTTTTTAGAGTTTTTATCGAAGAAAAAGTTTGCGAAAAATATAGGTTTGTTGCGCTGGGGTTGCGTAGATATATGAATAAACTGTCTATAAGTTAAACCCAAAGGTAAGGCAGAGTTAGTTATCCATGAGTAGGCAGGGTTAGGTGACGGAGTGGTCGAGTGGTCGGACTAATGTGTAACAATCTACTCATAAGATAACGATATTAATTACTGATGGTGTGTTGAGGGTTTGACTTTACGACAACTGGTCGAGTGAAAGTTACGTTAAGAGGGGGCCTGATAGACAGACCACGGATAACTTCTGCAGTGAGGCTGACAGAGAATACAGAGATATTAAATACTCTTTGCATCCAATAACAAATGGCTTCTGCAGTGAGGCTGACAGAGGGACCAGGAGATATTGAATACGGTACTCCTTATTATTCCTACCACACTGAGACTTTGGGCCTTGGAGCACCAAGGGAGGTATTTGGAACACTCGGCTCAGGAGGGAAGGGGAGATACTTTCCATAACCTGGTCTGAGTACCTATTCACTCCTTAGGTCTTCCTAGGCCCTGATTGACTGCACGGAAAAAGGGCGACTTCGGCCTTTCCTAACGTTGACATAGGCCCTTGTCGCTCTGGCGATGGAGGGAGGGGGGATAGCAAAGGTAGGACCCACAATATTTGCTTCCGTATCCCCTCCCCGGTCTAATCTGCAGGAGTGTGTGTGGGGGGCGGTACTGCGTCTTCCTGGTTGGTTGGGTTGACCTGGCCGCTGGCCAACCCCGGGTCAGCTTGTGGGGGTGACGTCACATCTGGCGGCATGGAACCGTAGTACTCTCTCATATGCAAAGTAGTCTCTGCGGCGTGTTTGATTTGTGTTGTGGGGGGGGTTGGTACACCTGTACTCGGGGGGATCCTATACCGATCCCCTTCCGTTTGGGAGAGAACGGTTGAAGGGCAGGCTTCGGTATTGTAAGGCCCAATGGTCGGCGATGTCCCTGGTTGTTGTGGTGCCGTATGGGGGTAGACTTTGTGCGCTGCTGTAGGTGACCCCGGCTGTAGGGTTGTGTCTGTCTCTTGGTGTTATGGTGGCGGTTATTGGTATGTTCCGGGGGTGCAGGTGGTTGGTTGTTGTGCCTTTCCTTGGTATAACATATATATATATATATATATATTATATATATATATATATATCTATATATTATATAGATAAATCGAGAGAGAAAGAGCAATTGAATTTTTTAAAAGTATGGATAAGAAAAGGGGGAAAACTAGAGAGAGAGAGAGAGCTAGTGTGTTTGTCTCTTATATGCTAATACCTCTTCGATCCACTTTTATTTTTTGTATTAGCCTCTAGGTAATTTTCCATTCACCATTTTTATGTTACGGTATGTGTTTCTTTGTGTATATCGTTTTCTTTATGTTCTATATTTTTTTTCATTTATTGGGTACTAGCAGGGTACCGGCGGTGCCTGGGTAATCACAATCAATCACTACTACACCACTATACTATATAACCCATCATCAATCACTACTACCACAATCATCACAATACTACTACTACCGTACCATAATCTCCGGCCTCTGTGCCTCATTAAACGGCGACCTCGATTTCGGCCGCTAAATGAAATCCGATTTAGGAATCTGACCTCATCCGTACCCCCATTTTGGGGAGCTGCGAGCAACTTTCGTTCCATACACCTTTTCGATCGGAGGCCTCCTGCCCCAAACGGCATTTTTGTTTTCGCATTTTTTCGCTTCCGTATACTACGTAAGTTCTGCCGAAAATTTTATTAAACAAAAGTGTCTCTGATTTCCACTAAACTCGCCTAAAACCATCTCCAAAGCCTGGGCTTTCCAACAGTGCCCACACTCCTACTGGCACCAAAACTGTGGGAGGAGTTTAGTAACAAAGGTCGGGTAACTGACAAAACAGACACATTGACCTTTATTTATTAAGATACGGCTACTGTATTATGTTCGTTTCCTATCATATACTTTTCGTACTTTTGGTTTTATGTTCTAATATAATCGTTTTAATTGGTACTGTTTTGTTTGTCATCTATTTATCATACATAAATACAGACATACATACATACATACATAAATACAGACATACATAAATAATACATACAGACATACATATATTATCACAAGTCTCTTCTTTGTTGCTACTTTGTTATGACCTTATTATTCTCTAATTATTCTCCGTTTTCTTCACCCTTCCTTTACTCAGTTTTCTGTTTTTCTCTTTATTCACGTTTTTTTCAGCTTTCCTTTACTCCGTATTTGTTTATTTTCCATTTATTCCACGTTTTCTTCAGCTTCCTTTACTCCGTTCTTTCGTTTATTCTCTATTTATCGTTCTCTTCAAGCTTCTTTTACTCCATGTTCTTGTTTATGCTCTAATTATCCCGGTTCTTCAGCTTTCCTTTATTCGATGTTCTTGTCATACTGTATTTATTGCTCAGTTTTTCTTTACTCCGTTTTCTTTGTTATATTATTTATCCCCGTTTCTTCACCCTTTACTCGTTTCTTTCTTCTGTCTGTCTCCTTCACTTTCTCTTGTCAACAGGGGGCTCATCCGTTCACTCGGGTCTCTTCTCTCCTCTCTCTCTCTCTCTCTTCTCTCTCTCTGCACTGAATGCTATAATATTATTAATAAATTATTACTATTATTTATATGTTTTAATTTGTCCTGACCCCCATCAAGCTTAGAAAGCCCAAGACTTCCCTTCGACATAATTTGTGCATTTTTCGGTAGAAACACCTCGGCCAAAGCCTGGGCCTCTAAGTTGCAGGCTTGCCTCGCTCGCCAGAACAAAACAAATTGGCACCAAAATGGCGGGGAAGGTATTAAAATTGACAAATAATGGGTGCACGTCTTAAAATCGATTTTTTTAGGGGGCTAAACAGGAGGGAGAAGGAGGTCAGAAAAATTTAAATAGAGTTGTTCGGAAATACCGCAAGCCTCAGACCATCCCATTCCTTGTGACTCTGGTAAGTGTATATAATGCAGTAGTAGTGATTATAAGGGTGAGCATATATAATGAGGCCAACCTGACATATATTACTGTGTGGTGTGGTATTATGTATGGTATGTTTGTATGTATGTTTTTATGTATGTATGTATGTATGTAGTATGTCCGTATGTATGTATGTAATAATACTACTAATACTAATCTACTAATAACAATTCGAAAGTGTGTAGAACTGTAGATGAAAAGTTGTTACATGTATGATATATATATATATATATATATATATATATTTATATATTAAGATATCAGCCCGTGTTATAGATGAGGAGGAGTTAGGGCTTTATAAACTATACTGTATATAGACCTATGTGGAACTTGCTCATGTAGTAATGTACACCCTATGTGGTGGATTGTGTTCTTTTATTTAATAATTTTCATTTTAGTAAGCGTTGTTTCCACATAGCGATTTTGATAATTTAATTTGACTTTATATTGTCCTTGTCCCAATTTTGGTTTGTTTAGTTTGCAAGTTTTACATTTTAATTACTAAGGGAAGGGTATCAGAGTGAGTAGTCGAATCAGGTTTCACATATTTATTATATTTAGAATGAGTAGAATCATACGACGACGCGATAGTCCCAACATGGCAGGAAATAGTATGGGATATTTTATATACCCTGGGCTTACCTTTAAGAGGTTACCCGAATTAACAGAGTACAATTGGCAAACAATCAGGTATCAACTTTATTCTCTTTACCTGCACAAGAACAAGGAAACAATAAATAGAACAAGTAATATATATATATATATATACACACACACGAGTCACGACATACACAGAATTTGACAAGGATGATACATTCAGTACCAGGTAATCAAGAAAGATTACGAGTGTGGTTGGAATGTAAGGGGGGTAATCTAGCTGGATTCCAGTATGATGTACTGTATATTTGGCTTCCAACGAAAAGGTCTAAATTAATTAGACAAACATAATTATATTTTTACTTTTCTAGATTAAGATACTTTAGGGATAACAGCGGTTTTTTTTTTAGAGTTTTTATCGAAGAAAAAGTTTGCGAAAAATATAGGTTTGTTGCGCTGGGGTTGCGTAGATATATGAATAAACTGTCTATAAGTTAAACCCAAAGGTAAGGCAGAGTTAGTTATCCATGAGTAGGCAGGGTTAGGTGACGGAGTGGTCGAGTGGTCGGACTAATGTGTAACAATCTACTCATAAGATAACGATATTAATTACTGATAGTGTGTTGAGGGTTTGACTTTACGACAACTGGTCGAGTGAAAGTTACGTTAAGAGGGGGCCTGATAGACAGACCACGGATAATTTCTGCAGTGAGGCTGACAGAGAATATAGAGATATTAAATACTCTTTGCATCCAACAACAAATGGCTTCTGCAGTGAGGCTGACAGAGGGACCAGGAGATATTGAATACTCCTTATTTTTCCTACCACACTGAGACTTTGGGCCTTGGAGCACCAAGGGAGGTATTTGGAACACTCGGCTCAGGAGGGAAGGGGAGATACTTTCCATAACCTGGTCTGAGTACCTATTCACTCCTTAGGTCTTCCTAGGCCCTGATTGACTGCACGGAAAAAGGGCGACTTTGGCCTTTCCTAACGTTGACATAGGCCCTTGTCGCTCTGGCGATGGAGGGAGGGGGGATAGCAAAGGTAGGACCCACAATATTTGCTTCCGTATCCCCTCCCCGGTCTAATCTGCAGGAGTGTGTGTGGGGGGCGGTACTGCGTCTTCCTGGTTGGTTGGGTTGACCTGGCCGCTGGCCAACCCCGGGTCAGCTTGTGGGGGTGACGTCACATCTGGCGGCATGGAACCGTAGTACTCTCTCATATGCAAAGTAGTTATCTGCGGCGTGTTTGATTTGTGTTGGTGGGGGGTTGGTACACCTGTCCTCGGGGGGACTCCTATACCGAACCCGTTCCGTTTGAGAGAGAACGGTTGAAGGGCAGGCTTCGGTATTGTAAGGCCCCAATGGTCGGCGATGTCCCTGGTTGTTGTGGTGCCGTATGGGGGTAGACCTTTGGTGCGCCTGCTGTAGGTGACCCCGGCTGTAGGGTTGTGTCTGGTTCTCTTGGTGTTGGTATGGTGGTCGGTTTGGGGCGCCTTGGTATGTTCCGGGGGGTGCAGGTGGTTGGTTGTTGTGGGGGGCTTGCCTTTCCTTTGGTATAATATATATATATATATATATATATATATATATATATATATATATATATATAAATCGAGAGAGAGAAAAGAGCAATTGAATTTTTTAAAAGTATGGATAAGAAAAGGGGGAAAACTAGAGAGAGAGAGAGAGCTAGTGTGTTTGTCTCTTATATGCTAATACCTCTTCGATCCACTTTTATTTTTTGTATTAGCCTCTAGGTAATTTTCCATTCACCATTTTTATGTTACGGTATGTGTTTCTTTGTGTATATCGTTTTCTTTATGTTCTATATTTTTTTTCATTTATTGGGTACTAGCAGGGGTACCCGGCGTTGCCTGGGTAATCACCATAATCACCATCACTACTACCACCACTACTACTACTATAATCACCATCATCAATCACTACTACCACAATCATCACAATACTACTACTACCGTACCATAATCTCCGGCCTCTGTGCCTCATTAAACGGCGACCTCGATTTCGGCCGCTAAATGACCTCCGATTTAGGATCTGACCTCATCCGTACCCCCATTTTGGGGGGCTGCGAACAACTTTCGTTCCATTCACCTCTTCGATCGGAGGCCTCCTTCTGCCCCAAACGGCAATTTTGTTTTCGCATTTTTTTCGCTCCCGTATACTACATAAGTTCTGCCGAAAATTTTATTAAACAAAAGTGTCTCTGATTTCCACTAAACTCGCCTAAAACGATCTCCAAAGCCTGGGCTTTCCAACGGTGCCCCACACTCCTACCTGGCACCAAAACTGTGGGAGGAGTTTAGTAACAAAGGTCGGGTAACTGACAAACAGACAAACATTGACCTTTATTTATTAAGATACGGCTACTGTATTATGTTCGTTTCCTATCATATACTTTTCGTACTTTTGGTTTTATGTTCTAATATAATCGTTTTAATTGGTACTGTTTTGTTTGTCATCTATTTATCATACATACATACATACATACATACATACATAATTACATACATACATACATATATTTATCACAAGTCTCTTCTTTGTTGCTACTTTGTTATGACCTTATTATTCTCTAATTATTCTCCGTTTTCTTCACCCTTCCTTTACTCAGTTTTCTTTGTTTATTCTCTTTATTCCACGTTTTTTCAGCTTTCCTTTACTCCGTTTTCTTTGTTTATTTTCCATTTATTCCCCGTTTTCTTCAGCTTCCCTTTACTCCGTTTCTTTCTGTTTATTCTCTATTTATTCCCCGTTCTCTTCAGCTTTCCTTTACTCCATTTTCTTTGTTTATGCTCTACTTATTCCCCGTTTTCTTCAGCTTTCCTTTATTTCGTTTTCTTTCTGTTCATACTGTATTTATTCCCCGTTTTCTTCAGTTTTTCTTTACTCCGTTTTCTTTGTTTATTCTCTATTTATCCCCCGTTTTCTTCACCCTTCCTTTACTCCGTTTTCTTTCCTTCTGTCTGTCTCTCCTTCCCTTTCTCTTTGTCAACAGGTGGCTCATACCGTTCCCTCGGGTCTCTCTCTCTCTCTCTCTCTCTCTCTCTCTCTCTCTCTCTCTCTCTCTCTCTCTCTCTCTCTCTGCACTGAATGCTATTTTCATTATTTATTAATAAATTATTACTATTATTTTTATTATTGTTTTAATTTGCTTCCTAGACCTCCATCAAGCTTTCAGAAATGCCCCAAGACTTCCCTTCGAGATAAATTTGTGCATTTTTCGGTAGAAAAACACCTCGGCCAAAGCCTGGGCCTCCTAAGTTGCAGGCTTGCCATCGCTCGCCAGAACAAAACAAATTGGCACCAAAATGGCGGGGAAGGTATTAAAATTGACAAATAATTGGGGTGCACGTCTTAAAATCTATTTTTTTGGGGGGGCTAAACATGAGGGAGAAGGAGGTCCAGAAAATAATTATAAATAGTTTGTTCTGGAATATACCGCAAGCCCTCAGACATTCCCCTCTCCTTGTGACTCCTGGTAAGTGTATATAATGCAGTACCAGTAGTGATTATAAGGGTGATGCATATATAATGAGGCCAACCTTGACATATATTACCTGTGTGGTTGTCTGTATGTATGTTTTTATGTATGTATGTTTTTATGTATGTATGTTTTTATGTATGTATGTATGTATGTATGTATGTACGTATGTATGTATGTAATAATACTACTAATACTAATGATACTAATAACAATTCTAAAGTGTGTAGAAACTGTAGATGAAAAGTTGTTAAATTGTATGAAACTAGGCTTATAATAATAATAATAATAATAATAATAATAATACTTACAATAATAATAACAATAATCAACGGTTTATTGATAATTGCAGATGTTGGCAGAAAATGTACAAAGGAAAAGTGTGTAGCTTAACTCTAACATATAATAAATTATGATAAGGACCAAAGTATGTATGTGTGTATGTATGTATGTAGCCTATGTATATATGTATGTATGCCTACCTACGTGCCTGCCTGCCTGTCTGTTTGTTTGTCTGTCTGTCTGTCTGTCTATGTCTCTGTCTACCTACCTACTTACATGTTTGCAATGTGTGTATGCCTATCTACGTGCCTGTCTGTATTTTCTGTCTGTCTAAGCTATCTGTATGTCTACCTACCTACTTACCTGTTTGTCTGTCTGTCTGTCTGTCTGTGATGCATGTATAATGTGTTTCCTTGACACACACTCGCCCGCGCGTGTATATATATATATATATATATATATATATATATATATATATATATATATATATATATATATATATATATATATATATATATATATATCAGGTATATATATAAGCTATTATATCTATTTATCTATATATGTGTATCTATCTATGATCCAGTGAGTCATTCACACCCACAGGATATGTTAATGTGGGCCGAGATAATTAATTACACTGAAGAACCCTCCGACACCCTACGAGGCTGAGTGGAGATGACTCTCTCTCTCTCTCTCTCTCTCTCTCTCTCTCTCTCTCTCAAAAACAACCCGTGCACCGCCAGACGCTGCAGACGCTCTGTCAACGCTCTCACGATATCGATCATAATTTGAGTATTAACTACTCATCCTCTTCATTCTTGTGCATGAAAGGTGGTTAAGAGCACGTTTAACCATCCTGTAGCTTAGTAAGTAACACTGCACGATATTTCGCTGTGTATTGACTGATAAACTTTGTGTTTATCACAAGACTCCTGCTCGGACAGGGCGCCACTAGCGCCATCTATTGTTTTGTTTTGCTTTGTAAACAAACGCTCTCTTATTACTATTTTATATAAAATCGTAGCCCCTAATTTTACCCATTACCTACTGTAGTAAGTATCTTTTTAACTGCCTTGTATGTAAGTAAAGCTTTGCATATTAATTTGCTAATAAACAATATTGTTTACTAACTAACCGCCTACAGGGACTAACGCCGACACCATTTTGTAAACAAACCTTTTTGGGGGATTATACATATTAAATTCCAGCAAATTTTGTACCAAATTTAAGTGCATTCATTTATCTTTTCCCCCTAGATATATTCTTGACTTTTTCTCCTCAGACTGATTTTACTTTAAGCTAAGGGTGGTATTTGTACAAACTAACCTAGCCTAACCCAACCTGCCAAGCTTTTAACCTAACCCAAACCTAGCCTAGCCTATAGCCAGCCAATCTGTTTTATTATTAACTCTTGTAGATATTGTATTTAGTATCCTACTGTAGCTATATATATCTGTAATTTTAGTTGTTGCTTGCACGATCTTGTAATAACCTTTGACTGATACACTTTTTTTATCTAAAAAGAGTAGGCTACTGCTTTACTAGGCTACAGTGACACCAGGGTCATCTGTTGACACAGTATATTAACCCCTTGTGTGCAGTCACACTTTATTTTTATATAATCTCTATTTGGTGAATTGTATATTTAGTTACATATTCTGTTATACATATATTTGTTTAAGGTTAGGTTATCACACCTGGTAGCCTATTTCTGCGAATTTCAATTTTATTATATTCGGTTAGGCTATTCAACGCTGGTAGCCTATTATTGCGTATTTCAATTTAAAAAAAAACTTTTGGTTAGGCTATCGCCCCTGGAAGCCTAATTCTGCGTATCTCAACATTTTTGTTTTCGGTTAGGCTATCACCCCTGATAACCTATTTCTGCGTATTTCAGCATATTTGTTTTCGGTTGAAGTGATTGAAGTGTTTTTAAAGTGAGTGAAGTGTTGTAAAGTGAGTGAATTGTTTTTTAAGTGAGTGAAGTGATCTGAAGAAAGTGACTGTCACCATGCCTCGCGCTTGTGCGAACTGCGCCGGTAGGTTTGGTGAGTCCATGTTTGCTACTATCGATCTTCAAGTCTGCCGGCTCTGCCAGCAACGAGAGAATTTTACAGTGAAATTAGATGAAGCCTACAACAAGATCAACGTCCTCACCATGAAGCTGGAATCACTCCAAGAGTTTGTAACACTCAACGTTGGAGTGCCACAAACTTCAATTGTCACCGCAACTCCAGCAGCCACCAACGCCCCAACGTCAACTGCCAACAATTCAACGCCTGCAGTAGCCATTTCAGCTGATGTTTCCGATACTCAAGATACAAATAGCGACTCTCTTCCCCCTCAAGACAACTTCCGTGTCGTGAGGAACAACGTTTGCCCCAAGACCAGGAAACACATACCGATTACCGAGTGTCAAAACCGTTTCCAGATACTCGCAGACTCAGATGACGAAGAGGAAATAGAAGAAGTCCGGCTCGTGGGAGACTCGATGATACGTGGTCAGCTCACAGAGTTTTGCGCCAGAGCACCTAAGACCAGGAAGCGTTTTTGTATCCCTGGTGGTGGTGTGGATGACGTAGTTGCAGCAGTTGACGAAGTATCAAAGCTGGCGCCTGCTAATACAATGTACGTCATCCACGTTGGATCCAACGATGTACAGCGAACCCGGTCGGAAGATTTGCTTTTAAAGTACCAGCAGCTGATCAAGTCGTTTAAGGAGAAGTCATCAAGGATCATCGTCTCAGGAATCGTCCCCCGGCTCGGTGTAGAGAGCCGATTTTACAACATAGCCACCAGCACAAATCGTTGTCTAGCAAACCTCTGCAGGAAGGAGAACGTGGGATTCGTCGACACCTGGGACAATTTCTACTACGATGACTATTTGTTTTCGGACGATGGAGTTCATCTGAACCAGGTGGGAGCAGCGCGTTTTGGGCGTCTTCTCAACGATGCGGTGAAGGATTTTCGGAGAAGAAATCGACTCGGCACAGGACAACCAGGAAGGAGGACCGAAGACAGCGAGGACGGCAATCTACAAAGGAATTAAATACTAATCCGTCAAGAACCGCGAATTTGGATAAAGCTCCACCAACACGACCCAAATTCAAAACCGTCAGGGATAACGACCGAGGACCGAGGACAGCCATGAATGTAAATGTAGATCCGACCAGAACCAAAAATTCGATGAAAGAACGATCTGCGAGTTCTAAAACCGCAACTTTAAAGGTTTTCTATGCAAACGCTCGTAGCATACGCAATAAATTTTCAGATTTAGAGGAACTAGTGTTTACAGAAAATTATGATGTGATTGGCATAACAGAATCTTGGCTCAATACACAAGATAGAGACTTTTTAGCAGAGTATTCACTTCCCGGTTATGTAATGTTTGAGAACAGCCGAATAAATAAAAATGGAGGTGGCGTTTTATTTTATATCAAAGAAAGTCTTAACCCGACCCTCGTGTCAAAACCTCAAATTGTGAACGTCGACACATCTTTTGTGCTAATAAAGAATAATAAAGGTACAAAAATAATACTTGCGTTAATATACAGACCTCCAGCTCAATCAGTGCAAACTGACCGAGAAATTTACGAACAAATTGCAGATGTAAGTAACTCCCAAGATACCGTAATTTTTGGCGACTTTAATTTACCTGTGACCAAGTGGGGCGATACTCTTACTTCACACTCCGGACATGACTTGTATACGAACTTGCAAGAGAGTTCGCTTTATCAATTTGTTCGAATGCCGACCCGTGGTAATAACGTTCTTGACATTGTACTTTCAACAAAAGAAGAATTGATAGAGAATTTGAATGTTGGTGATGAATTCAGTAACAGCGACCATCGTACGATAACTTTCACTTTAAAGTTTACTAGTAACGAACCAAATAGTAGCATCGAAAAAGTCCCTAATTTCAAGAAAGCAAACTTCCATAAACTTAGAGCTATGTTTAAAGAAACTGACTGGAGCTTTTTAATTAACAATAACGACATAAATACATCTTGGAAGTTATTCGAAACCACTTACCTAAAAGCAGTGCAAGACTGCATACCATCGAAAATACGGCGTCCAGGCCATAATAATAAGCCCAAATGGTGGAATAAAGATATTTCAAACTGCCTGCTTGCTAAAAAATTTGCTAATGATAGATTAAAATCCTCACAAAATGACGAAGAATGGGTGTGAAATTTGTAGAGCTACGACGCAAAGCCAAAAAGTTAATTAAGCAAAGTAAAAAGACCTTAGAGTTACATATTGCGAATCAAAGTAAAACAAACCCGAAAGAATTCTATAGTTATATCAGAAAGAAAAAAGTAGTTACTTCAACTGTTGGACCGTTAGTCGATGAAAAAGGAGAATACACCAAAGACGAAGTACAAATGAGTAATGCCCTCAATACCTTCTTTGCATCAGTTTTTACAACAGAAGACCTCAGTGATATCCCTACACCATCGCCGATTCAGATTGATAATTCAGATGTTCTAAGCAATATCACCGTTACAGAGAGAGAAGTATTGAATTGTTTAGATAAACTCAAGGTAAATAAAACGCCAGGACCTGATACAATCTCGCCTAGAGTTCTAAAGGAAGCTAAGAATGAGCTCTCCAAACCACTGACATTACTATTCAATAAATCCTTGCAGTCTGGAACTATGCCTGATCAGTGGAAGCTAGCCAACGTAACACCGATATTCAAAAAAGGCAGCAAATCCCTACCCAGTAACTATCGTCCAATTAGCTTAACCTCAGTTGTATGTAAAATGCTAGAAACGGTCATACGAGACAGACTCGTAAATCACTTAGAGGAAAATAACATACTTAAAGATACTCAACACGGCTTTCGTAAAAACGTTCCTGTTTAACAAACCTCTTAGACTTCTTCCACGATATCCTCAACCTCTACGATGAGAGTAAAGCTGTAGATATTATATACCTTGATTTTCAAAAGGCCTTTGACAAAGTTCCCCACAAACGTTTACTGCTAAAACTAAAAGCGCATGGAATACAAGACGGTGTGTTGAAATGGATAGAAAATTGGCTCAGCAACAGAAAGCAAAGGGTAGTCATAAACGGTAAGGCATCTAAATGGACCAATGTAAGTAGCGGGGTACCCCAGGGATCGGTACTAGGACCAATTCTCTTTCTAATTTACATCAACGACATAGATGAGGGTCTCACCTGCACAATCTCAAAATTTGCTGACGATACAAAAATTGCAAATAGCGTACTCTCAAAAGAACAAGTTGACGATATGCAACACAATCTAGATAAATTGTCATGTTGGGCCCAAATTTGGCAAATGAGTTTCAATGCGGATAAATGTAAAGTACTACATGTCGGATACCTAAATGAGAAAGCAAACTATTCGATGAATGGCACTCAGCTTAAGAATGTAAACAGAGAAACTGATCTGGGAGTAACAATATCGAGTAACCTAAAACCGAGTCAACAATGTTCAGAAGTTGTTAAGAAGGCAAACAAAATAATTGGCTTTATAGGCAGGTCATTTGAGCATAAATCCAAAGAAGTTATCCTAACCCTTTACAATTCCTTAGTCCGCCCTCTTCTGGAATACTGCGTTCAATCCTGGTGCCCTTATTACCAAAAAGATATAAACAAGCTAGAACGAGTTCAACGTAGAGTTACCAAAATGATACCTAGCCTAAAGAACAAACCATACGAAGAGCGTCTTAGAGAATTAAATCTATTTCCTTTAACCCAGCGCAGATTAAGAGGCGACTTAATTCAAGTGTTCAAAATCATCAAAGGCATCGACAATATGAACTGTAGTAAGTACTTCACTATCGACCAATCTAATTACACGCGGGGAAACGGTTGCAAAATTATTGGTAAATCTTTTAACTCGCACGAATCTAAGAATTTCTTCTTCAATCGAGTTGTCAACTTGTGGAATGGGCTTCCCCGAGACGTTATAGACTGCAGCACCGTTGATTCATTTAAATTCCGCCTAGACAAATATCTCGCATCAAACCCGCGACTGACTGCGTTTGTAAATGAATAACTTTATCCTCCCCTCAGTTACTAACCCATATGTCCCCTACTAACTTCCTAGTCCTGCCACGTTAGTGGCAGGGCAGTAGTTCCCTTTCCAATGTTCCCTTACCCACTCTAAACCACTGTTTGGACACTTGATCCTCAGTGTTTTGGAGGACAAGCAACCTAGAAGGGTCACTAGACCTGTTGTTGCTTGATTTCCTTTGTACTCCTTTGTACTTTGTACTCCTTTGTACTCTCTCTCTCTCTCTCTCTCTCTCTCTCTCTCTCTCTCTCTCTCTCTCTCTCTCTCTCTCTCTCTCAGTATTAAATTCACGATGTATGTGCGGGGTGAAGAACCCATGGATATTGTTGAGCACACCCAACTTCTGGGAAGCTGTTCTAGCAAGAGTGGTACCGGTAGTATGATCTTTCCAAGAAAGGTTGGATGGAAAGGATACACCAAGAATATTGAGAGAAGATGAAGGGTTGATCTGTGTCTAGTGGAAGATTGTGATGGTTACCTAATCACACACACACACACACACACACACACACACACATATATTGTGTGTGTGTGTGTGTGAATGGGTGGATGAAGATTATAACTAAGAGAGAGAGAGAGAGAGAGAGAGAGAGAGAGCACTAGACTGAGAGCGGAAGCTGGACGTGATAAATCTGATAGTGTGAAACATGCTCACACGTACACATGAATGTTATATACACACACAGTCACGTACACAGTCATAAACGCACATACACTTACACACACACTGCGGTCTCAGCCACACATGAATACACATATAGAAACACACACACACCCACACCCACACACAGAGTAACACACACCCACACCCACACGCAGAGTAACACACATACACACACACACACACACGCAGAGTAACACACACACACACAACCGGTGCACTCACACAATCATCATGTACAGTTGGACACATAAGTTCTGTTCCTCTCCGTGATCTTATACATGGAATTATAATGCACATGATTGAATTACGAGTGTAGTTTCTCATGCAGTGGTTAACTCAAATGACTATACCCTGTTTCATTTCATCTGACGGTAAATTGGATCCCTTAGCAGCTAATTTATCGATACTTAATGGACAAATATGAAACCACTATGTCTCTGCCTCATATTAAGACCACGTTTATATAATTAACACCATATTTCGCTACAAAATCTCCCAAATAACTGAGAAATTGTGATGGAAACTTTGCAATTTACCGTCAGTTGAAAAGAAACAGGGTATAGTTCACCCCTTCTGTACCGGCGACGTCTTTTAACTTTATTTTAGCTACCATTAGACGATTTTATTCAGTTTAAATAGGGCCCTCCAGCAATGAACAGGCTTAGCACTATATCACTTCACCCTTTTTACTACCACAGATCCTTCTTAAGGGGAGGTTCTTAGTTGATTCCCTAGACCTCCATCAAGCTTAAAATTACTCCCCCTAGACCCCCTTTCAAGATAAATTTGTACATTTTTCGGTAGAAAAATGTCCCGGCTGAAAGCCGGTTCCTCTTACATTACAGGCTCGCTATCGCTCGCCAGGATAAAATCGACACCTACATGGCACGAAAGGTCTTAAAATTGACAGAAATGGGTTGAAAGTTCTTAAAATCGTCAAAATAATGGGGCGAACGTCTTAAAATTAGAAAAACAATGGGGCTAAACATGAGGGAGAAAGGAGTCAAGAAAAAAATCTCAAGTAGAAACCTCCCCTTAAACTGCATAAAACCGTCTAAATATAGCCATAATAAAACTAAAAAGAGGTCGTTGGTATAGAAGGGGTTAACTGATAATTAAAAGAAACTACATTTGCATTTCATTCATAATAATTGTACTTTCATGCATAAGATCACGACGAGGAACAGAATTTATGTGGGCTACTGTACATGGATCCTACTCATAGACGCACATAGCCCCCACACGCACAAGTAGAGTAACTAGAAACAGTCACTACTTCCATACACATAATTACACGGTCATAAACGTACACACTCTTATGAGAGAGCGAGAGATTGATTGATTGATTGATTGATTGATATTTTGTTATTGCCAAAAGGTACATATGCAATAAGAATGATGATACATATAGTAATTAATGTGGCAAGTGCAGCTAGCTAAGAAGTAGTTCATGTTAGCTAGCTACTGTATATAGGTATAATAAAATATATGAAGCTAAACACCACATAGTTGCTGTACAATTATTAGATGTAATAAACAATATTCAAGCTATAATAATTTGTAGTGGTTCTTACTAAATCATACAATTGATATGTGACCTACTCAGTATGCCAAAATATATTAAAGATAAGGTAAGGATACATTAAACAAAACTTTTGCTTTCAGAGACTGCAATTAAGTACTAGTATTGATTAAGGAAGCTTTGTTTGATTTTAGTTTTAAATGCAAATAAAGATTCGGAGTGTCTAACAGATTCGTTCAACGTGTTCCACAATTTCTGGCCCCTGTAATGTAGGCTACGTTGTCCATGTGTTGTTCTATAGTAAGGTAGTCGTAATGACTCCTCGGCTCCTCGTGTGTTAAAATTGTGTGTCATTAAGTCAAAATTGCCATCCATGAGTAATTGTTGATTTAGATCTTTATATGCAAAACGGATTGCTTGTGAAAAAAGAATATAATTTAATTTCAATAAACCAAGATCTTTATATATAGGTCCAGTGTGAGCGTTATATGATTGATAGGTAATAATTCGTAATATCTTATAATAATATAAGAGAGAGAGAGAGAGAGGGGGAGAGAGGGGGGAAAAGAGAGTGAGAGCTAAACAGATAGAGAGAGAGAGAGAGAGAGCAGATAATTACTCACACGTCTAGTAATCAGTATAATAAAATTATGTAATAATCATTATTTACCAGAATTGTGTACACTGTCAAGGTTATTCATATTTATTATTTACCCTTATAAACATACTCACTCTCACACACACTCACTCACTCACTCACACACACAAACCTTACAACACACACACACACACCCTCCAATACACGCACATTGGCTATATACACATACTGCAATGTATTAACAAACACACACCCTACAACACACACACACACCCTACAACACACATACACCCTACAACACACACACACACCCTACAACACACACACACACTGTAATAGATCATGCCCGGTGCCAACTGTAATAGTAATCCTGTCCAGATCGCCAATTGTAATAGATCATAAGACTAATATGTTACTGTAACACTTGCCCATTATCTAGGAAATAAACCTATAATTGATAGTGTCGTTACTTTAGATCAAAAATAGACAAATATCCCTTGTGAAATTATGGCAACAAAAGTCCCAGAACATGCTATACATTTATATCTATACTGACTCGATGCAGTAATATATTTGAAAAGAAAATTGCAGTTCCCAGCTTGCGGGATAATAGAGTACACAGATGTATTGTAATGATAGGTATATATTGATAATAATTATATTCTTAAAGTTAGTAAGAATTAAAGAAACAAACATTCCTACTAAAATGGTTTTATTGAATAGCGACACTGAAATTGCATTAATCAAAGAGACAATTTCATTCACACACTCAGCCACTCAATCTAACCCACTTATCTAATCCACTTACCTAAATACAATTACCCAGTATTATAACTACCCCTAAGATTACCCCAAATCATTATACTGATTACTGCTTGTCACACGAAATCTCACATCAACCAACCCTTTAGTCTACTGTGTTACTGAAATCGTCTAGCCCAGTAAATGACCGCATGATCGAATAAGGTACGAGATTTTCCCACACTCACAGTACCCGTCAATCACACTCATCACTCACTCTCTCTCTCTCTCTCTCTCTCACCTCCTCACATCAGTTACGTGACTCGCTAGACTAATGAGAGTTGCCTAATCAAAGGGTCTCAAAAAGGGCAGTACGACAAGTCCTAGGGAGTCAAGCCGACCATCCTCTAACAATAACCTCACCCTCTGTGGGGTTGAGAGCTACGGCGTCACTCACCGACACACCACACACGTGACTCGCTAGACTAATGAGAGTTGCCTAATTAAAGGGTCTCAAAACGGGCAGTACGACAAGTCCTTCAAGCCGACAATCCTCTAGCGGTAACCATCACCCTCTGTGGGGTTAAAGGTGGGGGCTCATGGGTTGAGATAAACACGGAATGATAATCGCCAAGCTGTACATAATTAGCTTGCAAAATGCAATGGTACTGAAATAATTATTAACAATGCTATGAAGGATTTTGTGGATCGTCTATACCGGGCCTGTGACGTCAGAAGAGTGTAAGTCCACCATCCAGTCTAGGCTAAGGATACTGGTGTGACGTCACTATGACGTCACAGGCCCGGTATAGACGATCCGCAAAATCCTTTATACCATTGTTAATAATTATTTCAGTGACATTGCATTTTACAAGATAATTATATGCAGGTTGGCGATTATTTTTCCATGTTTACCTCAACCCATGAGCCCCCACCTTTAAGATGCTACGGCGTCACTCACACATCCGCACACATCCACACACACGTGACTCGCTAGACTAATGAGAGTTGTCTAATTAAAGAGTCTCAAAACGGGCAGTACGACAAGCCCTTCAAGCCGACAATCCTCTAGCGGTAACCTCACCCTCTGTGGGGTTAAGCGTTACGGCGTCACTCACCACACCCGCACACATCCACACACACCCCTGGCCACGTGCATAGCTAAATCAGTGGGATATCGCCGCAGGAGAACAATGTCGCCCTGGGCATCCATAGCCTTTAGCAAGCCCTCTGTGGGGTCATGCTTACACCTGCCATTCTCGGCCATAGCATAAGCTAATTCGGTCGGCGTCACAACCTTGGCCATGTGCACGGTCTGGCTCAGTCCTGGTGACTGGCCAACGCACACAAGCACACCACCACACATCACTCTCACCACCACACATCACTCTGGATATCTCAATCAACGTTGACACTTGTCTAACTGAATTGGACTCACCTGATTATGGTTGAATGAGGGCACGAGGTGCCCTCGCAGCCCTGCCGAACCATTCATCGCGGGCACAACAAAATTGGACTATCTCGTTGGGGTCGGGCAGGAGGAGAATAAGGCCTGTCCTGGGCATTCCTGCCCCCTATATAACCTCTGTTTTACATACTACAATACACACATACACTGCAATACAATACATACTACAATACACACACACACACCCTACAATACACACACATCCCACAACACAAATACACACACACATACAGTATACACACACTGCAATATGTATTAGCAAACTCACAAACATGATGGGCCACGTATGGTAGGTAGGTAACAGGTGTTCTGATGCACCTGTTCTGTGTGACGTGGGTGTGTGTCTGTGTACTTACTCTAGTTGTATTGCGGGAGTGAGCATGCTCGTTATTTCCCGCCTCCTATATGTGTAGGTGTTATATGTATCGTTGGAATGGCTGTGGATGTGTGTGTAGTCTGTATTTTTAGCCAATTGGCGACATCGGAAACGAAGGCTTAGGGTGGATCTGTATGGTACCATTCTCACTATAGACTATATGTGTGTGTGTGTGTGTGTTTGTTTGTATGTGTGTGTGTGTGAGTGAGAGAGAGACAGACTTTATGCACACACACACACACAACGCACGCACATACTTACTCACACACACACACACACACACTCACATACTCTTATACTAACACGCATGCATGCATACATCAATGTGGAATTATAAACAAAACTATTTTCTTTAGCCCTTTTTTGGGGAGAGTCAGCCAGGGAATAGATGTGGAAATATAAAAGAATATTTGCTTTAGTCCTTCTCTGAGTGGCCAAAACTCTTGAACATACATTAACCTCTACAACTCACAAACGACTGGCGTAATCGAGCTAATATTTCTACCATTTGGGAAGGGTCAGCCAGGGAATAGATGTGGATATATACAGCCTATTTGCTTTAGCCCTTTTTTGAGTGACATACTGTAGGTTAGGGTTCACGATTTCTGGCCTACCTATTTGAAACAGGGTATAGTTCGAGTTTCCTCGCTAGACTTCCATCAAACTTAAAGAAACATCCACAGGTCCCTCTTCTAGATTAATTTATACATTTTTCGGTAGAAAAATGTCCATGCCAAAGGCCGATTCTTCCAAAATTACAGGCTCACTATCGTTCGCCAGGTCGAAAATCGACACCTAAATAGCCCGAAAGGTCTTAATATCGACAAAGATATGAGGCGAAAGGTCTCAAAATCGCCAAACTAACGGAACGAACGTCTTAAAATCTCAAAACTAATATGGTAAACACGAGGGAGAAGGGGGTGCCTAAAAAGCGACTACCTCCCCCTTAATTTCCCTAGGGAGTACCGGAAACATACATCATCATGGGTGTATGTGTGATTACTTCTTCACATACACACATACGTACATATACATACATACACACATACGTACATATACATACATACACGTACAGAGAACTATCCCTTACACTTCAACAATAACAAAATCAATCCTTCATCTTCTCTTGATATTCTCGGTGTCTCCATTTCTTCTGCTCTCACATGGAAGGACCATATTACCAGTCTTGCTAAGGCAGCCTCCCAGAAGCTGGGTGTTCTCTCTCTTCGCCGCAATGCTGCATCTCTCTCACTATTCTGTCGCTACTACAATAATCAGTGTTCCTCAGAGCTTTCCCTGTGTATACCACCTCCTCTACGTAGGGTACGAAGTACCCGTCTTGCAACACAATCCCACCCCTACTCTGTGCAACTCTCCAACCCAAAAGTGAAACGCTATTCTGTCTTTCTTCTATTCAACTGCTGAGCTCTGAAACTGTCTCCCAGAATCAGTCTTTCCCTCTTCCTATGACTTAAATTGCTTCAAACTCCGTGTGTCCAGGCATTTTGGCTCGAACGTCCCTTGATTTTGGCCCTGTCACTTTCAACTCTGGGGAAGGCACTTGCTACAGGCAGTTCTGCCATTTGTCTCCCTCACTCACATAGAACAAAAATACATAGGCCTACACACACGTACATATGCATACACACACGCGCGCGCTAGTGTGTGTGTGTGCGTGTGTGCGTGTTTATGTGTATATGTGTATATACAGTATATATGTGTTTTAAGGGCATAGAGAGATCTATGCCCTGATCATATTCCAGAGGCTCGCTTAAAACACATATATATATATATACACATAAACACACACACACACACACACTAGCGCATGTGTATGTGTGCGTGTGTTTATGTGTATATATATGTGTGTTTTAAGCGAGCCTCTGGAATATGATCAGGGCATTATTTAGTGTGACCTTTGTGTTGTTGGAAGAATTGACCTTTAACTGAAATTTGGTAAAATAGAGAATATTCACCGGGTCTTGGGCGGATGTCTACCTAGCAGCAAATTTGTACATCTAGCAACATGAATTATATGATATTCTGGAGATTTGATCCATATTAGAGAGATATTGTAGAGATTGTGGTATTATTCTAGCGATATTCTGGAGATTTGAGCCATATTAGAGAGATATTGTAGAGATTGTGGTATTATTCTAGCGATATTCTGGAGATTTGAGCCATATTAGAGATATTCTAGAGATTGTGGCATTATTCTAGGGATATTCTGGAGATTTGAGCGATATTGTAGAGATTGGCATTATTTTAGCGATATTCTGGAGATTTGAGCCATATTAGAGCGATATTGTAGAGATTGTGGTATTATTCTAGCGATATTCTGGAGATTTGAGCGATATTGTAGAGATTGTGGTATTAGTCTAGCGATATTTTGGAGATTTGAGCGATATTAGAGCGATATTGTAGAGATTGTGGTATTATTCTAGCGATATTCTGGAGATTTGAGCGATATTAGAGGGATATTGTAGAGATTGTGGTATTATTCTAGCGATATTCTGGAGATTTGAGCGATATTAGAGCGATATTGTAGAGATTGTGGTATTATTCTAGCGATATTCTGGAGATTTGAGCGATATTGTAGAGATTGTGGTATTATTCTAGCGATATTCTGGAGACTTGAGCGATATTGTAGAGATTGTGGTATTATTCTAGCGATATTCTAGAGATTTGAGCCATATTAGAGCGACATTGTAGAGATTGTGGTATTATTCTAGCGATATTCTGGAGATTTGAGCGATATTGTAGAGATTGTGGTATTATTCTAGCGATATTCTGGAGATTTGAGCGATATTAGAGCGATATTGTAGGGATTGTGGTATTATTTTAGCGATATTCTGGATATTTGAGCCATATTAGAGCGACATTGTAGAGATTGTGGTATTCTAGCGATATTCTGGAGATTTGAGGGATATTGAATTGAATTGAATTGAAACTTTTTATTTAGCCAGTAAAACATACACATGATAATCATAATACAAAATTAACATTACATTGGCTGAGCCTTGTGAGAGGTATCTCTCTTAAAGGCACGTCAAGCTTAAACTCGAAAGCTTTTACAGTAATAATATGAAAACAAATAAGTAAATAATTTCAAAATTGTACACACTACCTGGGTCAAAATTAGATTTACTAATCAAATAGATATAGCAAAGTTTTTGTTTCTTCATAATTTTTATGTCGTTATAGTTCTTTTAGATACTCTACAGTTAAGGTTAATAAATAACTTGTGCAATTTAGTATCTGTATACTAGCGAAAAAATTAAAATATTTCCATTGAAAAAATATATAATCCAAGCGACCCCGAGATATTAGTCCAACCCATGTAATTATTCCGTCTCTATTAGAAATTTAAAATATGGAAAACGATAGTTATTATATACACGCATTTACACCATTTACACTTACACCAAGATATCAACCTATACTCACTCATATACACACATATACTGGATGTACGTCCACACGCTGTACGTAAATACGCACTTACACATACGAACACATAATACCAACTTGTACACGCACATGCACTTACATATACGTATGCACCCAGAAGTACATACGTATATATCCACACAAATATATACCCAAGGACTGCACACATACAAATACATATATCAAAATAAAATGTTAATATTTGGACAGTAGATGTCTTTTTAGTGCAACTTTGAAGCCAGACACTGTGTTTATATTTTGCAATGCTTGTGGCAACTGATTCCAAATCTTAACGCCATGGTAATTGATAGATGTTTGGGATTGGCTAGTCGTTCTTAATGGAATTTCAAGTTGGTTGACATTTCTTAACTCGTATCTTTGATTAATTCGATATCGAAATAATCCCTCATTGCTAATATGGTTTAATGATTTAAATACAAATAAAGCACTGCAATATATATTTATGTCCTGGAACTTCAAGAGTTCTAGCTTTTTGAAGAGTTCATTGGTATGGGCATATTTTGACTGATATCGAAATAATCCCTCATTGCTAATATGGTTTAATGATTTAAATACAAATAAAGCACTGCAATATATATTTATGTCCTGGAACTTCAAGAGTTCTAGCTTTTTGAAGAGTTCATTGGTATGGGCATATTTTGACTGGTATGTAATTGTTCTAATAACTCTTTTGTGAGCTACATCTAATGATTTTAGTTTAGTTTTCCCAGACTGCCCCCAAACAGTGTGGCAATATGAGAAGAATGGATACATCAGTGAATAATATAACTGTTTCATTGTGTCATTATTAAAACAATGTCGTGTTAAGTAGAGTATGCCACACTGTTTGTTGATCTTATCCCTCACATTTCGAACATGGAAGCTCCATGACAACCGTTCATCCACCTCTATCCCAAGAAACTTTAAGCTCTCCTTTTTTTCCAGGATTATGTTCCCTAGTTTGATTGGTTCAAGGTTTTGCATGATGGACTTATTTCTTTGGAAAATTATGTATTTGGTTTTATCAATATTGAGTGTTAGCTTATTTGCAGTTATCCAATCGCGAACATTTTGTAAACGAGTATTGACTATATCAATTAATGAACGTAGATCCCTGTTACTAACATAAAGAGTGCTGTCATCTGCAAACAGTAAAAACTTGAACAAGCTACTTGAATTAATTAAATCATTTATATATAAAATAAACAGTAATGGGCCTAATATGGATCCTTGCGGGACACCAACAGAAGTAAGTTGTTGTGATGATTTACTTTCTTTGTATTCCACAAATTGTTTGCGATTTTCCAGATATGATTTAAACCAATCGTTTGTGATACCACGAATACCATAGTATTTGAGCTTTTCCAATAGGATATGATGATCAATAGCATCAAAAGCTTTGGAAAGATCCAGAAATAAGCCAACTGTAAATTCTCGTTTGTCAAATGATGCAAGGATATCGTTTTTAAATTTAGTCAGAGCTGATTCTGTCGATCGTCCCCTTCTAAAGCCATACTGACTATCGGAGATTATCTGGTTTGATTCACAATCTAATATTTGGTTATACATTATTTTTTCTAATATTTTACTCATAACCGGTAACATAGAAATTGGACGATGGTTTTTAAGCAGAGTTTTGTCTCCAGATTTAAAAATAGGCATTATTTTAGCTATTTTGAGTTAGTCAGGGAAAATTCCCAAGTGAAATGATTTGTTGCAAAGATGCAAAATGACGGGACAAAACTGGGACCACCGCTCTCAATATTTTCATGGGAATACCATCACAGCCCGGAGAAGAGTCCCGCAATTGTTGGATAGCATTTATCAATTAGTTGTTTGTAACAGGTGATGTTGTAAATACTGTTTGTTGTCTATTTGGCAAGTATGTGGTGAAGTTAATATTGGAATTTGGTATATTTTCTGCTAGATTTTTCCCAACATTAATAAAAGCTGAATTGAAATGATTCGCAATTTGTTCTGGATTGTTCAATTTCATGTTGTTTTCTACAAAATGTTCACTTATTTTGTTTTGCTTTTGCCTGTTAAGAACCGAGTTAATAACACCCAATACCTTTTTACTGTTACCAGCACTTTCTTGGAGTTTAGATTTATAATAATTTGCTCGCGCTGTTCTTATTACTTGTGTTACATGATTACGTAGTCTGCGGAACTCCTCTCCAAATATGACGGGTTTAATCGCATATTTCCTGGCTAGCCTATTCTTCTCTTTGATTATGATTTTAATTTCTGGTGTAATGTAAGGTTTATTAAGGTGTTTAATATCTTTATTTTTCGTTATTAGAGGAAAGTGTTTATTAAAGCAAGGGATAAATATACACATGAAATTACTGTAGATTACATTTGGGTTATTAGAAGAATAGACTAGTTCCCAAGTTACATTCTTCAATGCTATTCTGAAATTATTTATATTATCGATACTATAGTCTCTATAAGTTAAAGTTACTGTTCTCTTCTCATTGACAAGGGGTGTGTGGATATCAGATTTGAAAACAGAAAAAAAAATAGGAAAGTGGTCAGTAATCATATTATAAATAATTCCGCTGAAGACATTTTTGGTATATTGGTTAGACCAAATGTGGTCGATAAGGGCTGCCGATGAATGCGTTACTCGGGTAGGCTTATTAATGGTATTGTAGAGATTGTGGTATTATTCTAGCGATATTCTGGAGATTTGACCCATATTCTATCGATTTTGTTATATATATATATATATATATATATATATATATATATATATATATATATATATACAGTATATACTGTATATCGGTATATATACTTTTGAATTATACTGTACCTGAGTCACTGGCTGTCACAGGTGGTAGGGGTTCATTAATAGGAGTACAAAGGAGTACAAAGGAAATCAAGCAACAACAGATCTAGTGACCCTTCTAGGTTGCTTGTCCTCCAAAACACTGAGGATCAAGTGTCCAAACAGTGGTTTAGAGTGGGTAAGGGAACATTGGAAAGGGAATTACTGCCCTGGAACTAATGTCCGTGGCAGGATTAGGAAGTTAGTAGGGGACAGATGGGTTAGTAACTGAGGGGGGGCTAAAATAAAGTTATTCATTTACAAACGCAGTCAGTCGCGGGTTTGATGCGAGATATTTGTCTAGGCGGAGTTTAAATGAATCAACGGTGATGCAGTCTATAACGTTTCGGGGAAGCCCATTCCACAAGTTGACAACTCGATTGAAGAAGAAATTCTTAGATTCGTGTGAGTTAAAAGATTTACCAATAATTTTGCAACCGTTTCCCCGCGTGTAATTAGATTGGTCGATAGTGAAGTACTTACTACAGTTCATATTGTCGATGCCTTTGATGATTTTGAACACTTGAATTAAGTCACCTCTTAATCTGCGCTGGGTTAAAGGAAATAGATTTAATTCTCTAAGACGCTCTTCGTATGGTTTGTTCTTTAGGCTAGGTATCATTTTGGTAACTCTACGTTGAACTCGTTCTAGCTTGTTTATATCTTTTTGGTAATAAGGGCACCAGGATTGAACGCAGTATTCCAGAAGAGGGCGGACTAAGGAATTGTAAAGGGTTAGGATAACTTCTTTGGATTTATGCTCAAATGACCTGCCTATAAAGCCAATGATTTTGTTTGCCTTCTTAACAACTTCTGAACATTGTTGACTCGGTTTTAGGTTACTCGATATTGTTACTCCCAGATCGGTTTCTCTGTTTACATTCTTAAGCTGAGTGCCATTCATCGAATAGTTTGCTTTCTCATTTAGGTATCCGATATGTAGTACTTTACATTTATCCGCATTGAAACTCATTTGCCAAATTTGGGCCCAACATGACAATTTATCTAGATTGTGTTGCATATCGTCAACTTGTTCTTTTGAGAGTACGCTATTTGCAATTTTTGTATCGTCAGCAAATTTTGAGATTGTACAGGTGAGACCCTCATCTATGTCGTTGATGTAAATTAGAAAGAGAATTGGTCCTAGTACCGATCCCTGGGGTACCCCGCTACTTACATTGGTCCATTTAGATGCCTTACCGTTTATGACTACTCTTTGCTTTCTGTCGCTGAGCCAATTTTCTATCCATTTCAACACACCGTCTTGTATTCCATGCGCTTTTAGTTTTAGCAGTAAACGTTTGTGGGGAACTTTGTCAAAGGCCTTTTGAAAATCAAGGTATATAATATCTACAGCTTTACTCTCATCGTAGAGGTTGAGGATATCGTGGAAGAAGTCTAAGAGGTTTGTTAAACAGGAACGTTTTTTACGAAAGCCGTGTTGAGTATCTTTAAGTATGTTATTTTCCTCTAAGTGATTTACGAGTCTGTCTCGTATGACCGTTTCTAGCATTTTACATACAACTGAGGTTAAGCTAATTGGACGATAGTTACTGGGTAGGGATTTGCTGCCTTTTTTGAATATCGGTGTTACGTTGGCTAGTTTCCACTGATCGGGCATAGTTCCAGACTGCAAGGATTTATTGAATAGTAATGTCAGTGTTTTTTTTTTTTTTTTTTTTTTTTTTTCTATATTCCAACTTACTTCCTCTCGGGCATAGGCTGAGAGCCTTAACATTCACCGCTTTACAATGAACAGTGAAGCCCGTGAGGTCTTGTTCCAGTCTAGGGAGTGAGACATGTGAAGCACGTAGAGTACAACGAGCACCTGCCATCTTGCCTTCACATGAGGCACGGTGCTCACTCATGGCCCGAAACGACCCCATCTCTGAAGCCACCTCGTTCCCGTGCTTCACTGTCTCACCCCCTACACTCGGACTCTCACACTTACACACACACAACGCCACCTGTTGAGCAGAGCTCATCCTTAGCTTCCTTTAGAACTCTAGGCGAGATTGTATCAGGTCCAGGCGTTTTATTTACCTTGAGTTTATCTAAACAATTCAATACTTCTCTCTCTGTAACGGTGATATTGCTTAGAACATCTGAATTATCAATCTGAATAAATTATCAATAGGAGAGAGAGAGAGAGAGAGAGAGAGCGAGCTACATAGATACACAGACCTCAAGGTCCTTACTAGGCAGTCTGGCCTTACAAACTATATATATATATATACACCGGTACATACATATACACACATACACACACACACACACATATACATATACACATACATACATACACACATACATACATATATATACAGTATATATATACATACTGTACAGTGCACACACATACACATAGCCTACATACATTTTTTTTTGTTTTTGATTTTGTTTTTTCATATCACCCCAGCCCTCTGCAGATAGAGGTCAAGCCTTCCCTTGAAAGCGTTTATTGTGTCGCTCTCCACCACTCTCGCTGGTAGTTTATTCCACTCTGTCGCCACACTGTAGGTGAAGAAACTCTTTGTGACATCTAGGTTTGCCTTTTTGGTTTTTAATTTCATTCCATTTCCGCGAGTTTGATTAGTATTGTTTAATGTGAATAGTGCATTTACATCGACTTTGTCGAAACCTTTTAGTATCTTAAAGCACTCAAAAAGCTGACCCCTCAACCTCCTCTTTTTTAATGAGAACAGGTTCAATCGTTTAAGTCTTTCTTCATATGGTTTATTTCTTAATGAGGGTATCATCTTCGTCGCTCTACGCTGTACTGACTCGAGTCTTACAATGTCCTTGATTAGATAAGGTGACCAGAACTGCACACCATATTCAAGGTGGGGCCTCACCATACTTTTGAACAGTGGCACTATTACGTTTTCATGTTTATATGTAAATTTTCGTTTAATAAAGCCCAATGCTATGTTTGCCTTATTTGCAGCTGCTATACAGTGGTCGGAAGTTTTAGGTTTTCAGATATTAGTACCCCTAGGTCTTTTACTACCGTTGCGGTTTGTATTTGTTTGCCATTCATTTCGTATTTGTATTTCATATTTCTGCTACCAACCTGCAGCACCTGACATTTATCGACATTGAAGGACATCTGCCATTTTTTCGACCACTCTGATATCTTGTTTAAATCAGATTGCAACGCATTTCTATCATCTTCGTTCAGGACTGTATTTCCTATTTTTGTATCGTCGGCGAATTTGTAAATGGTGTTGTTTACCCCTACATCAATATCGTTAATGTAAATGAGAAACAGGACCGGTCCAAGGACTGAACCCTGTGGAACTCCACTAGTGACAGGCTCCCACTCCGATTCCACTCCATTTATCACCACTCTCTGTCTTCTGTCTGTAAGCCAATTTTTTATCCAAGAATGAATTTCACCTTTGATACCTATCCTCTCCAGTTTAGCCAATAGTTTTCGGTGAGGCACCTTGTCGAAAGCTTTTTGAAAGTCCAAGAAGATTATATCTAGTGATTTCGTTATGTCGTTATATGTGAATAGTTTGTTATAAAATGCAATCAAATTTGTTAGGCATGACTTATTTGATCTAAAGCCGTGTTGAATATTTTTGATTAGGTTGTTTGATTCGAGGTAATCTACTATCTTATCTCTAAGGATTTTTTCCATGATTTTTCCTACAATTGAAGTTAGACTAATTGGTCTGTAATTACTCGCTTTGGCCTTGCTACCCTTCTTGTATATCGGCGTAATGTTCGCATCTTTCCAATCACTCGGTACAATCCCCTGTAGTAATGATAAGTTAAATAGTTGTGTCAGGGGTTTTGCTATTTCGTCCTTAACATTCTTAATTATTTTCGGGTGGAGCAAGTCGGGTCCCGGGGTCTTATTTACATTTAAATTACTCAATTTGCTTTGTACTTCGCTAACATTGATGGTGAAATCTCCTATCACATGAGTTGAGGTGTTATTTTCAAGGGTATGATCGATAATTTCTTCTGTGAAAACTGAGCCAAAATATTTGTTGAGCAGATTTGCCGTGTTTGTTATTGTCTGGCCATCTTCTATTAGCGGTCCGATTCCGCTTTTGATCTGTTTATTTTTATTTACGTAACTGTAGAATTTTTTGGGGTTTGTGGCACTTTCTCTGGCAATAGTCATTTCGTAATTTTGTTTGTTCGCCCTAATTATTTTTTCACTTCCCTTCTACTATTTTTGTACAAGTTTTTAATTACTTCAGTGTTTGTGTTATTTTTTACAAGTTTGTGGAGTTGATTCCTTTTCCTTATTGCCTTGCCAATGTCTCTACTGTACCAAGGGGGCATACTTGATTTCGTATTACGTTTTGGTTTCATGGGTACAAATTGTTTATGCGCTTCTGTAATTGTAGACTTAAAATGTCCCCATAGTTCATTTACGTCGTTTATATTTATGAGGTTTGAGTGTATGTTTGATAGCGATTCCTTAAGTCCGTCATAATTTGCGTTTTTGAAGTCCGAAACCATTCCTGTTGTTTTTACTGAGGAATATTTGCTTATAACGTTGATTCTTAAGATTTTATGATCGGACGTTGCCAGATGTTCACCTACATCAAGGTTTGATAATAGATTTTCTTGGGTAGTGATTACGAGGTCTAATATATTCCTGTCTCGCGTCGGCTGTTTTACGTGTTGAGTCAAAAAATTGTCCTGGATGAAGCTTGTCATTAGGCGTGACTCAGCATTTTTTCTGGTCAGGGTATTCCAGTCAATTAGGGGGAGGTTATAGTCACCTAGTAAAACTGTTTCGTCGGAATTAAGGGTTTTCTCTAGTATTTCATATTTGTTGTTATCATCGGCAACAGTTAGTCTCGGTGGTCGGTACGCTGTAGTGATATTTAAGTTCATGTTTTTTGTATTTATTTTGACGCACACTATTTCTGCATTACTTTCGGAGAGAGTCACCTCAACTGGGTTTAAGTAGGTTGCAACGTACATTGCAACCCCCCCTCTTTGTTTTCCATTGTTACGGTCTTTATGAAAACATTTATATGGCTCTATGTGATATTCATGAAGTAGATCTTTATTTTTAAGGTTCAGATGTGTTTCCGTTATACAAATAACGTCAACTTTCTCATTTAATAACAGACATTTGAGTTCGTCTATTTTGTTTCTTATTGAGCAGGCATTTATGGATATTATGTTTTATATCATTTCTCTCAGCATGCGCTGGATTTGTTTTTCTTATTGGTGGGGATGGGTTTGGGGTTGTGACTTGAAGCCGCGGCGGGTTGTCAAATTCATTCAGTTGGTTGGGTTGGCTTGGGTGGGGTTGTTTAGTTTGTTTTGTGGTTCAGGTAGGTAAATTTTCGCAACTTGTGGGCCATTGGGGTTGACAGTTTCGTTTAAATGGTTGTGATGGACTTGGAAGGGTTGGGCGGGGTTATTTATTTCTCTTAACTGTGCGGGTGGAGTTTGATTGGGTGGGGTTGTGGGAGGGCTTTTCCGGGGGTAGCGATGTCAATACTCAGAAGAGTCTATTAGCATAGTTATCTCTCGGTCCTGACTGGCGTTGTTTTCATGGGCAATGTAGGTTGCTTGATTTAGGGTGTCACTCATGTGCTGAACGCCTTTTTCTGATAAATGAATGCCATCTCCGCTGTACAGGGACGAGTTCCCTACAAAGGTGGTCCAATTGTCCACATACAGTACCTTCTCTTGTTCGCACATGACCTTGACTGCGTTGTTAATTTCTATGGCTCTATTTTGTCCGTATGAGCTTGTTTTAATCCGGGGTATGACGCCGCTTACCACACATTTCGTGGTCTTCCTTTTCATTAGGTTCGAGAGAGAGAGAGAGAGAGAGAGAGAGAGAGAGAGAGAGAGAGAGAGAGAGAGCTACATAGAGCTACATAGATACACAGACCACACAGACCTCAAGGTCCTTACTAGGCAGTCTGGCCTTACAAACTATAATATGCGTATATGCATATATACACATACACATACATACATATACATATATATATATACATATATATACACATACATATACACATACATACATACACACATATATATACAGTATATATATACATACTGTACAGTGCACACACATACATATACATACATTTTTTTTTTTTTTTTCATTCATATCACCCCAGCCCTCTGCAGATAGAGGTCAAGCCTTCCCTTGAAGGCGTTTATTGTGTCGCTCTCCACCACTCTCGCTGGTAGTTTATTCCACTCTGTCGCCACACTGTAGGTGAAGAAACTCTTTGTGACATCTAGGTTTGCCTTTTTGGTTTTTATTTCATTCCATTTCCGCGAGTTTGATTAGTATTGTTTAATGTGAATAGTGCATTACATCGACTTTGTCGAAACCTTTTAGTATCTTAAAGCACTCAATAAGCTGACCCCTCAACCTCCTCTTTTTTAATGAGAACAGGTTCAATCGTTTAAGTCTTTCTTCATATGGTTTATATTTCTTAATGAGGGTATCATCTTCGTCGCTCTACGCTGTACTGACTCGAGTCTTACATGTCCCTTGATCAGATAAGGTGACCAGAACTGCACACCATATTCAAGGTGGGGCCTCACCATACTTTTGAACAGTGGCACTATTACGTTTTCATGTTTATATGTAAATTTTCGTTTAATAAAGCCCAATGCTATGTTTGCCTTATTTGAAGCTGCTATACATTGGTCGGAAGTTTTTAGGTTTTCAGATATTAGTACCCCTAGGTCTTTTACTACCGTTGCGGTTTTTATTTGTTTGCCATTCATTTCGTATTTGTAATTTCATATTTCTGCTACCAACCTGCAGCACCTGACATTTATCGACATTGAAGGGCATCTGCCATTTTTTCGACCACTCTGATATCTTGTTTAAATCAGATTGCAACGCATTTCTATCATCTTCGTTCAGGACTGTATTTCCTATTTTTGTATCGTCGGCGAATTTGGAAATGGTGTTGTTTACCCCTACATCGATATCGTTAATGTAAATGAGAAACAGGACCGGTCCAAGGACTGAACCCTGTGGAACTACACTAGTGACAGGCTCCCACTCCGATTCCACTCCATTTATCACCACTCTCTGTCTTCTGTCCGTAAGCCAATTTTTTATCCAAGAATGAATTTCACCTTTGATACCTATCCTCTCCAGTTTAGCCAATAGTTTTCGGTGCGGCACCTTGTCGAAAGCTTTTTGAAAGTCCAAGAAGATTATATCTAGTGATTTCGTCATGTCGTTATATGTGAATAGGATGTTATAAAATTCAATCAAATTTGTTAGCATGACTTATTTGATCTAAAGCCGTGTTTGACTATTTTTGATTAGGTTGTTTGATTCGAGGTAATCTACAATCTTATCTCTAATGATTTTTTCCATGATTTTTCCTACAATTGAAGTTAGGCTAATTGGTCTGTAATTACTCGCTTTGGCCTTGCTACCCTTCTTGTATATCGGCGTAATGTTCGCATCTTTCCAATCACTCGGTACAATCCCCCTGTAGTAGTGATAAGTTAAATAGTTGTGTCAGGGGTTTTGCTATTTCGTCCTTAACATTCTTATTATTTTCGGGTGGAGCATGTCGGGTCCCGGGGTCTTATTTACATTTAAATTACTCAATTTGCTTTGTACTTTGGTAACACTGATGGTGAAATCTCCTATCTCATGAGTTGAGGTGTTATTTTCAAGGGTATGATCGATAATTTCTTCTGTGAAAACTGAGCCAAAATATTTGTTGAGCAGATTTGCCGTGTTTGTGTCGCCTGTTATTGTCTGGCCATACTTCTATTAGCGGTCCGATTCCGCTTTTGATCTGTTTATTTTTGTTTACGTAACTGTAGAATTTTTTGGGGGTTTGTGGCACTTTCTCTGGCAATAGTCATTTCGTAATTTTGTTTGTTCGCCCTAATTATTTTTGTTTTCACTTCCCTTCTACTATTTTTGTACAAGTTTTTAATTACTTCAGTGTTTGTGTTATTTTTTACAAGTTTGTGGAGTTGATTCCTTTTCCTTATTGCCTTGCCAATGTCTCTACTGTACCAAGGGGGCATACTTGATTTCGTACTACGTTTTGGTTTCATGGGTACAAATTGTTTATGCGCTTCTGTAAGTGTAGACTTAAAATGTCCCCATAGTTCATTTACTTCGTTTATATTTATGAGGTTTGAGTGTATGTTTGATAGCGATTCCTTAAGTCCGTCATAATTTGCGTTTTTGAAGCCCGAAACCATTCCTGTTGTTTTTACTGAGGAATATTTGCTTAAAACGTTGATTCTTAAGATTTTATGATCGGACGTTGCCAGATGTTCACCTACATCCAGGTTTGATAATAAATTTTCTTGGGTAGTGATTACGAGGTCTAGTATATTCCTGTCTCGCGTCGGCTGTTTTACGTGTTGAGTCAAAAAATTGTCCTGGATGAAGCTTGTCATTAGGCGTGACTCAGCATTTTTTCCGGTCGTGGTATTCCAGTCAATTAGGGGGAGGTTATAGTCACCTAGTAAAACTGTTTCGTCGGAATTAAGGGTTTTCTCTAGTATTCCATAAAAAATTGTATCATCGGCAACAGTTAGTCTCGGTGGTCGGTACGCTGTAGTGATATTTAAGTTCATGTTTTTTGTATTTATTTTGACGCACACTATTTCTGCATTACTTTCGGGGAGAGTCACCTCGACTGGGTTTAAGTAGGTTGCAACGTACATTGCAACCCCCCCTCTTTGTTTTCCATTGTTACGGTCTTTATGAAAGAGAGAGAGAGAGAGAGAGAGAGAGAGAGAGAGAGAGAGAGCTAATAAAGGCCGGAGCTGACTTTTGAGTAGTATGGTTCCCGCCTCACCTGCTCTCACCTGTGTTAACCCTTTGAGTACCAGCGACGTGGGTTATATTTTAGTCTAGCTAAATTTAGCCGATATTATGCAGCTTAGGAAGGATCTGTGGTAGTTAAAGGGGTTGGATGAGTTAGTGGGGAAGCCTTAGTTTTGCTAAAGGTCCTTCCTAAGCTGAAT
>CM064512.1:7112338-7496404 GCA_032716605.1 Paralithodes platypus
CCCATGGTCCCAACACAGTCCACTACTAATTACACTGTATTCTAACACCCAGTGCCGGTACAGTGCCACCCTTGGTGCAAATATTGTCCACCACCATACCGGTCAGACCCCTCCAGGACAGTACTGATATTATGGTGCTAGACCCTCCCCATGGGTCCCAACACAGTCCACTTACTAAACATACACTGTATCTTACACACCAGTGCCGGTACAGTGCCACCCCTGTGCCCAATATTTCGTCACCACCATACCGGGTCATGACCCTCTCATGGCAGTAACAGTACTGATATTAGTGGTGCTTAGACCCTACCCATGGGTACCATACACAGTCCACTTACTAATATACACTGGATCTTACACCCACCAGTGCCCACCCTGTGCCAATATTGCTCACCACCATGACCCGGCAGAACCCCTCCCATGGACAGTACTTGATTTTATTAATGGTGCTAGACACCTCCCCATGGGTCCCAACACAGTCCACTACTAAACATACACTGTAGCTTCACCAAACCAGTGCCGGTACAGTGCCACCCTGTGCCAATATTGTCACCACCAATACCGGTCAGAACCCCTCCATTGGACCAGTAGTTTTAATGGTGCTAGACCCTCCCCATGGGTACCAACACAGTCCACAACTAACATACACTGTATCTTACACACCAGTGCCGGTACAGTGCCACCCTGTGCCAATATTGTCACCACCATACCGGTCAGACCCCTCCATGGACAGTACTGTTATTATGGTGCTAGACCCTCCCCATGGGTACCAACATAGTCCACAACTAACATACACTGTATCTTACACACCAGTGCCGGTACAGTGCCACCCTGTGCCAATATTGTCACCACCATACCGGTCAAACCCTTCCATGGACAGTACTGATATTATGGTGCTAGACCCTCCCCATGGGTACCAACACAGTCCACTACTAACATACACTGTATCTTACACACCAGTGCCGGTACAGTGCCACCCTGTGCCAATATTATCACCACCTTGTCATCCACCTTGGATGATTCCGGTTGCTATTCGCTCGTAGCTAGAGCTCTCTCCGCCCCTCCTCTCTCTTACAGTGCCTAATATCCTAATCTCTTCTAAAGATGTACTTTTCTCCCTCTCTGGGCTTAACCTAATAATGCGTACGGTCCGGACAGTGTTCCTCCTGTTGTTCTCAAAAACGGTGCTTCCTTGCTGACTCCCTGCCTAGGCAAACTCTTTCGTCTCTGTCTATCCTCTAACGTCTTCCCTTCATGCTGGAAGTTTGGATCATAGTCAACCTGGTCCCAAAGAAGGGTGACCGCTTCAACCCTCCAATCTATCGTTCCAATTGCTCTTATCTCTTGTCTTTCTAAAGTTTTTGAAACTATTCTTGCTTCCGAATTTCTTAAGCATTTCTCTTCTCATAATCTGCTCTCAGATCGGACAGTATGGCTTCCTTTAACCCGGGAGCTGCGGGAGAACTCTTAAGAGTTCCCTCCGGGGCACGTGCGGGAAGACTCTTAAGAGTCAGAGAAATAAAAATCAACTTTTGACATCGAAAAATTTTTTTTTTTATATATTTTTTTTTTATTTTTTTATCTTTTTTTTGGCCCCTGGGCCATGCAATCTCAGTCCTCTACCTCACCTCCTCCTTCCCCACTTTCCTCCTCCTCTCCTTCAGTTATCACGTATTTTCCCTGTTATTCCCTTATTCTGACGTATCTTTTGCTGCTAACATTAGAAATCGGATTGGAGGGTGTGGTCATCACTGATAGCAAGCGAGTGCAAGAGAGAGAGAGAGAGTATCGATCGACTGTGTCTCAGTGGCCTTGGGGGTAATTCGCGGGGAAAAGCAGATTGCCTCACCCATACATTATACAACTCCAGGGCTATATCTCCGATTTGACGCATCCTCACGCTGTTTTCACTCGTTTTATTGTTTTTTCAGGTTAATACCTTTAAATCAACCCCTAATATGCGCATATGGATAAAATATTAATGCTATTAATGGCACAATGAATTTTAGTGACGGAAACACCTCAAATACGTCAGCACAGGGGGACGTTTCCAATTACCCCCATGCGCACTTCAGGGGTTAAGGGTCGCACTTCTGGGGATCTTCTTTCATATCTTACACTCTTGGTCATCCTCCTCGGGACTTCGGTGAGACTTTTTCTATTGCACTAGACTAGCGAAAGCCTTCGATCGCGTCTGCTAATCTTTAATTTCTAAACTACCCTCCTTCGGTTTCTATCCCTCCATCTGTGCCTTTGTCTCTAATTTCCTTTCCGGCCGTTCCATAGCGCGGTTTTGGACGATTGTTCACTTCCTCACCCTATAACTCCGGTGTTCCTCAGGCCTGTCCTATCTCCTATTCTCTTTCTAATTTTATAAATGATCTCCTTAACTGTACCTTAATTCCCATCCATTCATACGCAGACGACTCAACCTTACCCTACTCCTTAGTTTTTCAGAACGCCCCAGCCAGCAATCCCTCAACGACAAACGTAATGAAGCCATAGAACTCTTAAATTTGATCTAAATACTAGTTCCAATTGGGGCAGAGAAAACCTTGTTAACTTAATGCTTCCAAAACCCAATTTCCTCCATCTATCTACCCGGCAGGATCCCCAGCGGACTATCCCTTATTCTTCAACATACAAAATCAACCCTTCATCTTCTCTCAATATTCTTGGTGTCTCTTTTTCTTCTGCTCTCATTTGGAAGGACCATATTACCAGTCTTGCTAAGGCAGCCTCCCAGAAGCTGGGTGGGCTCAACCGCCTTAGGGGTTCTTTTCCCCTGCACAGCGTCTTGCGCGGTGCAGGGGCATAGGCGCCCTTGTATTGAGTATTGTTCACATGTGTGGGGAGGTTCCTCTCACACCGCTCTCCTAGACAAAGTTGAAAGGAATGCCTTTCGTATCATTAACTCCCGTCCACTCACCAACTCTCTGCAATCTCTCTCTCTCCGCCGCAATGTTGCATCTCTCTCGCTATTCATCGCTACTATAATAATCAGTGTTTCCTCAGAGCTATCCCAGTGCATACCACCTCCTCTACGTAGGGCACGTGGTACCCGTCTTGTAACACAATCCCACCCCTACTGTGCAACTCTATCCCAAGAGTGAAACGTTACTCTCGGACTTTCTTCTACTCAACAGCTGAGCTCTGGAACTCTCTCCATAATCAGTCCTTCCTCTCTATGACTTAAATTGCTTCAAACTCTGTGTGTCCATTTTGGCTCGAACGTCCCTTGATTTTGGCCCTGTCACTCTTTCAACTATGGGGGAGGCACTCGCTATAGGCAGTTATGCCTTTTGCCTCCCTCAATCACATAGAAAAAAAAAAAAAAAAAAAAAAAACATACTAGTCAGACCCTTCCCTGGACAGTACTGATATTATGGTGCTAGACCCTCCCCATGGGTACCAACACAGTCCACTACTAATATACACTGTATCTTACACACCAGTGCCGGTACAGTGCCACCCTGTGCCAATATTGTCACCACCATACCGGTCAGACCCCTCCATGGACAGTACTGATATTATGGTGCTAGACCCTCCCCATGGGTACCAACACAGTCCACTACTAATATACACTGTATCTTACACACCAGTGCCGGTACAGTGCCACCCTGTGCCAATATTGTCACCACCATACCGGTCAGACCCTTCCCTGGACAGTACTGTACTGATATTATGGTGCTAGACCCTCCCCATGGGTACCAACACAGTCCACTATCACTGTATCTTACACACCAGTGCGGTACAGTGCCACCTTGATATTGTCACCACCATACCGGTCAGACCCCTCCATGGACAGTACTGATATTATGGTGCTAGACCCTCCCCATGGGTACCAACACAGTCCACTACTAACATACACTGTATCTTACACACCAGTGCCGGTACAGTGCCACCCTGTGCCAATATTGTCACCACCATACCAGTCAGACCATGACATGGATGGTACTGATATTATGGTGCTATTATTATTACTGTATTATTATTATTAATATTAGTAGTATATACTGTAGTAGTAATAGTAGTAGTATTAGTATAAGCCATATCCTGCCTAGGTGAAGTAGCCAGCTTGTATGAAGTGCATGTTAAATGTTACTGTTAGGAGTGGCTATTATTATGAGTGTTGTCTGTATCCAGTATAATCAGCGCTAACATTGTAAATACAACACTGGTCTACTGCACCTCTGATGTCTGCCATTGCGGAGAGGGGTTATAAGCCATGAGGATTTTGTAGCTAATTTAAACAAAAAATACTTAGATTGAGTAATTTTATATACAGTATCTTCTTGTATTTAACTATGTTGGTGGCGTAATGGTTTAGATACTTATGTTCTGGGTGTGGTGTTCCGAGTTGGAATACCGGGAGGACCATAATTATGCTTTCATTAGTTTATTCAAGTACATTGGGGTTTGTAATTGATGATTAATGTTAAAAACTGAGCGTTACTTAAGGGTAGGCAGACCGTTTTTCTGGACCCCCTTCTCCCTAATGTTTAGCCCCACTAGTTTTGAGATTATAAGACGTTCGGCCCATTAGTTTGGCGATTTTAACACCTTTCGCCCCATTTAGTTGTCAATTTTAAGACCTTTCGTGCCATTTAGGTGTCGATTATATCCTGGCGAGCGATAGTGAGCCTGCAATTTTAAGAGACATTTTTCTACTGAAAAAATTGTACAAATTATCTTGAAGGGAGGTCTAGGGGGTGTTTTTTTCTAAGCTTGATGGAGGTCTAGGGAGGAAACTAAAAGAATATATGAATTCTGTACTGTACATGAATTAATAGACTACTGTACATGAATTAATATACTGTACTGTACATGAATTAATATACTGTACTGTACATGAATTAATATACTGTACTGTACATGAATTAATAGACCAAACAAACGGCCAGCCTCCCCTTAATTCTACAGGTTGTCTAGTGTCTAGAATTGTTAATAATATTGATCTTTTCCCCCAGATCCTACAGTTACTGAAGACTCGAGGTACCCATGGTGTGAGTGTGTCGGAGGTGTTATGTTTGATGGTTTACGCCGCCTCACTAGCGGGGCCCTCGGATGGTGTTCTGTCACAGCAGGAACAATACACCTTAGTTAACTGGTTGTCTCAAGCCTTAGTGGAGGATCGTCTACACCTTAATGATACTGTACTAGACCTAGGTGAGTCAGTGTGTGTGTGTGTTTGAGAGACAGAGAGAGAGAGTGTGTGTTATTGTGTGTATGTGTGAGAGAGCCAAAGATAATGTGCATGAGAGAGACAATGATAATGTTTGTGTGTGAGAGAGAGAGAGAGACAGAGAGAGAACAAGTTTGTCAGTTTCTGCTATTGAGAGAGAGTATGCGGAATTATACACAGTGTTCTGTCATAAAAAGAGCAGTTCACTGTTTAATAATATATGCTGTAAAATGCATAAACATTATGGACCCTCTTCAGGACTCGAGAGATATCAAAGCTGTTCTGTAATTATGATAAACACTTAATTGTGTTGTTGGTTTAAGTTTAACAAACTTAACCTGGTTATCATAATTTACATAATATCAAAAAGTTGCTTGGGCCTGTTGAATGAATGATGGCTATAGATAAGTAGGAGATTAGAGTGTTGGATAGAGGAAGAATATGTTGAGAAATTGGAAGTACAGTAATCTATCTATATACTCAGGCCCAATCCCCATTTTTTTTTTTTTTTTCAAATGTTTATACCTTAGCTACCTAATGTTGGCCAGCCTGTTAAGAGTCTTGTTTTGTGATTTGACGGTCTGGTTAAACTACTTATTAAAAATAATATATATAGCTACCTAATGTTACAGCATAATTAGAACCTTATTAACTGTCTTGATAGTGTAATGGTTAGTACGCAGAATTTTGGTGCGAGTATCCTAGTTTCGAAGACTTGGAGTACCACATGTATTGATTAGTTTCATTGATTTCACTAATTAGGTTTATTTGTAAGTTACTTGGTGGGTTGGTGATATGAAATTCTATGTTTGTACCAGTGGGTGAAGAGGTGGATGAGGTATCAGCACTGAAGACAGCTCAATGTGTGGCCAAGAGACTCCATGCCATCGCCACAGCCAGACAACACCTCACCAACTATAGGTAATTGTCTTTGGGGTTTTACAATACTGTATAGGTAACTTATGATCAAGGTCTTTACTGAAGCTGCATGTTAACACTCTCAAGCTCCAAGACGCGTTTCTGTTCTGTTTCTGGCTACTATTAGACGATTTTATTCAGATTAGTAACGGTATATGGAAGTCAAGGGGTTGATTGAGATAGTATTTACCCTTTTACTACCCACAGATACTTCCTAAGCTGCATAAAATCGTCTAATGATAGCCAAAATAAACTGCTAAAACGCGTCAGAGCTTCAAAGGGTTAACACCACAAACTCTCCTTTGTAGTTTTCTTCATCCTCCTGTGGTGATTAGTTGAATATCAGTCTTGTCAGACCTGACTTCCCAAATTGACTAATTCCTTGAACATGACGATAGTGCGTTGTTATATGTGCGATTAGTTTGCTTTGGAACCAGATTAACTTCCTCATTTAGTGATGTATACCCTATGTGGTGGATTGTTTTCTTTTATTTCAAAATGTAATTTTTTTAAACGTTATTTCCACATAGCGATTTTGATTAGTTACTTTGCGTTTATCTTGTGGCGTCACAGTTTTGGTTTGTTTATTTTGCAAGTTTTACATTATAATATTGACGTGATTCTGGGCTAGAGAGTTAATAATCATAAAGGGTACGGTACTATTTTTTTTTCCCCCCCACCAGACACACCCACTTCCCGGGCGACGGTAGTGAACCATCAGAGCACCGGAGCCTGTTGGTGTCTCTGGTGAGAGACTGTCTTACGGCGCCTCAGGGGGAGATACAAGACCTGGCCTACCGCTCTGCTGGACTCAAGGACCTTATTAAGACCGGCTTCAGGTACGGAGAGTTTTAAGTTTCATGTTGGCTTGGTTTTTTGTCTATATATTTATTTATTAATTTATTTTTGAGTTTCCTCGCTAGACCTCCATCAAGCTTAGAAAAACCCCCCCTAGACCCCCTTTCAAGATCAATTTGTAAATTTTTCGGTAGAAAAATGGACCGGCCAGAGGCCGGAAGGCACGAAAGGTTTTAATGTTGACAAAAAAATGAGGCGAAACGTCTCGAAATCGCCAAACTAACGGAACAAACTTCTTAAAACCTCAAAACTAATATGCTAAACATGAGGGAGAAGGGGGTCCAGCATAAGCGAACACTACCTCATTAAAAACAAAGCCAGAACTGGGTATTACAACATACTGTATGATACTTTAGTTTTCCCTAGTCACTATTATGTGGTAGTTAGACATTGTGGGCAAGGAATATGCTGTTAATTCATTGGTTTGTTATGCCTCTCACCTTGCCATAACTTATAGCATCTTCGAGTATCCTATATTGAGTGTTCTGTAATTTTAGATTTGTTTTTCTATTACAATAATTACATACAAAATTCACAACTGACTAAGTAGTTGTTGTTGTTCCCCAAGCTGCCTGGCCGAACAGCCCCAAGGCCCCGAGCAAGGCCAAGGCCATAACCGAGCGCCCCCACAGAACCCTCCCTGCCTACCACAATAAAGCCTGGGTGACCGAAGCCACTCCATGGCGGGGAGCGGAGGAGGGTGCGGAAACGCCCGGGAAACCAAAGCCCCACCCAGGGCCCTGTGCCCCTCAGCAATTATGAAGAGAAAAGAGATGAGGGCAAAGGAAAAATGTGACGCTTTGGCTTCCAATCTTGGTAGATTGGGAGGTCAATCCACGGAAAAGACGCCGTCACTTGAGATCTAGGAAAGACATAAGTAAAAGGAACAGTCGGAGTAAGTGGTATGGCAGAGATCGCTCAGTTCTCACTCTGATAGACCAGCCCATCACCATATGACTAGAACCCAATCCTCTCAGCATCAGCTAGGAAAGGCCCTAGAAAGCCGCCTTTGGCGGGGGGATAGCTCCCCTATTTCAACCCCTTTCGGGGTTGGGCACTAAGTAGTTACCTGTCAGGCTGGAAAACATAAGACTTTTCATATCCAGTATCAAAACTTAAGTCCCTTGGGTTTAGCCATTATTATTTAATATAGCTACAAAGTTTAAGTTATACTCTATCTATCTATCTATCTATTGCCTGACGCTGTGATCCCCGAAGGGGTGGCCACGAACGAACCGCCCCCATGCACCTCTGTCCCCAGTCAGTCGACGCCCCTCCCCCCAACCAGCACCGCCTTCGTTCATGTACTTCCTCACTCCATCCTTCCACCTCATATTCGGTCTACCTCTCCCCCTCTGTCCCTCCACCTCGCTCTCGTACACCCTCTTAGTCATTCTCTCGCTTTCCATACGTTCCATATGGCCGAACCATCTCAAGTTGTTCCTTTTCACACTTTCCAGCACATCTACCTCCACACCACACCTCCTTCTTACTTCCTCATTAGTCTGTCTATCCCTCCATGTAACTCCGCACGCACTCCTTAAGTAATTAATTTCCACTGCTCTCACTCTTGGTCTGAGTCTCTCAACCAACGTCCATGCTTCGCTTCCGTAAGTCAGTGTCGGGATTACCACACTGTCATGCAAGGACTTCTTCACTTCCATACTGACCACCCTATTTCTTGTTACTGCTTTTAGCGTTCCTACAACCCTCTTCCCCTGTTGTACCCTCTCCCGCACCTCTTCATCCATAGTCCCATCTTTACTCAACACACTGCCCAGATACTTAAAAGAGTTGACGATCTCCATAGCCCGACCGCTCAGCCTCACCTCACACTCTGTGACCCCACCCCTTTCGAAGACCATAACCTCGCTCTTCCCCGTATTTACCTTCAAATTCCGTTTTTCGCACACTGTTCCAAACTCATTTACCAGACCCTGCAACTCCCATTCATCATCACTCACCAGAACCGTATCATCCGCAAACAGCAGCATAGGCAGCTTCCACTCAATTCCCCCCCTTTTCAGCGATACACCAACATTCACTGCTCTTGATAGTATTTCTTTCATGACTCCATCCATATATACAGTAAACAACCACGGGGACATCACACACCCCTGTTTCAAACCAACATTCAGGTCAAAGAACTCGCTCTGCTCACTCTCCACACGTACTGCCGCCTTTGCACCCTCATACATGCTCTTCACTGCTTTCAGCAACTTGCCCTCTACTCCGTATATTCTAAGTACTTTCCACAAACCTTCTCTATCCACTCTGTCATAGGCCTTCTCCAAGTCCATAAAGGCAACATACACCTTTTGTTTCTTCTCCAGATACTTCTCCACAACACAATTCAGGGTAAAAATCTGATCTACACATCCTCTTCCCTTCCTAAAACCTCCCTGCTCGTCGCCTATCCATTTCTCCGTTCTCACTTTCACTCTCTCAATCACTACCCTACTGTATACCTTCCCTACTACGCTTAGAAGACATATTCCTCGGTGGTTACCACACACTCCTCTTTCCCATTTGCCCTTATATAGGGGGACTATTATGCCAGTCTTCCAGTCATCTGGTGCACTCCCCTTCTCCCATGCTAGTTTGCACATTTTCCATACCCATTCTATCACTATCTCACCACCATACCTCAACATTTCCCCACACACTCCATCTGTTCCTGGTGCTTTCCCCAACTTCACTCTTTTCATGGCTTCCCACACTTCTGACCTCCTGATCCCCACCTCCTCCTCCACTACTTCTCTTCTTCTCCCTCCCATACCATATCCAGCTATGTTTGCTGGCTCTTCATTCCTTTCATTTAGCAACTCACTGAAGTACTCCCTCCATCTTTCGACTCTCTCTTGCTTCTCGGCTAGCATTCTCCCATTCTTATCTTTCACACCCTTACTGTTTCCCTTGCTACCTTCCCTAACTTCTTGACTTCTTTCCAGAACAGTTTCTTACTCTCCCTCCATTTTACACTCAGATTCCTTCCAAATTCCTCATCTACTCTTCTCTTACTTTCCTTCACTACTCTCTTCACCACCCTCTTACTCTCCACGTACCTCGCTCGTTTCTGTCTCTCGGAATCTTCATTCCCTCTACTACCCAACCACACTCTATATGCTTTCTTCTTTTCTTCCACAGCTATTCTTACCTCTTCTGTCCACCATGCTGTACCTTTCACTCCCCTCCCTCTTCTCCTCACTCCACACACCTCCTCACATGCTGCACAGATCTCATCCTTAAACACCTTGCTCATCTCCTCCACTTCCTCCATAACTTTAATAAGTTATACTCCAAAGTTCCTATTATGCCCCTGAAAGTGATTAAATGCCCAACACAGTACAACTTCATGCACATTTCCTGTATTCCGTCTCCCACTCAACTCAGTTTTGAAACATTGGCCCGGTTTGCCACCCTTACTGTACCAGAGGGTATTACCATAAATTTAGTGGTGATGGGCTGGTCTATCAGAGTGAGAACTGAGCAATCTCTGCCATACCCATAGCTTACTCTGACTGTTCCTTTTACTTATATATTTTCTAGATCTCAAGTGACGGCGTCTCTAACGTGGATTGACCTCCCAATCTACCAAGATTGGAAGCCAAAGCGTCACATTTTTCCCTTGCCCCTCAACTTTCTCTTCATAATTGCTGAGGGACACAGGGCCCTGGGTGGGGCTTTGGTTTCCCGGGCATTTCCGCACCCTCCTCAGCTCCCCGCCATGGAGTGGCTTCGGTCACCCAGGCTTTATTGTGGTCGGCGGGGAGGGTTCTGTGGGGGCGCTCGGTTATGGCCTTGGCCTTGCTCGGGGCCTTGGGGCTGTTCGGCCAGGCAGCTTGGGGAACAACAACAACAACAACAACCATAAATTTATCCTCCAGTACCAGGCAATGTGGCTAAAATAGCTTCAGAGTCAAGTGAGAACACCCTCCCACCTCAAAAGTTGGAGGAGCACTGACCCATCTAGCCTGTCAGAGTTTGGAACCAAGCTCAGAAGTGTTGCCTATGTCTCTTAGCAGTGTGTACAAGTCATGGTACCAGGTACCGCTCGATACTGGCAGTTAAAAGGACCGCATATTATGGACGTACATCGTTCGTCGCTAGTACTAACGAGTTACTTTTTTACTGATGGCCAATGTCCGTCGCTGGTATAGTAAGGGTTAACTGTACTAAAGCTTGAATCTCTCAACAGTTTGTTTGTGAACGTGAGCCGGCCCATGCCCCGTGACGCCCCCACAATGTTGGTGTTTGTCCTGGGAGGCATCAGTGCAGGGGAGGTGCGAGAGGTGCGTCAGACCCTAGAACACATCCAGCCAGCCTGTCAAGTTGTCCTGGCATCCTCACACCTAGCGTACCCCAGAGATATTGTTGGTAGGGCGCTTGGGGAGAGTGAATTTTTTAAGTAGGGGGGTGAATCGTGGCTAATCCTTTGCTAACTAAATTTTGTGTTATGTAATTTAAGCCGCTATCACACGAGAGCTTTTTTAGTCAACGTTCAATGATTAACATCTTTCTGTCAACATTTCTGGAATATTTTGCACTGGTATCGGAAACTAGACTGATGGTAGATTAATTTAGAAGACAGAAATATTATAAATGTTGACCTCATAAGATGCCAGACCAGTGTTGAGGGAAAAAGTGCTTGTGTGATACCGGCTTTAGGGTAAAGACTCAACATTCCTGTCTTCTGTGGCTTTACTATTTAATTACTCTCTTGGGGTCATCCATTATATACTAATTTTAATGCACTCGAGCATCCTCTACCCAACCTTAGCTGTTTCTGAATCATCACCACATAATTCAAGGCCTCTACACAGCAACCTTCGGTTTTTAGCCTCTTGAGCCACCTACCCCTACTACTACGCCCCTTGACAAGGTTGGGGGGCTTCAGGGCCAGCGACTGGGGCTTGATGGGCGAGAGACGGTTTTTCCCTTTCCCTCTCTCCTCGAGCTTTTGTCGTTGGCTTGACAAAGTTTGCGTATATTTTGTATTCCTCTTCCTATGTTTTTCCCCTTCTGTTCTTATTCTGTCCCATTCGGTTGTCCTCGGGAAGCTTATATCACATGCCTCCCTGGCCTGGCTAGGTAGTAGGCTCCTGACCTGATTTGTCTCTTCAGTTCCTGATGCGACCGAGCTGACTTGATTCCCCTCAGTAATGCATTTTTTGCATCTCGCTGTGGGTTTTTTGCTCCTTAGTCCTGATATTTCATTCTTTGCCCTTGATCACTTCTTGGTTGGTGCTGCAGTGTAGCAGTTCTTGCCTCATCCTTCGGCCCTGCCCTATAAGAGCTCTGCTGTGGAGCTCATGTGGTCCGGCTGAACTGATGAAATGGCGAGAAATGTCTGCGTGTCTTCGCCTTCCTCGATTTGTTCACCTCCTGCCCTTCCCTATCTATCTTGACTTGATTAGTTGTCCATCTTGATCTAATCCTTCGGGCCAGCCGTATGAGAGTTCTTTTTGTGGAACTCAGTGGTCTGGTTAAACTAATTTTATAAAAAAAAATATACAGTACAGTACTGTATATATATTTTTTTAGCACCTCACCCCATGTTTTCCCTTGGTGTGCATATGGATTCCTTCTCCAGATATTATAAGGTCATGCTTTGAAGGAGTGTGGACACTTTTTGAAGCTGGCTGTACATACCATTGTTTATAGAGAATAAGCTGTTGATGTTTAGCAAGTTTATATGGTTACTTAATTATATATGAAGTATTATTTATATTTAATTGAATATATTGCACCTCATTTTGAGATGATCATTGTATAGTAAGTTCAATAGGAGGAGGAATAGTCCTCCTCTACTAATGTTAAGTTTCACTATCATCCCATTACTTTCATCCTCAGGACTAGGTTTTTAGTTCATAAATATTATGAAGCCCCAATATTTATTTGCATCCCAACTGATGGTTTACACATTCACATTTCACCTGCCACCAGCTGAATAGGATGGGTAACTGAATCCCATTATACTGGATTATGTTTTGTAGCTCTGTTATAAGGGCACACCCTAGCCCTGTTAATCATGGGAGTGTACGATGTTAAGAACTGCATCATCATCCACAGAAAATATGGATTAAGTCTTACGTACTACATGGCGACATTCCAGGCTCCTCGGTGGTCTAGTGGTTAAGGCGTTTGGTGAACTACTGGCCTGGGTTCGAGCCCTGGCTGGGTCTATCGTCAGGTTCTTTACACAGTACAGTAGGTCTTTATCAGTATGGCGAGATACCACTTTACCATTAGCTGGAAAATTAATATTTGTTTTCACCAACCCACCAATTTGTAAACCTAATTACCAAATAAAATTAAAGTAATGAATACATGTGGTACTCCAAGGGACTCAAACCTAGGATACTCACACTGAAATTACGCACTCAAGACGGTTAAAGGTTTATGCACATATATATAGATAGGAATACAACAAAACTACAGTACAGTAATTACCAACAGACTTCTCTAGGAATGCGGGCATAAATTCACTGTTGCTCATTAGATCGGCACCGAGACCTTGGTTGGGAATGCAGATGGTTTGCTCAAAGCTTCATAATCTTTATTATTATTATTTCATTCCACTAAAGTATTAGATTTCCTTCTCACCAACTTTTCTTGTATCTTTCTCTCCTTTTCTCTCTTTTCCTGGCTTGTATCCATTCGGCCCCATTCAGCCAAGTGTTTTAAGACGTTTATCCCCATCCAGGTGTTTATTTCTTCCTGGCGAGCGATAGCGAGCCAGCATTGTATGGAGAAATCCGGCTTTGCCGGAGAAATTTTTCTATCGAAAAATGTACTGGTACAAATTTAGCTTGCTGTAAAAAAAAATATTATATGCTGGCTCGCTACCGCTCGCCAGGAAAATATTGACACCTGGATGGGGGTAAACGTCTTAAAACAGTAGGCTGAATGAGGCAGAATGGATACAAGCCAAAGAGAGAGGAAGAGAAAGAGAAAAAAAAGAGAGGTGGGATCCCTTAACCTCTTAACCCGGCAACGTCGAGGGGGGGGGTATTGAACTAGCTGCCCATGGGCGAGCATATTGGCTCCATTCAGGCCTATAATTGTCATTTTACGATAAATATCGTTATTACTTATTCATATGAGCCTATTTTACCTTCACTATGAAGATAGTAACCTGTAACAACAATAAAACAAGTGGAAATATAATTTTTCTGATCAAAATCGGGAATATAGGTGGACCAGCCCATTCATGAATTATGGAGAAAATTGAGGCAGCCCCTCCCTCCATGAGGCCTCAAGCCACACTGAGCCTACTCATTCACACACTCGGTTGTATAACACACTCGCTAGGCACGTAAGCACATCCTCCACACATTTTGCTAATGTTAGCACAAAAATATACCAACGAATTAGGGAATAACAGGGAAAATAGGTGATAATTGAAGGAGTGATATGAGGTACATGTATAAGGGAAAAAAAAAATTGTTTAGTGCTACTGGGGCCGTTTAAATGTTTTTTTTTAGGCCGCCCTCGCCCAGTAAAACTTCTTATGAGCTTTCTCGCCGTTTATGGGTTAAGTGCGCAGGTGGGGTAGTGGCCACCCCTCCCTGTGCGGAGGTATTTAGACTTTCCTACACTCAAATCGTCATCGTACCATAAATATCGTTAATACTTACCCTATTTTACGTTGATTATAAAGATATTAATCTGTTACAACCATAAAACAAGTGGAAACAGCGTTTGGATGGTCAAAATCGGCAAATTAGATCGGGAGTTACATAACTGAAGGCTGAGGCAGCCTGCCACCCCTCACGACGTCTGGAGCGACACCCGTGTTATTCCCTCTCTTTCATTCGCTGTGTAGCACAGCTTGCTTTAAATCGCTATTGATAGCACAAAAATATATAGATGAAATAAGGGATAGAGAGAATAGGTGATAATTGAAGGGGGGGGGGGGGGGGGGATGTGGAGGAGTGATATTTGGCATGGCCAAGGGGCAATTTAAAAAAAAATAGATACTGGGCTGGTTTAAAAAACTTTGTTTTAGGCCTTGGATTATATAAGGAGTTGCGCAACGGTACACCTTATATAAGTAGATCTGCACTTGCCGGGTTAAGTATTATATTTCCTGATCAGAATCATCATCATCAACGTCCTTAAGTTTATCATTATTAGCATTATTGTATCATCAACATATCGTTAGCCTTAAGCCGGTGTCACACAAGCGTTTTTTCTGGCAATAATTATTGAGGAGTAAGTTTTATCTAGTATTATTTTTAGGCTTTTTCACATTGGAATCTGAAACTAGACTGTAGGTAGATTACATTAGGTGGTGGATTTCTGATATTCTATATTTTTATTAATTTCATCACAATACCAAACACCTCTGCTGAAAGCATATATGTGATCCACCAGGATTTGAACCTGGGTTATCACACATGTATGGGGGTAATCTGGCTTCGCTGGAGACATTTTTCTATCGAAAAATGTACAAATTTATCTTGCTGTCAAAACAAATATATATACGGTATTTGCTGGCTCGCTACCGCTCGCCAGGACAATATTGATACCTGGATGGGGGTAAACGTCTTAAAACAGTAGGCTGAATGGGGCCGAATGGATACAAGCCAAAGAGAGAGGGAGCTGCCAGAATACAATTGCTCATAAAAAATTGACGGAAAAATTGCTTGTGACACCGCCTTTACCTCTGTATTGCATTGTTTGTACAGGTATTTATATTGTCAATCATCTTCACTCATATTTAGTTCTTGCTATATCTCTCACAGTCCTGTTTTATATTTCACATTCCTCTATGTAATTTTCTATTTATTGATATGACACTATTTAATATATTGATAATGTTAAAGACAAAATACAGTTTACTAAAATGTATCATATTAGTTTTCACCAACCCACCAATTAATTTACAAATAAACCTTACTAGTGAAATCAATGAAAGTAATGAATACATGTGGTACTCCAAGGAATCGAACCTAGGATAATCACACCAAAATTTCGTACATTAAGCACGATATATATATATATATAATATATATATATAATATATATATATATATATAATATAATATATAATATTATTATATAATATATATATAATTTATATATATATATATAATATATATATATATATATATATTGTAAGGCTCAAATGAGATATTAGAGGAATAGTTTATTTATAATAGTTCCTAAAAAATATGAAGCTAGTGACCAGCACTTACATATCAAAGTTGTAACTACTTGAATGACATAAATTACATAAATAGGGCTGACTAGCAAATATTGTTATGGAGGGTTCAATAAGTTTTTGTTATTTAACCCTTTCAGGTCTGGGGGTTGCCGTTTAGTATTCATAAGTAGAATTACAGGTATCTTAATCTCGTAATTACCTCTCTCAAAAAAAAAATCTGCCCACAACTCGCTCAAAGACAACTGCAGAGGTTGAAGTACTTAAACTAAAGTTTTCTAAACACCCCTGATGATCACAAAGGTTTAAAGTATCCCTGTAAGGACGCAATTGCGTCCTGCAGTGCGCGAAAGGGTTAAGTATAAAAAAAACATGACCTACAAATGTTATTCTAACCTTCACAATCTCAACATTGAGGTATTGAAGTGTATTGAAGCAAACCTGGCAGAAAATGGTAACGCTGCCTTTCTAAACTGCTCGTGTGACGCCGCCTTATTTATTATTGGCTATAAAAATGCATAGAAAGACAGTGTTACCAATTTCTGCCAGGTTAGCTTGAATACACTTAAGGAATAACAAGATAGAAAACTGGCCTGGGTTCGAGCCCTGGCTGGGTCATATCACAAAAATCTGCAATACAGGTATTACTGTAGCTTCAGAACACCCAACAATAGAGCACCAAACAGAATATATAAAATGTGTAGTAAAACCTCACTAACTCAGACTAATAGGGATGCTCACACAAGCCAAAAGTTCAACAGTTTTCTTGTTCGATTTGTCTGATTAATGGCTGGAGATGAGGCATTGTATATATCCATCAAGTCCATTTTCATCATCATCATCAATCTGACGCCCCGCTTCCAAAGGAAACGCCCCAAATGGGATGGCCATGGCAGAAACTGCCTCCAGGCTCCCAGACATGCCTCCACTGACCCACTCCACAGTGCCATTTCCACTAAGTGGATTATGACCCTTAGCACTGAAGGAGCAGACCCAGAGCAGTCCCTCACCCAGATGGCAGTTCCACCACGGTTTTGCTATTTTATTTACCTCGGTGGGGCCCTGCCTGGAAGCATACCAAGCACAGGAATTTTCTGAAGATAGGAACCAGTGGTCCACTGCTCCATTTTAATCTGTATAATTTTAATCTTTTGATCTTGAATAGCCTTGTTGAGTAAATTAAAATGTAAAACTTGCAAACTAAACAAACCAAAATTGGGACAAGGACAATATAAAGTCAAATTAAATTATCAAAATCGCTATGTGGATATATAAGATTTTGGATGGCCTCAGCAAGCACTGTGCCTCATTTCAAGCCATTAATCACAGAAACTCAGACATAATATTTGTAACTCAGAATGCCTATTGGAGGGAAGGTGCATCCAAGCTGGCCACTTTTCCAAGTAGGGCAAACTTCTTCAGTAGTCTCTGGTGTACTGTTGGGCAGTGTAATACATATTTGTTAATCATGTAAGTTAACTTTTAAAATCAAATTTACATAAAAATACAATGAATTTCTGAGAACAAATAACTGACCAAGTACTCTACTGGCCTTTTTATCACTGAGATCTATAAATCCCTTTCTAATAATAAATAACAAGACTACCTACCGTATGTGCACAAACTTAATATAAAAATGGCTACCAGTATCCAAAAATATCTACAGTACTTACATGAGCAATTAACATACATTATAGTCCGTTCATTCTAGGTTGGGCAGAAATAATAACCTCTAACTCTGTAACTAAAAAAGGGCTGGAGCAAATAAGCCGTCAATTTATACACATATTCCCTAGCCAAGTCTTCCTATTTGGTAGAAATATTAGCCCAATTACTCTAGTCCTTTTTGAGTAATGAGAGGTTAGGGTTACGATTTCTGCCCAACCTAAAATGAACGGACTATAGTCATGGACACACTGAAGCAATGGAATGTACAGTTGCCCACATGAATTTGCACCCACTCGATTGTTTTATTCATATTATCACCAACCCACCAATTAACTTACAAATTAACTAATTAATGAAATCAATGAAACTAATGAATATATGTGGTACCCCAACTGTCTTTGTAGCGCAATGGATAAATGCACTGAATTTCGGTGTGAGCCCCTAGGTTCGAATCCCTGGACTGCCACATGTATTTGTTGATTTCATTAATTGAGTTTAGGAATTGTTGTTGTTCCCCAAGCTGCCTGGCCGAACAGCCCCAAGGTCCCGAGCAAGGCCAAGGCCATAACCGAGCGCCCCCACAGAACACAGAGTTTAGGAGTAAAGTTGGTTGGTGGAGGGAACATAATAATAGGATAATCACACCAAAATTAATGTCAAAACATAGTTTCATTACCTTACAAAAATAATGGGTTATAAATATGTTACTTGATCACAATCTTCCTGGAGCTGAAGCCCATTATTATTATATTTTTGTTTTAAAGAGGCACCCTAGTAAGGATTAATAGGTCTGTTGTTGTTTGTATTCCTTTGTGTTTGTATATACAGTAACTACAACATAAGAAACTACACTCCTAATTCAAAGTTGAGGGGCAAAGAAAAAGCCCCTCAAATTTCCCTACATAGGCCTAATTGACGAGGGGCACAGGGTGACCTAGATGTGTGTGAATTTGTATTATGTTTTTGTGTGTTCATTGTTTTCTGTTATGTTATCCCGATTCGGGCTATCTTGAGTCGGCCACCCCCAGAAAAAAATAAAAATATAGGAAAAGTGTGGAATGGGCCTGAGTAAATACATACATACATAAATACATACAGTACAGTACAGGGCCTTGGGTGAGGCTTTGGTTTCCTAGGCATTTCCGCACCCTCCTCAGCTCCCCGCCTTGGAGTGGCTTCGGTCACCTGGGCTTTATTAGTGGTAAGCAGAGAGGGTTTTGTGGGGGCGCTCGGTTATGGCCTTGGCCTTGCTCGGGATCTTGGGGATGCTCGTTCAGACAGCCTGGGGAACAGCAACAACAACAACAACAACAACACTCCTAATTTAGTCACACTATTTTTCATTCCATACATAAAACCAGAGTGGATACAAATACAAGCAGGCAACTGCAACCCGGAGTGTGATGGTAAATCAAGTGGTCTCGGACTCGACACCCCTGCAGTATGGTGTTCCGCAGGGATCAGTTTTGGGTCCTATCCTATTTATAATTTATATTAGCAGTTTGTCTCTTCTGCTTCGTGCACATAATGTCACCTTTCACTTTTATGCAGATGACACCCAGATTTATGTGAGAATCACAAATATAGTTGATATACGGAGTAAGATGGAATTGTTGATGTCTGATATCAAGAAGTGGATGAGAGCGAGAAAACTTAAACTAAATGATGGTAAAACTGATATTCTCATCATCCGAGGAAATAGAAGAGCTGATGATATGGTAGGTGGATCTCAGCTGCGACCGGCCAACTCTGTTCGAAATCTGGGTGTATATGTGAACTCCCGATTAGATTTCAAAGAGCATGTAAACCAGATAGTTAAAAGTTGTTACTTGCACATCAGAAATCTCTATTTGGTGAAGCCGTTTATAACCAGACGTTGCCTCCTGACGTTGGTTCACTCATTGGTCTTCTCTCGTGTTGATTATTGCAATGCCCTGTTGGTGGGTCTTCCAAATTATATTTTGAAGAAAGTTCAGTCTGTTCTTAACAGGGCCGCAAGACTAATTTTTGGTGTTCCACCTAGAACTCCTACTACATCTCTTCACATAGAACTGCACTGGCTGCCAGTAAGAGCAAGAATAGAATTTAAGTTGTGTTTGGTGACTTTTAAGGTTCTCAAATTTGGTGAGCCTAGGTACCTTGCGGAGCTGCTCAGGCGCCCACCGGCACACCATGGTGTAGTTGTGCGTCATGACAATGACCCTTTTCGTCTTGATGAACCAAGGGCTTTCCAGCAGTCTTCTTTCTTTGAGAGGTCATTCTCCTACATGGCTCCGAGGTTGTATAACAGGTTGCCGCTGTCCATGAGACAACTGAGTTCTGTTGAATGCTTCAAGAGACAACTTAAGACTTTTCTCTTTGAGAGAAGCTATGATCTTGAGAGAGGTGTCATGACAGATGGCTATAGAGTTTAGGCTATTTTGCCACTGCTAGTGATTGTTAAATGTGTGTTGTATATGAGCCTTCTTTTGATGCATTGATTTTTGTTCTTTTTTCTTTCTCTTTTCGAGCGCTAGTGAATTCTTCGGAAAAATTGGCGCTTATGAGAAATAAGTAACATGCTTATTATTATTATTATTAATATATACAGTAGTGACAACTCAACTACTAACCTATCAATCTGCTTTTTATCCAGCTGATGATTGAGTGACATGTCTTCATCTTGATTACTCGGCCATTACAAACATTGTGTAGCAATGTTGTTCATTATGAAAAGTTGGCAATATTACAAAGTTGTGATATAGCAGTTTCATAGTACTGTATTCCATTAAGTATCGAGACATTAGTTGCTAAGGCATTCAATTCACTCTCAGCTGAAAAAACAACAGACTATGGTGAGGATCTTTATTATCCCCTAGTGAATTATGTACGAATTATCTTCATTTATAAAGTGCTTTACAAGATATTTGTACATGTAACCCTTGTTTACATTATGGCGGCATTTCATGTGTCACTTTTGAGCACAGTAGTAATTAACTATATTCAGCGTCAGCGAGAAAATTACAGCCCACATATATGGCAATAGTTCCAGCTGATTGACATGTGCGATTATATTGGAGAAGGAAGGCTGGTGAGCCTGTGAAGGTGGCTGACTAGTGTGCCCGCAATGGCGTCTTCAGTTGGACAACTCCTACGTCTTTCGATTTTTTGTGTACATACATAAAATTTTAAGAATGAGTGCTCCACACATACTGTACGTGCAGTTTCTGTCTCTTGTCCTAATGGCGGCGTTCCAGGCAACCCTGTTATGGGCTGCTTAACTTGTCAAGTTTTTGGATTCGAGATCGGCACGTACAGTCCGATCCCAGGTCTTTCTCGGTCCACCCCTTGGTGCAGCTCCCTCCACAATCACAGACCTGCATCTTTTCACCCAATATTGTTCATCCATTCTCTTCACATGCCCATACCATCCCAGTCTACTAGTATGCATCTCTTCACTAATACTCTTTATACCTAATGTCTCCTTAGCTGATCATTAGTTATTCTATTCTGAAGTTTGGCCCCACACATCCATCTCACCATTCTCATCTCATTACGTTCCATTCTGTTGACATCCTCTACTTTAACGGCCCATGTTTCTGAGGCATACGCCATTGCACTTCTAACACATGAGGCATACACCTCTCCCTTCAGGGGGGGGGGAGGCATTCTTTTCATGGTCAGAATTGGCAGCAGTTCTCTGAACTTCCCCCAGCCACATCTAATTCTAGCGACAGTGGCAGCCTCGGCCCCACCACCGACAGAGATGGTATCACCTAGGTAACAAAACTTGTCCACCAGCTCCAATGACTTATTTCCAAAATTCACAGCCACAGGATCATCATTTAACACAAGCTCGCCCTTGCACACTACGCACTCAAATTTCTCGATTTCTGACTCAATCTTCGGCAGGGGTCCTTTTATTCTACTACAGCGCTTACTCCCATGGTGCACCCAACATCGACAAAACGCTACACCGAATCGAGTTAGCGCCCACACCCTTTCCACACACTGCACATGGGTATGCACCGCTCTTTTCCACATTGCCTCGCCTCAATCTACAATGCATAACCTTAGTGGACGTGTTCAAGGACCAGGTCTTTAATGCCTTTTTTAGCATTGTAAATAACTTTGGCAGTTTGTTTAGCTGCCTGGTATTCCTCCTTGCTGTCTCCCTTCTTCCATGCTTTGAAGCATCTCCTTTTCTCTTTCACAGCATGTTCTACCTCATCGTTCCACCACCAGGAGGTCTTATTCCTGGGGTGACCCTTTGTTTTCCCACAGACTTTGTCAGTGGCAGCGAGAAGGCTATGCTTAAGGAAATTCCATGGACTATTTACATCGCTAGGCCTAGCATCCTTATTGCTATTAATTTCCTCCAGTTCACTATGAAATCTATTCCTAACTTCCTTGTTTTTCAGCAGCCACACTCTCCTTTTGGGCATGTATACCTTCTTGCGCTCAGGATCTCTGTATAAGCTCATGTCGCACACAAGTAACTTATGCTGGGGGATCCTTAGCAAAGCGCGCATGTAGGGGCACTCCCTCCAATGTTATCCTGCGACAAACTGATCTATTCCCTGTTCTCCGTGAGCGTGTTTGGGCGGACTGGCAGAGGGAATAGACAAACGTTGATACTACCAACCACCTCCGCAGTATACTAGCCAGTGTACACCCTTGGCCATCCTCCATTGATCCGTGTCGGGCGAATCAGGTCATCCTGACGCGCCTACGTATTGGGCACACACGTTACACGCAATGGCCATTTAATGACAACGCCTCCGACTCCGCCCCCAGGGACTCGGGGCTGTTCAGCCAGGCAGCTTAGGGAACAACAACAACTCCACCCCCATTTTGTGTTCCTTGTCAAACGCCAGTCACCGTCCGTCATATCCTTTGTGAGTGCCCTCGGTATGATTCTGAGTGCCGGCTTTCCTTACGCACCGCTTCCCTCCGCGTCCTTGCTCCTTCACCATCTTTTGACTTTTCCCCCATCCGACGTTTCTTGATTGCAATACACCTATTTGACGAACTTTAATTATCTTTGTTTTCATGCATTTCTGATGCTATATTTCACCTATCGCATCTGTACTTTAGTTACCTGTATCTAATTTGCCTCCTGATGTACCAGTCTCACTATTGTCATTAGTAATATCTGTTCTGCAGATTAACCAGCCTTATGAGGGCTGCAGCCCAGTAGGCTGTTGAAAAATAGCTCATTCTCTCTCTCTCTCTATGCTGGGGGATACATTCTTCGCTCGGGATGACCTTTACATCCCGAACCAGTTTCCAGTCTTTCATGTTAACCAAGAAGTAATCTATCTGGCTACTGGAGACCCTAGAGTTATATGTGATCAGGTGGCTCTGTCTTTTCTTGAACTTCGTGTTACACACAACCATGTTGAGTGCAACGCAGGACTCCAGTATATATTCGCCTTCCAGATTCCTCCTTCCGTAACCATTTCCTCCATGTACTCCCACGTGACCATTCAGGTTCCCTCCCAGGATTGTTATTTCATTCTCCAAGAGGCCAGCCTGTGGGGGGCATATGCAGATATCACATTCAGAATTCTTTCACTAACTTTCAACTTCAAAACAATCAGCCTTTCACTAACTCTCGTAATCTGAAGCACACTTTCCGCCAGCTCTTCAGCCACCAGAACACCCACTCCTCCTTTCGCTTTCTCAGTCTCCACCCCCATCCAGTATATCCTATATTTTTTCTTTCTTCCAACAATCCACTGTACCCCATACCCTTTCCAGAGTGTTTCCTGGGCACAGCAGACGTCCACTCGCCTCCTCTCACACATCTCAGTCACTTCATCTGCACTCAGATTCTAACTACAGGTACCAACATTCACACTAGCAAGTCTGAGACTGTGGGGGGCATTTGGGGATAAACTGAATTTTAAAAGTATACATCATGAAATTAATAAAAAACATGCTGTCCTGGATTTAAAGAAAAACTTGCATATCTAGTCAAAATAAGTAAAAAAATAATTAAATAAATGTATGGGGGTGACTAGAAGAACATACATACCGGTACTAGTAAAATAAAGTTGTGATGAGATTTGATGTAGAGTCTTACAAATAGTCGATGTTGTTGTTGTTGTTGTTCCCTAAGCTGCCTGGCCGAACAGCCAGTCAGAACATAGTCGATGTTATATTAGTTGTCATGCAGCTTTGTGGTATGAAGCTGTGATGATAGCGTTGGGCCATGTTAATCCGGAACCGTCTGGGGTGTGTGGTGAAGGCAGCAGCAGGTGAAACAAACCTCTGATGGGGAAGGAAGGAAGGAAAGTGATAAAGATTAGGACCTGCATTATATTACAGGTCTCCCTCACTATCCGATGCCCTGATTTACGATATTATTGTAGGTTTTAAGTGTTTGCGTTTGGGTTTTGGCTGGTCCGAGAATGCATCCCCATTTACCCCATTAAACCATCAGGCCCGGAAGGGCTCTTGAACGCCCATAAAAAAGCATACCCGAGCTACCCGGAAGGGCTCTTGAACGCCCAGTGGTTGAAAGCCTGTGAGCTTGGTGTGCGAGGCGTCGGTCCGACGCATGTAAACAACAGCCGGCTGGACCGACGCCCCGCATCTCCGGCCACAAGAAGGAGTGCGTCGCTTGTTCGTGTGTGCCTGTATGTTGTTGTTAAGTATCGAAAAGTAGTGTAAAGTGTCTGTTTTTGCCATAAAGTTATCTCCAATGAAATCATCATCACAACTGAACCAGTTGACTTAGAGAGCTCTACTTAACGCCATTCTACAGGTAAGAAACACATCTATGCTTGGGGATGTGCGGGAATGCGGAAGCAAGCAAAATAACAAAGATACGGTAGCCTAGGCGTAGATGTTTTTCGGCCAAAAACCCCGGGTTTCGGGGAATATATATATAATACATAGCCGGGGCTGGAGGGTTAATTTTAGGGTTCGCTATATGATTTTTCTACTTAACCCGCTGAGTGTCAGGGATGTATATATACGTCCAAGGGTGTTGTCACACCCAGTGCCAGGGACGTATATATACGTCCACGCCGAAACAAATTTGTAGCAGCGAAACGACTGCACCTATGGCTTTCATATTTCTACCACATGTACCATACCCTTCTGGCTTCTTGCCACCACCAACACAACCCCCTCCCCCACCCACTCGCTGACTATCGGTCGCCTCACAAGGAAAAAAAAGGAAAATCTGTGGCGGCGAAACGACTGCACCAATCGGTTCCATATTTGTGTGACAAGTCCCTTACCCTTCTGCCTTCCCCCCACCAAACCCCCAACCGCCTCCCACCACCCACTTCCAGCGTATCCGTACGAAGAAAAGGAAAAAAGGAAAATCCGTGGTGGCGAAACTACCTCACCAATCGGCTTCATATTTGTAACAAGAGTCAATTACGCTTCTACCTTCCCCCCCACCATCCCCCAAACCACCCTCCTACCTATACGTTCCGATACCATAAAAGTCGATGATTTACTCTGAAAATTTCAGCTACATTCGGGACCATCGGGGACCTGATTTCTGGCGAAAATGGACAAGGGGAGTGTTTTTTTTACCATTATCCTTCCTTTCTCACTCAACTTGATAGATTTAGCCAAAACAATAAAAATAAAAAATCCTCTGGCACTGGCAGATGCATAGGGTCAATAATTGTCTGGCACTCTGCGGGTTAAGATCAGGTTTTCAGGAACGTAACCCAATCGTAAATCGAGGGAGACCTGTATATGCTTTTAACCCCCTCTGTACCGGCGACGTCTTTATAACTTTATTCTGGCCACTATTAGACAATTTTATTGAGTTTATGTAGCACCTCCAGCAATAAACAGGCTTCAAACTTTTTTTTTTTTTTTTTTTTCTATATTCCAACTTACTTCCTCTCGGGCATAGGCTGAGAGCCTTAACATTCACCGCTTTACAATGAAGCCCGTGAGGTCTTGTTCCAGTCTAGGGAGTGAGACATGTGAAGCACGTAGAGTACAACGAGCACCTGCCATCTTGCCTTCACATGAGGCACGGTGCTCACTCATGGCCCGAAACGACCCCATCTCTGAAGCCACCTCGTTCCCGTGCTTCACTGTCTCATCCCGTACACTCGGACTCTCACACTTACACACACACAACGCCACCTGTTGAGCAGATAACTCACCAGGCATTGCACCCCTATAGCATATCTTGAATATGGGAATATTCATACAGTGCTATTTAATCAGGGAACAATGAGGGTATTTTATTGACGTTTCGGTGGGCTTGTGGTAATGCACTGATACCAGGTACAGCACAAATTCCATCCCAATAATATCTTCCCATTGATACATCGGGATTTGAACCCGGGACCTTTGGATTACCAGGCCAGTGGCAAGACCACTCCACCACACCTCCCCTAACTATCTCACTTAACCATTATTACCACCACAGATCCTTCTTAATCTGCACAAGATCGTGTATATAGAGCTAGAATAAAACTAGAAAGACGTTGCAGTACAGAAGGGGTTAAAGAATTGTATAATGCAAGTATATTATGTAATATTAAAGTCAAGGAAAGTACACTCGGATACCATAGTCTCTAGCCCACTCAGGATAATTCGTGAACCCCCTATGTTTTTCTCTATGCAATTATATCTATCCGGATTGATTTTTAGATAGATTTTGCTTTTCAATAAATCGTATATATAGTTTTGTAGTTGATTTATAGAAAAATATATTCATAAATTCGTTTCCAGAGATATGCTTCCATAACTAGAAATAGGTGAAGGCCATAAATTTGTATGAGTGGGCTAGAGACTATAGTATCCAAGTGTACAATACTATAGTTTTATCGACCTGCCAGACAACTACATATGCTAAACTGTGTTGCTGGTGTAATGGTTTAGATGCTTATGTTCTGGTTATGGTGTCCCGAGTTCGAATCCCGGGAGGACCATATGCTTTCATTAGTTTATTCAAGTACATTGGGGTTTGTAATTGATAATTAATGTTAAGAACGGGGTGTTACTTATTTGCATGTATTTATTTATTTATTTTAATGAAGACAAGTGCCATTACAGTGCATCCACTCCCCAAATTACACTCTGTGGAGCTTCTGCAGGCATGTCCCCAGGTTTTTGTTTTAACCATCTAACTACCTTTTGACATGACTGATTATCTTCATCCAGTTATGAATACAAAATGTTAACTTATGTTCTATCTATTTATCTATTGCCTGACGCCATGATCCCCGAAGGGGTAACCACGAACGAACCAGCCCCATGCACCTGTCCCCAGTCAATCGACGCCCCTCCTCCCAACCTGCACCGCCTTCATCCATATACTTCCTCACTCCATCCTTCCACCTCGCCTTCGGTTTACCTCTCCCTCTCTGTCCTTCCACCTCGCTCTCGTACACCCTCTTAGTCATTCTCTCGCTTTCCATACGTTCATATGGCCGAACCATCTCAAGGTGTTCCTTTTCACAATTTCCAGCACATCTACCTCCACACCACACCTCCTTCGTAATTGCTCATTCGTCTGTCTATCCCTCCATATAACTCCGCACGCACTTCGTAAGTAACTCATTTCCACCCCTCTCACTCTTGGTCTGAGTCTCTTCTCAAACATCCATGCTTCGCTTCCGTAAGTCAGTGTCAGGATTACCACACTGTCATGCAAGGACTTCTTCAATTCCATACTGACCACCCTATTTCTTGTTACTGCTTTCAACATTCCTACAACCCTCTTCCCCTGTTGCACCCTCTCCCACACTTCTTCATCCATAGGCCCATCTTTACTCAACACACTGCCCAGATACTTAAATGAGCTCACAATCTCCATAGCCTGACCATTCAACTTCACCTCACACTCTGTGGCTTTACCCCTTTCGAAGACCATAACCTTGCTCTTCCCCGCATTTACCCTCCGATTCCGTTTTTCGCACTCTGTTCCAAACATATTTACCAGACCCTGCAACTCCCATTCCTTATCGCTCATCAGAACTGTATCATCCGCAAACAGCAGTATAGGCAGCTTCCGCTCATTTCCCTCCCTTATCAGCGATACACCAACATCCACTGCTCTTCCTTGTATTTCTTTCATGACTCCATCCATTATACAGTAAACAACCACAGGGACATCACACACCCCTGTTTCAACCAAACATTCAGATCAAAGAACTCGCTCTGCTCATTCTCCACAAGTACTGCCGCCTTTGCACCCTCATACATGCTCTTCACTGCTTTCAGCAACTTGCCATCTACTCCGTATATTCTAAGTACTTTCCACATACCTTCTCTATCCACTCTGTCATAGGCCTTCTCCAAGTCCATAATGGCAACATACAGCTTTTGTTGCTTCTCCAGATATTTCTCCACAACACAATTCAGGGTAAAAATCTGATCTACATATCCTCTTCCCTTCCTAAAACCGCCCTGCTTGTAACATATCCATTTCTCCGTTCTCGCTCTCACTCTCTCAATCACTACCCTACTGTACACCTTCCACACTACGCTTAGAAGACATATTCCTCTGTGGTTACCACACACTCCTCTTTCCCCTTTACCCTTATACAGGGGGACTATTATGCCTGTCTTCCAGTCATCAGGTGCACTCCCCTTCTCCCATGCTAGTTTGCACATTTTCCATACCCATTCGATCACTATCTCACCACCATACCTCAGCATTTCCCCACACACTCCATCTATTCCTGGTGCTTTCCCAACTTCACTCTTTTCATGGCTGCACACACTTCTGACCTCCTGATACCCACCTAACTTATGTTACCATCCCTTAAGTCTCCTGCACTTGACTGTCATTCTGTTTCACCATCATCATCATGAATAACACTGTCTGGTACTAACACCAGCTGCCAGGTGTTCTTTATAAAACAGATACCATGGTAGGACAACCTCAACTCTTGACAGCTCCTCCAAAATATATAGGAGCAGGCTCAGTGCTGACGTCTGGTGCACTCTCACATTCACTGACAATTTCTCAGATTAACTTTGTCATGTACACTAGTGATGTACACCCTACGTGGTGGATTGTGTTCATTTATTTCATAATAATATTTTGCTCAAGCGTTGTTTCCACATAGCGATTTTGATTAGATCTCTGCCTTTATTTTGTCTTTGTCCTAGTTTTGGTTTGTTTATTTTGCAAGTTTTACAAATTAATTAACTATTTTCCCTTTAGCTTGCCCCAATATCACTATACAGTACATACATACAGTACATCAAATTTTAAGACTGAGTGTTCCACACATACGTGCAGTTTCAGTCTCTTGTCCTAATGGCGGCGTTCCAGGCAACCCTGTTAAGGGTTGCTTCACTTGTCAAGTTCTTGGATTTGAGATCGGCACGTATAGTCCGATCCCAGGTCTTCCTCGGTCCACCCCTTGGTGCAGCTCCCTCCACAATCACAGACCTGCATTTTTTCACCCAATTTTGTTCATCCATTCTCTCTACATGTCCATACCATCCCAGTCTACTTGTACGCATCACCTCGCTAATACTCTTTATACCTAAACGTCTCCTCAGCTCAACATTTGTTATTCTATCCTGTAGCCTGGCCCCACACATCCATCTCACCATTCTCATCTCATTACATTCCATTCTGTTGACATCCTCTACTTTAACGGCCCATGTTTCTGAGGCATACATCATTGCACTTCTAACACATGAGGCATACACCTTTCCCTTCAGGGGGAGAGGCTTTATTTTCATGGTCAGGATTGGCAGCAGTTCTCTGAACTTCACCCAGCCACATATAATTCTAGCAACAGTGGCAGCCTCGGCCACACCACCGGCAGAGATGGTATCTCCTAGGTAACAAAACTTGTTCACCAGCTCCAATGACTCATTTCCAAAATTCACAGCCACACGATCATCATTTGACACAAGCTCACAAGAGAGGCAACTCTCAATAAGGCACAGCCAATTATGTACTGTACTAAGATAATATTACTTTGTATTATAATGTTCTTGGGCTGAATAAACTATTTCAATTTTTACCTTTGCACACTATGCACTCAAATTTCTCTATTTCTGACTTATTCTTCAGCAGGGGTCCCTTTATTCTACTACAGCGCTTATTCCCATGGTGCACCCAGCGTCGACAGATGCTACATTGAATCGCGTTAACGCCCAAACCCTTTACACACACTGCACATGGGTATGCACCGCTCTTTTCCATATTGCCTCGTCTCAATCTACAATGCATTGACTCTTAAACCCTTGCTCGCGATACCCTCTCTCCATTCTCTGAATTTAGCCTCAGCATCTTGCATACTGTCAGCTATTAGGACTAAATCGTCTGCATAAAACAGTTCCAACGGGAGTCTGCCTCTAAAAACTCTAGACAGTGCCTCCAGGACCATTATAAAGAGGGGGCTTAACACTGAAACCTGATGGACTCCAACACAGACTGCGAACTCATCCCTCAGTACACCCTTCACCCTCACCGCACTTCGCGAATCCTCATATATCTTCGTTATCCCACGCACCAGCCACTCTTCCACACCAAGTTTCCTCATAGCCCACTGCACAACATCTCTAGGCACCCTATCAAAGGCCTTCTCCAGGTCTAGAAACACAAAGTAAAGATCCCTGCCTTTTAGTAAGTATCTTTCCTGCATCTGCCTGACTATGAAGATAGCATCGGTTGTACCCCGTCCTGGCATAAAACCAAACTGCATATCATCAATGGAGATGCTTTGCCTGATCAAACCCTCAAAGACTCTCTCACAGGCCTTCATGATTGGTCAAGCATTTTCAGGCCCCTATAATTTCCTCTATCTAGCGCATCCCCTTTTCCTCTGTATATATTTACTATTACACTTTTGAGCCAATCCTCTGGGATTTTCTCATCTTTAATAATGGTGTTTATCATCTCAGTGACTAAGTTGACACCAGTCTCCCCTGAGGCTTTTATCATCTCAGCGACAATGTCAGAGCACCCTGGAGCTTTACCGTCCTTCATTTTACTGATTGCGTCGTTCACTACAGTTGGTGCTATCAAAGGAGGGGGTCCAGATATTGGTTTTTCGATACTAAGCTATTCCTTATCCCATTCAAACTCTACATTTAGCAATCGTTCATAGTGTGCCTTCCATGCTTCTCTGATTTCATTTTCTGCATAGACAATCTTCCCATTATCATTTCTAACACACTGTTCACCTATAATATCCCTACTGTCATTTTTAACTCACCTAGCTAGGTTGAAGATCCCATTGGGATTGTCAGTGTTACACACTTGTTCGAGGACCAGATCCTTAATGCCTTTTTTAGCATTATAAATAACTCTTGGCAGTTCGTTTAGCTGCCTGGTATTCCTCCTTGCTGCCTCCCTTCTTCCATGATTTGAAGCATCTCCTTTTCTCTTTCACAGCATGTTCTATCTCATCGTTCCACCACCAGGAGGTCTTATTCCTGGGGTGACCCTTTGTTTTCCCAGACTTTGTCAGTGGCAGCGATAAGGCTATGCTTAAGAAAGTTCCATTGACTATTTACATCGTTAGGCCTAGCTTCCTAATTTCTATTCATTTCCTCCAGTTCACTATGAAACCTATCCCTAACTTCCTTGTTCTTCAGCAGCCACACTTTCCTTTTGGGTATGTATACCTTCTTGCGCTTAGGATCTCTGTATAAGCTCATGTCGCACACAAGTAGCTTATGCAGGGGGGATATATTCTTCGCTCGGGATGACCTTTACATCTCGAACCAGTTTCCAGTCTTTCCTGTTAACCAAGAAGTATTCTATCTGGCTACTGGAGACCCTAGAGTTATATGTGATCAGATAGCTCTGTCTTTTCTTGAACTTCGTGTTGCACACAACCATGTTGAGTGCAACGCAGGACTCCAGTATATATTCGCCTTCCAGATTCCTCCTTCCGTAACCATTTCCTCCATGTACCCCCTCGTATCCATCTGCAGATGCTCCCACATGACCAATCAGGTCCCCCCCCCCACCCCCTCCCCCCCCAATTGTGGTATCATTCTCCGAGAGGCCTGAAATGACACTGACGGTGTCATTCCAGAAATCCTCTTCTATCTCTTTCTGTAGACCAGCCTGTGGGGCATATGCACATTCAGAATTCTTTCACCAACTTTCAACTTCAAAACAATCAGCCTTTCACTAACTCTCGTAATCTGAAGCACACTTTCCGCCAGCTCTTCAGCCACCAGAACACCCACTCCTCCTTTCGCTTTATCAGTCTTCACCCCCTTCCAGTAGATCCTATATTTTTTCTTTCTTCCGACAATCCACTGTACCCCATGCCTCTTCCAGAGTGTTTCCTGGGCACAGCAGACGTCCACTCGCCTCCTCTCACACATCTCAGTCACTTCATTTGCACGCAGATTCAAACTACCAACATTCACACTAGCAAGTCTGAGATTGTGGGGGGCATTTGTCCATATCCTGTGCGGTGTTGATTCCTCGGACTTACGTTGTTTCTTTTTCGGTCTATGAGGCAATTATCCCCAGAGCTACTACTCTTTGGAATTCACTTCCCTCGAATTGCTTTCCACAAACTTACAATCTACAAATGTTTAAATCCAGTTGTTACAAACATTTTATGAATGGAGGATGCCTTTAGGCACATGGACCTTTTTGTTTTATCTGTGTTTTTCCTTCCTCCGTTCATTGTCTCTTAAAAAAAAAAAAAAAAAAAAAAAAAAAAAAAAAAACTACCACCTCACTGATGTAGTGGTTAGCCTATTGGAGTCCCACCCTGGTGGGCTCCGATTGTGCTTCGTTCAAGACATGAGCAAGGGGACGGGGTGTCGTGTTGTCCTATGGCCTGTACAGTATTCTCAGTCACTACACTAGCCTAAACTGTTACGGATAATTATTACAATCCATCATATTAAAAAGGCCAATGAGATCATGGTATAATAGAGTAGGGGTGTCAACATGCACTTCAGTTAAGTTGTCGAGTTTCATATATTCTATTGTCATGTAGGGTTCTCACTACATACAAATTGGAATACAAGAAACATCGATAAATTTAATCTACTGTACTATGTGGTGATGAATTCAGCCATACACCGGTGTTCCCAATGGGTTGGGTTGTGTCAACTGAGAATACAACCTTATGGGTCTCCTGTTGACACAGCCATAGCCTGATTAATGCAAGGCCTTAACTGGGTTAAAGCCTTCTAGTTCTATGACCTAGATGTGTGTGAATTTGTGTTTTGTTTTTGTGTGTTCATTGTTTTCTGTTGTGTTGTGTTGTCCCTGTTCGGGCTCTGTCTCATGAAAAAAAAAAAAAAAAAAAAAATGGGAATATGGCCTGAGTATATACATACATACAGTTCTATGATCACTCTCCTGTGTTTGCACCACTCTCATGCCAGCTTAACCCTTTACCTTTATAAACTTGTTTTATTAATTTCACTCCAACACCAAAACCCCCAACAAAATTAATGAAAGCATGTGATCCGCCGGGATTCGAACATGGGTTACCAACTTACCACACACAGATTTTTAAACACACTAACCATTACACCATGAAAATAAACCCAATACAGAATAAAGAAGATAGCTGACCAACCTGCCGTGTATCAAGCCCAGAAATATCCTCCAGTTCTCCGATACACCAAAGTCGTAAGGGTTCCGGTACTCCTGGATGGACAAACAAATAAGGAATATAAGATGATTACAGAAATATACAAATATCTGTATGTCTGTCTATTGCTATTCTCTTTTTACTATTATGACTATAGACTGACATCTTATAAGTCCTTTTGTCTTTTCACTTTGTTCGTCTAAGTTTTGGTTTGTATATTTTGCAAATTTTCATTATACAGTACAGTACAGTAATCTTTATTAAAAATAATTACCCTTCAATGTAAGTTGCAAAAAGAGTTAGCTAAATATGTCAAATCGCTTAATAAGAATATTACACTCTGTACTATAGTCTATTAGTTGTAAGTGGGCGAGAAATCATGACCTCTAACCTCTGTAACTCAAAAACGACTAGAATAATCGAGTTAATATTTATACCATTTGGGAAGAGTCAGTCATGGAATAGATGTCTAAATATACAGCCAATTTGCTCTAGCCCATTTTGAGTTATTGGGGATAGAGGTCATGATTTCTCGCCTACTTATAGCGAATAGACTATAACTACCTACAGAGGGCCACTCTTAACCCCTTCTGTACCGGTGGCAGCTTTGTACTTTATGTTGGCTACTATAATCACTTCATTCTAGGTTGGGCAGAAATCGTAACCTCTAACCTCTGTAACTCAAAAAGGACTAGAGTAATCGAGCTAATTTTTCTACCAAATAGGAAGACTTGGCTAGGAAATAGGTGTGGAAATTGACAGCTCATTTGCTCTAGTTCTTTTTGAGCTACAGAGGTTAGAGGTTACGATTTCTGCCCAACCTAGAATGAACGGACTATATTAGACCACTTTCACTTTCTTCAGTTCATAAATTAACAAGCTTTGAAATATCTCACTTATATTTTTTTACTACCATAGATCCTTCTTAAACTGCACAATATTGTCTAAATATAGCCAGAATCAAAGGTGAAAAGCAACATGGTGCTGAAGGGGTTAGCCATGGTTCAAGTTACCTAGTTACCTAGGGAAGGTACGGGTCACGGGTGTTGAAGTTGGGGATTCGCAACACTGTTCTATCAAGAAGAGTGTCATCTTTGGGTAACCAAGGCTTACATGTAGGCCTACAGTACATACCTGGTTGATTTTGGCCAGTCTAATAGTTTCCTTGCGGTTGATGTGTGCCTCGATGCTGGTCTCCCCGCGGCTCACCAGGCGACCGTGCCACACCGACAGACCACCCAGGGAGAAGAACACACCTGTAACAATAATACAGGGAGTTAACATTATCTAGGTGTTGACTATCTACCTCAGGGGTGGTCTTTTTGGAGCACCCATAAAAATAAAATACAGTATATGAAACTCGACAACTTAATTTAAATGCACGGTGAACATATCAAACAAAACATTAAATTGTGGTCACCGGGCATATATGGTAAGCATGATGTGCTAGTACACTTACCCTGTAATATACTACCCTTAACCCTTCTCACACGAGTGGCCTACATAGCTACATATCGAGCTTTCTCCATAACACACGGGTGGTCTACATAGCTCCCTAGCCTTATTTCATGGCTTAAAACCAATTAAAACCGCACTAGAGAAAGTTTTGTTGTCTTGGCGGGTGGTCCGTATAACCAACAATAACAAGAACACACAGCCAGTCAGTCATGTGACTCCTACTTGCAAGCAGGCCTTACAAAATCTTGTACTTGCTGAACCTGAGTCCCAAACGATGCATGAAAGCAGACGACAGTGACATATGAATGATTACAATGGTGAAATAAATCAGTAATCAATAATCAATATTATTACATAATCCATAATCAATAATCAATTGTTGAACGAATGTAAATAGACCATAGCCATGGCTGCCGCTACTGCGACACCTATAACATTATACACATGCCATACATAGAAAAGAAAGATACAGTACTGTACAGTACATGGTTTTCGTAAGATACCGTACATAAAAGTAAAAATATACATACATACCGACATACTGTATACATCTCAAACAACACATAAATTACTCAGTACAGAAACACACCTGGAAGTCAATTGAGGGGAACAGGTGAAAAGTAACACACCCGTGGTTTACAAATGTGTGCACCTCAGCCTTTCCAATGGTCAACCAACCAACAGGCTTAACTATATTTAATTAAATGGTCCTGGAGTGGTGGCGTCTATGCCGTGGGACCACCTCCCGGAGCTGCCGAACATGGATGGCTGCCGACCCTCCCGGCCTGGGACAAGATCACCGACCAGTGGAGGACAGCCGGCTGCCGACCGTGGGGAGCAGTTTCCGGGAGGCAAACCGTCACAACCATCCCCTGCCCCCTCCCTGGGGGCACGAGTCCTTGGAGCAGCTTCGGTCGTGCCGGGCAATTACCACACCTCTCACACCACACATACACATTACACTGTTTTTCCTACACCGAGAAATTACTCTCCGGCTGTCATTTCTCGAAGACTCCTTCTAGCCGGAGACATTGAGAGCAACCCAGGACCCATGGGCTGGTCTATCAGAGTGAGAACTGAGCGATCTCTGCCATACCCATAGCTCACTCTGACTGTTCCTTTTACTTATATATTTTCTAGATCTCTAGTGACGGCATCTCTTCCGTGGATTGACCTCCCAATCTACCAAGATTGGAAGCCAAAGCGTCACATTTTTCCTTTGCCCCTCAACTTTCTCTTCATAATTGCTGAGGGGCACAGGGCCCTGGGTGGGGCTTTGGTTTCCCGGGCGTTTCCGAACCCTCCTCAGCTCCCCGCCATGGAGTGGCTTCGGTCACCCAGGCTTTATTGTGGTCGGCAGAGAGGGTTCTGTAGGGGCGCTCGGTTATGGCCTTGGACTTGCTCGGGGCCTTGGGGCTGTTCGGCCAGGCAGCTTGGGGAACAACAACAACAACAACCCAGGACCCACCTACACATACACATGTCCAACTTGCTCAAAACCCATCACTTTGAGTCGCCAAACTAAGCGTTCAGTTCTCCGCAATTCATGCGGAAACTGGACCCATTTCACCTGCACAACACTTGCCTCCAAGAAACACTACACAAACACCTGGACCTGTTCTTCATGCCCCTCCCTTCCCAGTCAAATCCCTCCCCTAAAAACCCATCCACCTCTCCTCCCCAACCCACCTATCCCTCCCATACCATCCACTTCCTCCCCTAAAACCCGTCCACCTCTTCTCCCCAACCCATCTAACCTTTCCATACCATCCACATCCTCAACTGCACACACCACACCCCAACCGAACCCATTCCTACCCTCATCTCCTACACACCAATCCCCACCCCCACCATCACCTCAATCCTCCCCACCCCCACCCCCACACCATCCTCGTGCAACAGCACCCAACATACACCGCACACACAACATTAACATTCTCCAACTAAACATTGACGGCATCAACACAAAGAAACACAAACTCTCACACTTTATCAAACAACACAACATACACATTGCCATCATACAAGAAACAAAACTCCACACAACACAAAAAACACCTACATTTTCAAGAGTTCACCACCATTAGACAAGACGGGGCCGTCGGCGGTGGCGGTGGCCTCATCACCCTGGTACACAAAGACATAACATATATAGTCACCAGTGCACATACCAAATCTCTCCTCCCCCCAAATGATAACACAACAGAAATACAATCCATTAAAATACACACTGGCAACAACTCCAAAATAACCATCATAAACACATACACCCCTCCCCAAACATCCCCCACAGTACCCAACGAATACAGACCACAACTACAACATATCACAAACACCTCACACATCATCCTGGGTGGTGACTTCAACGCCAAGACGTCAGCCTGGTTTGTCGACAACCCCGACACAGACAGAGGGCTGGTCCTACAACACCAATCAGATAACCTTTACATCCTCAATGACATCCTTCAACATACCCATACTCCCCACCAAGCCCTCTACGACCCATCATCTCCAGATATCATCTTTTGCTCCCCAGAACTCGCCCCCACAACATTCCTGGAAGGTGGTTAAAACCTTAGGCTCTGACCACCTCCCGATCATTATCACCACCAAAACCAGACTCACCCCAGCTAGCCACAGACACACTTACACTAATTATAAAAGAGCCAACTGGGAAGCTTTCACAAATGAGACAGAACAACACTTTGAAACCCTAAACAGCGCACCCATCACTAACATCAACAATGCTGTCCACACATTCAACACAACTATCCGAAATGCTGAAAAAAACACATTCAAAGAGGTTACAGAAAGACACAACCCCAACTTCTCACCAGAAATTCAAAACCTCATCAAACAATGCGAAACACTGAAACACTCCCCAGCACCCCACACACAAGACATCACACAACAAATCCAAGCACTCAACACCCAGATCAACAACAAAATACAAGGACAACAAACACTAAACTGGAATAACTTCCTACAAACACTTGATCACAAAAAAAAAAAAAAAAAAAATCTACAAAACACTAAACAGCATCACACTTTTCAACAGCAGCACAGCACAATCACATCAACAAACTCTACTCCTTCATGTAAACAACAAGCAAACACTCTCATTCAAGCAAACACTCTCATTAATCACTTCTCTCATATTAGCCCACTAAAACACCATAAAGATGACCGACGTGTTATCCGACATAAGAGACAATTCCCCACAGACCCTGACTATGCACCCTTCACAAACTACCAAACAAAGCACATCATCAACAATCTCAAGCACTCACCCGCCTGTGGCCTAGACAACATAAGCAACATACACCTCAGACACCTGGGATCACAAGGCATACAAGCACTCACTAACATATCAAACTACAGTTATTCACACAACACAATACCAGACATCTGGAAGCATGGTATCATCATCACTTTCCCCAAACCCAACAAAAGACTCCACGCTACCCTCCTCACACCGCCCTATCACACTCCTCTGCACCCCCTCCAGTCATAGAACGCCTTGTACTACAACTAATTACACACGCCTTACCCCTAGCTCCAACACAACATGGCTTCAGGCCTCTGTACTCCACAAACACACTTCTTACAGACTTTACACAGAGCTTTTGACGGCATCAACTCAGCCAGACCACCACACAGATCACTACTTGCCACACTTGACATTAGTAAAGCCTTCGATGCCATCCCCCGTCACAACCTAACAAACAAAATTTACAACACAAACATGCACAACAAAAAAAGGTGGCTGGCCAACTTCCTAGCATGCAGATGTGCACACGTATCTTTTGCTGGTCAGTCAGCTAGCATCAGAAATTTCCCAAACGGAGTCCCGCAAGGATCCGTCCTGTCGCCCGCACTCTTTAATCTGTACATGCATGATATAAATACACCCAATACACCCCAAATAAACATAGCCTCCTACGCAGACGACATAACACTCACATGCACACACCAAGACCCAGCCAGAGCAAGTCTCCTTCAACCCTATCGCAACACATTACATGACTGGTGCACTACAAACAGACTTAATTTAGCCCCAGCCAAATCCACTGTAACCCTCCTCACAAGCTGGACAGGAGATCACGCATACTCTCCGCAACTCACCATAAACAACATACCCCTAACACACACACACTCACCCAAAATCCTAGGAGTAACATATGATACTCAAATGACATTCAAACAGCACACCACAAACATTAAAAAGAAACTGACACCCAGACTTACCGCCCTCAGGTCACGTGCCCACACAAAATTTGGACACAACAAAGAAACCACCACCATAGTTTACAAACAATACATAAGATCAGTGATGGAATACGCAAGCCCGGCCTGGGCTTCTAACCTAGCTGAAACACATCAAAGACATTACAGACTATTCAAAATAAAGCCCTAAAAATCATCAAAGGCTGCACAGCTACTTCACCTACAGATCACCTACATCAAGAAACCAAAGTCCTCAAAGTCAAAGACCATCTGGACATGAGAGGCACTCTATTCCTGGCAGCAGCCTTCACGAACCAACACCACCCACTACACTACATGGCAACACATCCAGACACCAAGAAATATTAAAACAACACCCAGCACACGCTATCACACACAAATACTATCTTCTCTCCCTCCCTGCCCACCCCCAACCAGCTTCCAGAAGCACATCCATATTCATATCTCTCGCCGCTCCATCCACTCACTCATAGACAAAACGCAGCTGCGGGCACGACCTCCCGAAATCCATCCTTCTGAATCCTCCCTTCCTCGCGAGGACAGAGTCCACCTGGCCAGTCTGAGATGCAGACACCATCCAGCCCTTCTGAGCTATCAGAAGAGACTGGATGACTCTTACAGTTTCTTACAGTAGATCCTCTGGAAAAAGGCAAACTAGGCCTGTGTATCCAGCTCAGTGCCAGTACTTGCACTACTGCGGTCGTTCACTGTGTTGGCGGCGGCGGCAGCAGACACAAATTTTTTACTATTCTGTATTTTTGCTTTATAATCAAACTTCAAATCTTGTCTTCCCCATGCTTTATCAAGATTACTTTCAAAATTCCTTATTGATTCGGAATCGACTACAAACTGGGGCAGCGAGTTCCACTCATTTACCACTCTATCACAAAATGAGTTCTTTGCCTTTTCAAGCCTATTTCTTTCTTTGTAAATTTTCTTAGAGTGTCCTCTCGTTCTTGTTCCCTCCCGCATCAAGAAGATACCTTCACACACATCCTCATCATACTTTCCTGACACTATCTTAAAAGTCTCTATCATATCCCCTCTCTTTCTCCTATATGCCAGTGTCGGAAGTCCCAGTGTCCTCAACCTCTGCTCATAGCCCGCGTTCTTCAACGTTGGTACTAGCTTGCTAGCTCTCCTCTGCACTTTCTCCACTGCTTCTATATCCTTTACCATATATGGAGCCCACACCTGGTTTGCATATTCCAGGTGCGGCCTAACCAGCGCTGTATAGAGATTTCTGAATATTTCTTCGTCAAGTGACACAAATGTCCTCCTTATCAGCCCTACAATTCTATTGGCTTTGTTTATCTTTTCCGCTAAATGTTCTGAGAAATTTAACTTATTGTCTATCACTACTCTTATATCCTTTTCTGCATTCACTTCCTCCATCGCTTCATACATGCTGTATCCTACCTTGTCTATCTTGCTAGTCCCAATCCGCATGTACTTGCATTTTTTTGGATGAAAAGGCATTAACCAATGTTCAGACCATCCCTTCATGCCCTCCACATCTCCTTGAAGCAAACCCACATCTTCCTTACTCCTCACTCTTCTATACAGCTTAGTGTCATCCACATACAGGTATATCTCACTTCCATTTGTTATAACTTCAGGTAAGTCGTTGATAAATATAACGAACAGTAGTGGTCCCAACACAGATCCCTGAGGTACCCCACTTGTAATTTCCCTCCACCCCGAGCCTATTCCATTCACCAGTACCCTCTGTCTCCGATCTTTCAGGAAGGCTTCTATCCATTTCACACATTTCTCCCCTATACTATAGCTTCTAACTTTCTCTATTAACCTTTTATGTGGGACCTTATCGAAGGCCTTCATAAAATCGCAATATACCACGTCTATTACATCACCATCCTCCAGAGTTTGCATCCAATCATCTACCACCTTAATTAGCTGTAGTACCGTCGACCTCCCCGGCAAGAATCCGAACTGTCTCCCACTGAAAAGTTGGTTTGATTTCATATGCTCCATTATTCCTTCTCTAATTACCGTTTCCATTAGTTTACACACAACACTTGTCAAACTGACTGGTCTATAATTTCCTGGGTCATTTCTCTTTCCCTTCTTAAATATAGCTGTTATGTTCGCCTCTCTCCAGTCCGTCGGGATTTGTCCTGTATTAAAAGATACCTCCGTCGTCGACTTCTGCCCAGGTTGTAACACAGCACCCCATACTATTAAACACATCATAGAAGACTGCATTTCACACAACCACTTACGCCAACAACACAATCTACACTCATTGAGAGCTCTGTGGGAAAGCCCGACCGTGGCCATGGCCTTCCTTGGGGACTCGGGGCTGTTCGGCCAGGCAGCTTAGGGAAGAACAAGAAGAAGAAGAACAAGAAGAAGAAGAACAAGAAGAAGAAGAAGAAGAAGAACAACAACAACAACAACAACTATATTTAATCCCAGTTTTTTTTAAATCTACACTGTTTCGCTCCATCAGTTTGGAGATTTTAAGACGTTTCACCACATTAGTTTGGCGATAATAAGACACTTCACCACATTAGTTTGGCGATAATGAGACGCTTCACCCCATTCAGTTGTAAAAAAAAAATTCTGTGTGAGAAATAGTGTACCTGTAACTTGAAAGAAATTAGCCTTTGGCCAGGAAATTTTTTTCTACTGAAAAATTTACAAATTTAGCTTGAAGGGGGTATGGTTGGGTATTTTTTAGTTTGAAGGAAGTTGGAAAAGCATTTTTGTTAGTCTAGGGGACAAACTAAAAGTCATTGCTTGAAAATGGCAAAAACAAGCGAATTCCTCAATAATAATTACAAAAATATTATAATAACCTCCAAAACATCGGACCAGATAGTACATACATACAAGTTTAAAGACCGTTTTGTCCACAGAAAATGTGGTTCCAGTCTCACGTCCTAAATGGCGGCTTTCCAGGCGGCCCTGTCAAAGGCTGCCTCTGTTGTCAAGTTCTTTACTTTGAGATTGGACAGGAGTACCTGAGCCCACGTCATTCTAGGTCCACCCCTACGCGCAGCTCCCCCCACATTCATAGTCTGGCATTTCTTCATTCAGTTCTGATCATCCATTCTCTCCACATGTCCAAACAACCAAGTCGGCTCGTGCGCATCACTTCACTAACATTCCTAATGCCCAGACGCCTTCTCAATTCCTCACTCGATACCCTGTCCCAGAGATTAGCCCCACACATCCATCTCACTTAGAATATACAGAGTAGATGGCAAGTTGCTGAAAGCAGTGAAGAGCATGTATGAGGGTGCAAAGGCGGCAGTACGTGTGGAGAATGAGCAGAGCGAGTTCTTTGACCTGAGTGTTGGGTTGAAACAGGGGTGTGTGATGTCCCTGTGGTTGTTTACAGTATATATGGATGGAGTCATGAAAGAAATACTAGGAAGAGCAGTGGATGTTGGTGTATCGCTGAAAAGGGAAGGAAATGAGTGGAAGCTGCCTATACTGCTGTTTGCGGATGATACAGTTCTGATGAGCGATAATGAATGGGAGTTGCAGGGTCTGGTAAATGAGTTTGGAACAGTGTGCGAAAAACGGAATTTGAAGGTAAATGCGGGGAAGAGTAAGGTTATGGTCTTCGAAAGGGGTGAAGTCACTGAGTGTGAGGTGAAGTTGAACGGTCAGGCTATGGAGATTGTGAGCTCTTTTAAGTATCTGGGCAGTGTGTTGAGTAAAGATGGGACTATGGATGAAGAAGTGCGGGAGAGGGTGCAACAGGGGAAGAGGGTTGTAGTAACGTTGAAAGCAGTAACAAGAAATAGAGTGGTCAGTATGGAAGTGAAGAAGTCCTTGCATGACAGTGTGGTAATCCCGACACTAACTTACGGAAGCGAAGCATGGACGTTCGGGAAGAGACTCAGACCAAGAGTGAGAGCGGTGGAAATGAGTTACTTGAGAAGTGCGTGCGGTGTTACATGGAGGGATAGACAGACGAATGAGGAAGTAAGAAGGAGGTGTGGTGTGGAGGTAGATGTGCTGGAAAGTGTGAAAAGGAACAACATGAGATGGTTCGGCCATATGGAACGTATGGAAAGCGAGAGATTGACTAAGAGGGTGTACGAGAGCAAGGTGGAAAGACAGAGAGGGAGAGGTGGAAGGATGGAGTGAGGAAGTATATGAATGAAGGCGGTGCTGGTTGGGAGGAGGGGCGTCGACTGACTGGGGACAGAGGTGCATGGTGGCGGTTCGTTCGTGGCCACCCCTTTGGGGATCACGGCGTCAGGCAATAGATAGATAGATAGATAGATCCATCTCACCATTCTCTTCTCATTCTTTTCCATTCTATTGATGTCCTCCGCTTTAACCGGCCACGTCTCTGAGGCATGGGTCATCGCGCTCCTAACACACGAGGCATACATCTTCCCTTTATGGTGGGGGAAGGTTTATACCTCATGTGTTAGGAGCGTGATGACCTATGCATCGGAGACGTGGCCGGTTAAAGCTGAGGATATCAATAGTATTAATATTGAATTCCCGATTCTGGTATGAAAAGGGCTCTGTTTTGCTGATTTGAGTGAGTTTTGTTGTCTCCGAAACTTTTGACACAATACTCTTCCTAAATGGCTGCCTCCACGACACTGAAGAGTAAGACCAAAGTTATTCGCAGAGCCAAATCAACAAAGTGAACTTGCAGGTTTCTGCTACCGACTGTGGTGGCTCTTGCACTGCAAGATAGTTTAAAACGGGATGTAGCCCCATAGAATTAAGTTTAGTACACTACGGCCTATGTTATGGTATGTTATGGTATGAATGAGTATTGTTTAATGTGGGTATTTGTTAGCTTTCAAAAGTCTAACCAATAAATTCAGGCTCAGCCATTCACCAATTTAGCTTTATCCCATAAATTACACATGCAAATTCAATCAGCGCAAGTTCACGCATCAATCGAATTCACACGCTATTCGGGACCCTACTGTATACACATACAATGTGTTCTATTACACTGTAATGGCTAAGAAGGTGTTGCCTTTTAGCAGTGGGAGACAGTGTGTATAATAAAGTCCTGCCATTACACTGCCCCATCATGTCATCACTATGGTTGATGTTGGTATACTGCTAACAGTGCTTCAGCAAGAGTTAACAAAGTCACCCTGCAGCACCTGTACCTGCAATATCTATAACCACACCAACCTCAACAGTGCTACAACAAGACAGTGCCATGACCAGACTTTACTATATAGAATGACAGTTGGTCCATACTTTCATCATTCCCCCTTTTAGTCACCTTGAACAACACATTATACTGTAGTACAGTATACATACAGTAGGGCATATTAATTTTTCTTCCACTAAACTGAGGCCCATCACCCTTGGAGCTAAATGAAGTGTTATGTACATACTGTACCAGTAAGTAAGCATGGTGATGTACAGAATAGAGTGTTATGTATTTACCAGTGTTATGTACAGTTGGTCAAAGTTCCAGCTGACCCACCCTCGCTCTGGGGCTCGCAGAAGTATCTGGCAATACTGGTGTAGGAAGGAGATGTGTTTTACAAAGATTGGGATTAGTAGATCTGATTTTGGCTATATCATTGTTAGAACATATACTAAACAAGGGAAAGTAAGCCTATCTCAAATAAAAATACATACATCGCTATGTATGATCCCGAATATTCACCCAAACAAGGCAACCTTGTTAAGGGCTGCTTCACTTGTCAAGTTCTTGGATTTGAGATCGGCGCGTATAGTCCGACCCCAGGTCTTCCTCGGTCCACCCCACAATCACAGACCTGCATTTTTTCACCCAATTTTGTTCATCCATTCTCTCCACATGTCCATACCATCCCAGTCTACTTGTACGCATCACCTCGCTAATACTCTTTATACCTAAACGTCTCCTCAGCTCAACATTTGTTATTCTATCCTGTAGCCTGGCCCCACACATCCATCTCACCATTCTCATCTCATTACGCTCCATTCTGTTGACATCCTCTACTTTAACGGCCCATGTTTCTGAGGCATACGTCTTTGCACTTTTAACACATGAGGCATACACCTTTCCCTTCAGGGGGAGAGGCATTCTTTTCATGGTCAGGATTGGCATCAATTCTCTGAACTTCCCCCAGCCACACCTAATTTTAGCAACAGTGGCAGCCTCGGCCCCACCACCGGCAGAGATGGTATCTCCTAGGTAACAAAACTTGTTCACCAGCTCCAAAGACTCATTTCCAAAATTCACAGCCACAGGATCATCACTTAACACAAGCTCGCCTTTGCACACTATGCACTCAAATTTCTCTATTTCTGACTTATCCTTCGGCAGGGGCCCCTTTATTCTACTACAGCGCTTACTCCCATGGTGTACCCAACATCGACAGATGCTACATTGAATTGAGTTAACGCCCACTCCCTTTCCACACACTGCACATGGGTATGCACCGCTCTTTTCCACATTGCCTCGTCTCAATCTACAATGCATAACCTTGGTTTTGTTAATATTGACTCTTAAACCCTTGCTCGCCATGCCCTCTCTCCACTCTCTGAATTTGGCCTCAGCATCCTGCATACTGTCAGCTATTAGGACTAAATCGTCTGCATAAAACAGTTCCAACGGGAGTCCGCCTCTAAAAACTCTAGACAGCGCCTCCAAGACCATAATAAAGAGGAGGGGGCTTAACACTGAACCCTGATGGACTCCAACACGGACTGCAAACTCATCCCTCAGTACACCCTTCACCCTCACCGAACTTCACGAATCCTCATACATCTTCATTATCACACGCACCAGCCACTCTTCCACATCAAGTTTCCTCATAGCCCACTGCACAACATCTCTAGGTACCCTATCAAAGGCCTTCTCCAGGTCCACAAACACAAAGTAAAGATCCCTGCCTTTTAGTAAGTATCTTTCCTGTATCTGCCTGACTATGAAGAGAGCATCGGTTGTACCACGTCCTGGCATAAAACCAAACTGCATATCATCAATAGAGATGCTTTGCCTGATCAAACCCTCAAGGACTCTCTCACAGACCTTCATGATTTGGTCAAGCATTTTCAGGCCCCTATAATTTCCTCTATCTAGCGCATCCCCTTTTCCTTTGTATATATTTACTATTACACTTTTGAGCCAATCCTCTGGGATTTTCTCATCTTTAATAATGGTGTTTATCAACTCAGTGACTAAGTTTACACCAATCTCCCCTGAGGCTTTTATCATCTCAGCGACAATGTCTGAGCAACCTGGAGCTTTAACGTCCTTCATTTTATTGATTGCGTCGCTCACTACAGCTGGTGCTATCAAAGGAGGGGGCCCAGATATTGGTTTTTCGATACTAAGCTGTTCCTTATCCCATTCAAACTCTACATTTAGCAATCGTTCATAGTGTACCTTCCATGCTTCTCTGATTTCATTTTCTGCATACACAATCTTCCCATTATCATCTCTCTAACACACTGTTCACCTATAATATCCCTACTGTAATTTTTAACTCGCCTAGCTAGGTTGAAGATCCCATTGGAATTGTCAGTGTTACACACTTGTTCGAGGACCAGGTCGTTAATGCGATTTTTAGCATTGTAAATAACTCTTTTGGCAGTTCGTTTAGCTGCCTGGTATTCCTCCCTGCTGCCACCCTTTTTTCCATGCTTTGAAGCATCTCCTTTTCTCTTTCACAGCATGTTCTATCTCATCGTTCCACCACCAAGAGGTCTTATTCCTGGGGTGACCCTTTGTTTTCCCACAGACTTTGTCAGTGGCAGCTATAAGGCTATGCTTAAGAAAGTTCCATTGGCTATTTACATCGTTAGGCCTAGCTTCCTTATTTCTATTCATTTCCTCCAGTTCATTATGAAACCTATCCCTAACTTCCTTGTCCTTCAGCAGCCACACTTTCCTTTTGGGTATGTAAACCTTCTTGCGCTTAGGATCTCTGTATAAGCTTATGTCGCACACAAGTAGCTTATGCTGGGGGATACATTCTTCGCTCGGGATGACCTTTACATCTCGAACTAGTTTCCAGTCTTTCCTGTTAACCAAGAAGTAATCTATCTGGCTACTGGAGACCCCAGAGTTATATGTGATCAGGTGGCTCTGTCTTTTCTTGAACTTTGTGTTACACACAACCATGTTGAGTGCAACGCAGGACTCCAATATATATTCGCCTTCTAGATTTCTCCTTCCGTAACCATTTCCTCCATGTACCCCCTCGTATCCATCTGCAGATGCTCCCACGTGACCGTTGAGGTCCCCCCCCCACGATTGTTATTTCGTTCTCCGAGAGGCCTGAAATGACACTGACGGTGTCATTCCAGAAGTCCTCTTTTATCTCTTTCTGTAAACCAGCCTGTGGGGCATATGCAGATATCACATTCAGAATTCTTTCACCAACTTTCAACTTCAAAACAATCAGCCTTTCACTAACTCTCGTAATCTGAAGCACACTTTCCGCCAGCTCTTCAGCCACCAGAACACCCAATCCTCCTTTCGCTTTATCAGTCTCCACACCCATCCAGTATATCCTATATCTTTTCCTCCTTCCGACAATCCACTGTACCCCATGCCTCTTCCAGAGTGTTTCCTGGGTACAGCAGACGTCCACTCGCCTCCTCTCACACATCTCGGCCACTTCATTCGCATGCAGATTCAAACTACCAACATTCACACTAGCAAGTCTGAGTTTGTGGGGGGCATTTGTCATTGTCCTGTGTGGTTTTGTTTCATCGGACTTACGTTTATTTTCTTTGATTTTAGTCATAGTTAGGTAGCTTTGGCTGGCAGAGAAGTTCGTAAATTTGCTTAAATATTCATGTTATTATATCCACTGATTGGCAACACATATAAAACCTGCAGACTGCCACAACACACTTTACTCGATTTTATAAGAATACATATTTCTGTTAGTGGTAACCCTGCACCACTACACCAGTATTGCCAGCTAATTCTGCGAGCCCCAGAGCGAGGGTGGGTCAGCTGGAACTTTGACCAACTGTACGTACCAGTAGTAAGCATGGTGGTGAACATAATAGTGTTATGTATGTATCAGTGTTATGTACGTACCAGTAGTAAGCATGGTGGTGTACATAATAGAGAAGCGGTGCCTGTGTTATGTATGTATCAGTGTTATGTACGTACCAGTAGTAAGCATGGTGGTGTACATAATAGAGAAGCGGTACCAGTAGTTGCGACTCTCCCTCTCTGCCTCCATCTCAGGACTCTCCAACAGTACCGCCGGACCCAGCGTTCCATCATACTGCAGGGACAGAAAAGGAGTCATTAGCCATACTCCTATATCTTGTATGTATATACTCGGGCACATACCCCATAGCTGGGGGTGATTGAATGAAGACAGAGCCCGAACGGAAACGGCATATTTATTAGTGGCCCCTTCATCATTGACGATATGCCTTATACAGTAATGGCACTCTTCGAACCTTGCGTCAGTTGTTTGAAACACCCGCCACAGAGAGAGAGAGAGAGAGAGTCCAACATCGTAAGGGTATGCTAATTCTCTTACGGAATCGTCCTTATGATCGGGAGCTCTCTACGAAAAAACTTCGTAAAAAATAAAATAGAAAAATTAAAATTAGAACTGCTAAAACCCAGCTTCCCAACTTGTGGATGTTTTCCCGGGTGTGACTTCTCGTGTGATCCGCCTGGTGTCATTCCGCCTTCCTCTCTCTGTGGCCCGTGCCTCCGGACGTGTGTTCCTGACCTCTCTTCATTCTACATTCTACTGGTCTCCTAGTGAGTCTTCTATTCATTTGTATTATATGAAATGTTCTAGAATAGGTTCAGACTAGATAGGTCGGGTGCCCCCATTGGCAGGCCCACAGGAGTGTGTTATTATATGGGTGCTTTGTGCTGGCTCCCACTCGCTCCCCTTGGACGCGTGCGCCATTGTTGTTTTACATTATTTCTCTGCTTTCAGCTTAGCCTATTAGTTATTTAGGAGGCTTTTAATGCAGGGCTCCGCTTTTCTGCTACCCATCTGGTGGGTTAAGTGTGTGTTTCATCTTTGGCAGTCTCTATAGTTTAAGGATTGCTTCACTTTGTAGGTAGTAGGGGTAGGCAGCCCCGCCCAGGGAAGTACTACCGCCAATGTTTCGGGAGACTCGGGGAATAGCCTGAATTCCATTTTCTCTCCCAGGCCTAGGTAGCTGGATACATATCTTTCTGCCTCACACATCAGGGGTATCAGGAAAACCCTCTTTATATAACATACACATTACACATCCAACTTCACGACATTGCCCTACTGTACATCGCTATCCTCTATCCATAAAACACTACAGTACTCTTCCCACTACATATCATACATGTAACACCATACACTTACCTAATAAATATGGCAGTACAATTGTTAAGAGCAAACCTGGTGGTCCCTCGGATATCCACCCCCGGCAGGGTTGGGTCATTGACACACGGCCCTCCCGGTCGTCGACTGTGTCAAGAGCATTGCAACGTCCCAAAGCTGCTCATCGGTGCAGCTTTTTCTTTAGTAATATAAGGGGACTTCACTCTAACATCAATTCTGTACACCAATTTCTTCAAGCAGAATCCCCTACTCTCCTTTTTTTGACAGAGACTCAAGTAACATCCACATCTGATACGTCTAGATTTAATTTTCCAGGTTATCAACTGCTCCAAAATTTCAGACCTAAAGGAGGTGTATGTTGCTTCGCAAAATCTGAAATTGCCCTGGAGGAGGTTACTGGTTTCATTGTCCCTATTTTGATAATTCTATATACAAATTAATTTCTGCTGGTAAATTTAAATACATATGTTGCATCTACCATTCCCCAAATACTCCTCCGGAGCAAAGTCTTTTTGATTCTCTGTCCTCACAACTCAGTGTCCTCAACTTAAATGCTTCTTCTGAAATCACTGTGTTGGGTGATTTTAATGTCCATAATGTTGAATGGCTCACTCATTCAGCCAGGACTGATGATGCTGGTCTTGAATGTGAGCTATTTGCAGACTCATTTAATCTCACTCAACTAGTCAACCAACCCACCCGTGTACCAGATAATCCTAATCATAATTCCCACCTACTGGACTTATTTTTAACAACCAATTCAGAAAATTATGATGTTACAGTTAGGTCCCCGCTTGGATCTTCTGATCACTGTCTGATACAGGCCACCTGTCTATCACCTACCACACCTTCCCACTCTAAACTTGTTTTGGTGACTAAATGGCATTACGATAGGGCAGACTGGGAGGGTCTTCAAGGTTTCTTTATTGATATTCCCTGGACCTCTTTCTTTTCTAATGATGCACACTCCACCTTGAGCCACATACAAGATTTTGTAAAAATTGGAATGGAAACTTTTATTCCTCATCAAAAGTACAGTAAAAGATCTAATTCACCTACAGTAAATGGTTTGACCATAATTGTGCTAGAGTAACTGAACAAAAAGCAATAGCCTACAATGCATACACAAGATCAAAAACACATGAAGCCTTTAATTACTTTAGAAACATCAGAAATCATGCCAAAACTGTATTAAACCTAACTAAATCAAACTTTCTCCACAAGCAGGCAAATAAGCTTCTAAATAATCCAAATAATAACAAAATATTTTGGTCTACTCTTAACTCATTCAAATCCAACTTCACTACTGCTTCATCCATTCCACCATTAAAATCTCCGACTGGCAATCTTGTAAGTGACCCACAAGGTAAAGCTAACCTTCTTGCAGATATTTTCTCCACCAACTCAACCTTAGATGAAATAAATCAAGATGTCCCTGTACTTAATTTTAATTCGCCTGAAATTCCCTCACTTAAGATCCACACCAGACATGTCAAAACTATTTTGCAGAATCTCTCAGTAGATAAGGCCCAGATGAGGTCCAGATAAGGTCCAGATGAAATTCCTCCAATAGTACTTAAGAATTGCTCCTTGGTGCTCGCTCCTGTATTGGCAAAATTTTTCCGTCTGTGTACTCATACCTCTTGCTTCCCAGTACCCTGGAAAGAAGCAAACATCCATCCAGTTCTTAAACAAGGTGCCTCTTCAGATCCATCAAACTACAGACCAATATCTATAACTTCCACTCTTGGTGCGGGTGCCCAACCCCGAAAGGAGTTGAAATAGGGGAGCTATCCCCCCGCCAAAGGCGGCTTTCTAGGGCCTTTCCTAGCTGATGCTGAGAGGATTGGGTTCTAGTCATGTGGTGATGGGCTGGTCTATCCGAGTGAGAACTGAGCGATCTCTGCCATACCCATAGCTTACTCTGACTGTTCCTTTTACTTATATACTGTATCTTCTAGATTTCAAGTGGCGGCGTCTTTTCCGTGGATTGACCTCCCTACTGCCAGCCTAGAAGTTGGCAGATTGGGAGCCAAAGTGTCACATTTTTCCCTTACCCCTCAACTTTCCCTTCATAATTGCTGAGGGGCACAGGGCCTTGGGTGGGGCTTTGGTTTCCCGGGCGTTTCCGCACCCTCCTCAGCTCCCTGCCTTGGAGTGGCTTCGGTCACCCGGGCTTTGTTAGTGGTAAGCAGGGAGGATTTTGTGGGGGCGCTCATTTATGGCCTTGGCCTTGCTTGAGACTTTGGGGCTGTTCGGCCAGACAGCCTGGGGAACAACAACAACAACAACAACTTCCACTCTTGGTAAAGTCTTTGAAATTATATTAAATAATCACATAATTAAGCATCTTGAGAATAATAAATTAATCAGTGATAGGCAATATGGTTTTAGACGATGTCGATCAACTGCAGACATTCTTTGCCTTCTTACGCATCAAATCAACCAAGCTACAGACCAACATGGTGAAACACATACAATAGCACTGGATATATCAAAGGCATTTGATAGAGTCTGGCATCAATCCTTATTGTCGAAGATGTCACACTACGGCCTTGCATCATTAGTTCCACTAATTTCTTCTTATCTTCATAACAGAAAAATACGTGTAATGGTAGATGGCCTTTATTCTCAATTTCACTCAATAAATGCTGGTGTTCCCCAGGGATCAGTTTTGGCCCCAACTCTGTTCCTCATTCATATCAATGATCTCATATCTACCACTCATAATCCAATACATTCCTACGCAGATGTCTCAACACTCCACAGTTCCTTCACATTTACCAATTCTTTCACCCAACCCGATCTTATAAATTCAAAAATAAACACTGCAATTTCTCTGAACCAGGACCTTTCTAGAATTAATGAATGGGGACAAAAGAATCTAGTTTCCTTTAATGCACAGAAAACCAAGTACAGTACATTCAATTTTCTAACCGACAGAATCTCACTGACTCCCATATATTTTTAATGATGTAAATATTCCCACTTCCCCTAGTATTGACATTCTCGGTGTAACATTAACTACTAACTTGAGCTGGACACATTATGTTAGAAGCATTGCTAAGAATGCCTCTAAAAAACTGGGACTCCTGTACAGAGTTCGAGAATTCTTCACTGGCGAGCAGTTGGCCGTAATATATAAAAGTCATGTGCGTTCTCAGATGGATTACTGTTCACCTCTGTGGGGTGGAAGTGGAGTGGTTGCATTGAGGCAGTTGGACAAAATTCAAAATAAAGCTATTAGATTAATCAATAACCCTGCAATCACACACGACCTTCCTACATTATCCATACGAAGAAACGTTGCATCCCTTGCATTATTCTACAGATATTTTCACAGCAATTGTTCCGAGGAACTTGCTTCAATTGTGCCGCCTCTCCACATCTTTCCCCGTAGAACTAGGGCAGCTGAGAGCGCCCATGAATTTACACTTTCTCCTCCACAATGCAGAACTTCTGCTTATCAAAATTCATTTATCCCCAGAGCTACTACTCTTTGGAATTCACTTCCCTCGAATTGCTTTCCACAAACTTACAATCTACAAATGTTTAAATCCAGTTGTTACAAACATTTTATGAATGGAAGATGCCTTTAGGCACATGGACCTTTTTGTTTTATCTGTGTTTTTCCTTCCTCCATTCATTGTCTCTTTTAAAAAAAAAAAAAAAAAAAAAAAAAAAAAACGTGGTGAAGAGCATTCTATGGTTTACTGCATCGTCCCTTCCATACGTGCGTGTCGTCGTGAGGTGGTTGGCTACTGGATCTTCCCTGGAGGTAAGAGTGTCGCTATGTTGTCATGCTGCTTGCCCTAGGCCTCGTGGCTAGCCTCATGGTAGGGGTATTTTTATGGCTAGGATGCATTATTATTATTATTCTGTATACAGTACTGTAATAATTGTAGCCATAAGATGTGACCTTCCCTTTCATGTTTTAATGTGATTTATGAAAGGAAGGTGTCAGGAGACTATCTATCTATCTATTGCCGGACGCCTTACTCCCCTTACGAGGGTGGCCATACACAGAATGCCCCCAAGCGGACCTATTCCCTGTGAGAGGGACAACCCGAGCCAGTTTAGTGAAGGACTTACAGGATTGACCACTCAATTTAGGATCCGTCCGACTCAGAGGCCCTCTGTGTATCTTGTTAGCACTATTTTTCTACAGTGGTGTTTGGCTAATCCATCCACTAACCTGCCTTACCCTGAATGTTTCAGGAGACGTCCTGACAATTATAACTATGTACGTGTTGTGTTGGGCTATCTTGTTGCAAACAAGTTAGAAAACACAAAGGGTTTGGTTCAACTCTTCCGGCGGGAAATAGCGGAGTACTATTTTTACCGGAAGCCCTCTACAGCGGGAGGGAGTAACAATCCAATGAACCCGATCGTGGTCGGAGTACCACTACGTTTCCCGGCGGAAGAGAAGACTTCCTAAACGGGTTTTCGGCTCAGCCGGAATGACTCACTTTTACGTCAATGATATCCTCACGCGGCGAGGTTTAGACCTGTAATCTGTCGTCACGGCGAAAAGGCCTCAATTAAAGTTAACAGTAATCCGTCAGGAAGGCGGCAACATAGTTAACATCTGACATTCCATAGGAATGATACTTGGTTTAGGGCAGTGATACGGAGTGTCATGGATAAGTAGTCATAATACCTTCAATGAAAAAACCGGAAGGTGGTTTTCCAGAATTTTACAAAGGTAAAATTAGAGTAGTAGGTGTTACTAGCTCTAATGTTCCGACGTATTCGAGGTACTGGATATATTGATGTGAATGCCTTGGATTATCCTTAGGAGCATTGATTCTAGGAAATTTCTTTCCAGATTTCACACATCCACCTCGGCACGGGCCCCAGGTAGGGGGGCTGATCCCGGTGGGGGGGGGGGGGGGGATTTTCGTCATTGTCATCATGCCTTACGTACCGGTAACTCTGTGTTCAACACCAACTTGCATAAACGTTCCGGTATTTCACCATAAACTATGCATTAAATGCGTCACTTGCTTAGATCGCTCAAGAGGTATTTGGATATAAAAAAAGTGCAGTGTATGTTCAGAACTCAGAAACGGTTTGTTGAACCATCAGGAGGTGTCTTGCCAAGTGGCTCTGATAGAAATCAAGGCAATTTTTAACACATTTAACGCCTCCTCCTCCCTCCGTCCCTACCTCCTCCAGGCCTCACGTCCAATCTGGCAGGTCGGAGGTGGGTACGGAGGTGGCAGAGACGCCTACCAGGGACAGTGTTAGTGGAGGGAACCGTTTGCCTCAATCACTTAGACCAGAATTTTCAATCCCACGTGTCGAGCTCCCACAAGGTAGTAAAGTGCATTATATTCGTGTGCCGGCGAAAGTTTTAGCCGACAAGTACCGGGGATACCCGACGGATAATAGGGACAGTGCTGACAGTGTTAGTCATCTTTCCGTTGCCTCGAAGGCCACAGACAATGAAAGTGTGCGGCAGTGTACAGAACAAGTGCCTTCTTCGCTCCCGAACTTAAGTTGGGATGAGTTGGAACGTGAACACTTACTCCCTGCGGTACAAAGTGCGGCGGTGGAAGACATTGAGGATATGGAATATCAGGGCGATGAGCAGTTAGAGCTAGAACAATTGCCTTCCGGCCAACCATTGCCATCGTCAGGCCTTTCGGAAGTAGAATCAGTGGCTTCTGGGGATTTTGTGACTAGGGTAGATTTGGAAGATATATTGAACAAAATGTTGTTAAATTTTCTGAGGGAAAAGATGGTGCCGGAAGCTCCTCCGACCATGTCAGTTGACCGTTGGAATCGGCCGGGGTAGCAACTAAACAGGTACCGGAAGCTCCTCTGACCACGTCAGTTGCTCGACCGTTGGAATCGGCCAGGGTAGCAACTAAACAGACTCATTTCCCCTCCCCTATCACTTGCTCTAGTATCTCTCAGTCAACGTCGACATTGACAACGTCTAATGTCCGCGTGGTTACAGATGTCATTCCTCCACCTTTGGAGAAAGTTCCCCTCAGGGAAGGCCCCATGCCGTTATTGTACGGTCCCAATCAGTCATGGGTAACTGTAACGGCCCAAAACCCTTCAGTTGCGCAACCGACGATTTCTACGGTCCCAATCAGTCACGGGTAACTGTAACGGCCCAAAACCCTTCAGTTACGCAACCGACGATTTCGGGTGAGCTTCCGGTACAGGAGCACTGGGTAATTCAAATGAATTAAAGTACTGTAGGAAGTTACGTGCTCTGAATGCATCAGGTGAGACTCTACAGTAGATGTTTCGGTTAAGGCTATCCCTAGTGTTTATGCCCCTAACTATTTCGTGTGTGCTTCCTCTTCAGCTTTAGGTCCTAACTCGTCTGCATGACTGTATGCGGATTGGTCGAAAAATTATGGCTTCAATGATGTAAAAGCTCTGGCACTTTTGACGCCGGAATTAGAGTCAATTCCAATCAGAGACCAATCCGGCAACCCAGTCTTGCAGTTGGGTGAGATGGGTACAGGTCCATGGGTGGATTGGGAGGCGGAGGCTCAGCAATTCGCTTCCACCATTACTAGTAAGTCCTCTCACCAAATCCCACAGGAACAATATAGCTGGTTCTCCCTCCCTGTTGCTATAGCCGGGGGTGTCTCTCAAGCTTTATTAGACTTCTTAACCGCTCCTAAATTGTCATTGTGGGAAATACAGGCACCCTTTTCAAGCCCACCCCCGACTCAATTGGACAAGGACTTTAAGTTGAGACATAAGGCTTTGCGTCTCATCTCTCAGTTTTTGATGAGTCGTCAGATAGCTCAGTCACTAGTTAGGACAACTCAAGCAGTCACAGACTCGCATGCCAAGAAGGCACTTACTCTGTCTCGACGCTTGATCCTACAAAACTCAATTCAGTCCCTGGGTGACGTTAGAGTCGCCTTCTTGAAGGCTGCCCGTTCACGTCAGGAGCTGAGGGGCCACCTGGTTAACCCTTCCCGCCCGGGCAGCATTTTAAAATGACACCCCTTGCGAAGGGCAGGAGCCCGGGTGTCCTTTTGAAATCCATAAGCTTGAAAGCCTATTAAGCGTGGTTTGAAAGCCGTGCGTCAAAACGTTTGTAAATAAAGCCGGTCGGAGCGACGCGCAGCTTAAAAAACAAGAAGTAGTCGGATCATTGTTGTTGTTGTCTGCTAGGACGAAATTAGTGTCTGTAAATGTCCGATATTGCTAAGACCGCATCAAAACTCTCTCCATGGAAATCGTCACCACAACTGAACCAGTTGACCTACTCAACGCCAGTCTACAGATATAAGTAAGGGCTACATTTCGAGATGTGTGTGAATTCTCTAGCAGTTCAAATAACAAAGATAGGCCTAGGCCTATTACGAAGTTTTTTGGCCAGATCACCCGGATCCTAGTGCTGTCATTTAGAAGGCGGGCCCGGGCGGGGAGGGTTAAGAAAGTACCGGAGGACATTGGTCGCCGGGTAATTTTGTCCCCAGTATTAACACCAACTCTTGTCTGCCCTAATACTTGGAGGACTGTGTTTAACTTATATTAGTAGATACCTCTAGAGCGACTGCCTCCCCGGCGCGGAAGGCGTCTCATAAGTTCACTAAGCCTTAGGCAAAACCAAAAGTTAGTCAGAAGGCTCACACTAGTGGGACTAATTTTTTTCCGACCTTCAAAACCCCTTCCACGCCGGGAAGCAGTCCGGCTAACAGTAGTAAACAGGGTAAGGGTTCCGGTAAGTGGTATAAAGGTCAATCCAAACATAAACCAGGACAGGGATCAACGACTGCTACTACCAGCCAGCCGTCTACCCCTACCACACCACAGTAAAAAAAATAGTCACACAAACTCTCTCACTCCCGGGGCCTGCCGTGGGCGAGTTAGATACGAGTGTAGTTCTGCCGGACAAGCCCAGTTGCATGACTGGGTCATTCCGGACGTGTCACCGGGCTTGGCCCCGGCGGACTTGGGCGCGGACAGTGGTACAGTACGACGACCTCGTTTACATCAACCAATGGAAATCAATCATGTTTCTTTAGAGGTGGAGTCACTAGTCCAGGAAATTATCACCAAGCCTGGTCAATCCAACTTGCTCAGTATAGACGTCCAGACTTTTTCTAGTGCCAAAGAGGGACAGTGCTCAGATGAGGCCGGTCGTAGACCTGTCTCACCTGAATCACTACATTCACAAGACGTCATTCAGGATGCTTACTGTGAATCAGATCAGGTTAACACTTCCGCCGTAAGGTTGGATGTGGTCTTTGGACCTGACAGAAGCCTATTGGCATGTCCCAGTCAACAAAAGGTTCCAAAAATTCCTCGCCTTGAGGATAGAGTATCAGACTTATGTCTTTCAAAGGATGCCCTTTGGTCTGAACCTGGCACCAAGAATATTCACCAAATTAGTCTGACAAGCTTTGCTACCACTATTAAGACTAGGGATCACGGTAATATGGTACCTAGACGACTGGCTGGTGGTGGCAGAGTCCGAGATCCAATGCCTCAACCATGTACTTTCCATTCTAACTCATGTCAAATCCCTGGGGTTCAATGTCAACTTGGCAAAGTTGAATCTTGTCCCGACAAGGGTAATTTAGTGGATAGGTCTGGTTTGGGACAAAACACATCTAACCCTCAGTCAGAGTGTGGACAATCGGAACAGAGTTCGCAGGAAATTGTTATATTTTCTCCACAGCCTGACTACTACGAGGAATGTGTTGGAATCCCTAGTCAGCTCTCTCAACTGGATTCAACTTACTGTAAAGTTGGGCCCGTTGAAAGTCAAGAGGTTAATCTTGGAGGGAAACAAACACTTTCCGCTGTTGCCGGCGGACAAGTTATGGCGAATCCCAAAATTAATCCACAACTTACTAGCGGTCTGGGCGAGGCCGGAAACATTGCATTCCATCATGGCGTGGACTTCTCCTCCACCTACGGTATGGGTAGACACCGATGCTTCAGGGACAATAGGTTGGGGTTACCAGTCAAACCTAGGTCATCAGGGTCAAGGGCTTTGGTCCCAATCCAAGGAGTTTCACATCAATGCCAAACCATTAATAGTTCCCTTAATATTCCTTCAGGCTCATGGTTACACTTTGCGGGGGAAATCAATAGCCTTTCGAATGGACGATCTGAATACAGTATCCTGCATTCAGAAGCAAGGATCAACGAGGTCTCGCAAGTTGCTAGAGTTGTCGGAAAAGATTTTTGTGTTAGCCGACACGCTAAATATTCATCTTCACGCATCGTATCTGCCGGGCGTGGCCAACTTCTGGGCAGACAGAGACAGAGACAGAGCACAATAGTAGAATGGTCTCTCAAGCAAACTGTCTTCCAAAAGATGATTGCAGAGCCATACCGTTCACAAGTGGACTTATTTGCATCCGAGGTAAGCCACAAACTTCCTCTCTACCTGACCCGCCGGGAAGTCACCCGGGCGGGGGGTCCTGACGCACTGATGAAGGATTGGAACAGGTGGACTTCCATCTATCTGTTTCCGCCACCAGACGCTTCACTCATGTGTCAAGTAGTTCACAAACTACGGGATTATCGAGGCATAGTTTCGCTGATCGCGCCCCTGTGGCCGGCTCAGGTTTGGTACTCAATTGAAGACCAGGTGCGAGAACCCGGTGTCACTCCCGATCTCGTACTTCCACTTAGAGACAATTGGCAACCTCGAGACCTCGCTGACTTTTGCATTAACCCTTGGAATCCAGGAGGCCTCATATCAGGCAAAATGGTCGGCTAAAAATCGCCGCTATAATCATCAGAACTCGGCAACCACGCGTTGTAGCGACGTCATCTCTACGGCATTATACAGACAACAAAAAGTTCTACAATTTGCAAAAACATTGACTGCTCTAGGTGGTCTCAATCAGTAGCTACTGAAATATGAAGTTGATTTTACCAAAAATTCATATGAGGCCCCCCGGATCCTATGGGTTAAAGACATTCAAAACGCCATTTTTTTTATGTGAATAAGTACAAAGGAGTACAAAGGAAATCAAGCAACAACAGGTCTGGTGACCCTTCTAGGCTGCTTGTCCTCCAAAACACTGAGGATCAATTGTCCAAACAGTGGTTTAGAGTGGGTAAGGGAACATTGGAAAGGGAACTACTGCCCTGGAACTAATGTCCGTGGCAGGATTAGGAAGTTAGTAGGGGACAAATGGGTTAGTAACTGAGGGGGGGATAAAATAAAGTTATTCATTTACAAACGCAGTCAGTCGCGGGTTTGATGGAAGATATTTGTCTAGGCGAAGTTTAACCCATCAGACCCGGAAGGGCTCGTAAACATCCATAAAAAACACACCCGAGCTACCTGGAAGGGCTCTTAAACACCCATGAGCTCAAAGCCTGTAAGCTTGGTGTGCGAGGCGTACGTCCGACGCATGTAAACAAAGCCGGCTGGACCGACGCCCCGGATCTCCGGCCACAAGAAGGAGTGCGTCGCTTGTTCGTGTGTGCCAGTATGTTATTGTTAAGTATCGAAAAGTAGTGTAAAGTGTCTGTTTTTGCCATAAAGTTATCTCCAATGAAATAATCATCACAACTGAACCAGTTGACTTAGAGAGCTCTACTTAACGCCATTCTACATATACGAAACACATCTACGGTTGGGGATGTGCGGGAATGCGGAAGCAAGCCAAATAACGAAGATGTGGTAGCCTAGGCGTAGACGTTTTTCGGCCTAAACCCCCGGATTTCGGGGAATATATATGGAATACATAGCCGGGGCTGTAGGGTTAAATGAATCAACGCAGTCTATAACGTCTCGGGGAAGCCCATTCCACAAGTTGACAACTCGATTGAAGAAGAAATTCTTAAATTCGTGCGAGTTAAAAGATTTACCGATAATTTTGCAACCGTTTCCCCGCGTGTAATTAGAATGGTCGATAGTGAAGTACTGTACTTACCACAGTTCATATTGTCGATGCCTTTGATGATTTTGAACACTAGAATTAAGTCGCCTATTAATCCGCGCTGGGTTAAAGGAAATAGATTTAATTCACTAAGACGCTCCTCGTATGGTTTGTTCTTTAGGCTAGGTATCATTTTGGTAACTCTACGTTGAACTCGTTCTAGCTTGTCTATATCATTTTGGTAATAAGGGCACCAGGATTGAAATGAAGCATTCCAGAAGAGGGCGGACTAAGGAATTGTAAAGGGTTAGGATAACTTCTTTGGATTTATGCTCAAATGACCTGCCTATAAAGCCAATTATTTTGTTTGCTTTCTTAACAACTTCTGAACATTGTTGACTCGGTTTTAGGTTACTAGATATTGTTACTCTCAGATCGGTTTCTCTATTTACATTCTTAAGCTGAGTGCCAATCATCGAATAGTTTGCTTGCTCAGTTTGGTATCCGATATGTAGTACTTTACATTTATCCGCATTGAAACTCATTTGCCAAATTTGGGCACAACGTGACAACTTATCTAGATTGTGTTGCATATCGTCAACTTGTTCTTTTGAGAGTACGCTATTTGCAATTTTTGTATCGTCAGCAAATTTTGAGATTGTACAGGTGAGACCCTCATCTATGTCGTTGATGTAAATTAGAAAGAGAATTGGTCCTAGTACTGATCCCTGGGGTACCCCACTACTTACATTGGTCCATTTAGATGCCTTAACGTTTATGACTACTCTTTGCTTTCTGTCGCTGAGCCAATTTTCTATCCATTTCAACACACCGTCTTGTATTCCATGCGCTTTTAGTTTTAGCAGTAAACGATTGTGGGGAACTTTGTCAAAGGCCTTTTGAAAATCAAGGTATATAATATCTACAGCTTTACTCTAATCATAGAGGTTGAGGATATCGTGGAAGAAGTCTAAGAGGTTTGTTAAACAGGAACGTTTGCTACGAAAGCCGTGTTGAGTATCTTTAAGTATGTTATTATCCTCCAAGTGATTTACGAGTCAGTCTCTTATGAGCGTTTCTAGCATTTTACATACAACTGAGGTTAAGCTAATTGGACGATAGTTACTGGGTGGGGATTTGCTGCCTTTTTAAAAAATCGGTGTTACATTAGCTAGCTTCCACTGATCAGGCATAGTTCCAGACTGCAAGGATTTATTGAATAGCAACGTCAGTGGTTTGGATAGCTCATCCTTAGCTTCCTTTAGAACTCTAGGTGAGATTGTATCAGGTCCGGGCGTTTTATTTACCTTGAGTTTATCTAAACATTTCAATACTTCTCTCTCTGTAATGTTGATATTGCTTAGAACATCAGAATTATCTATCTGAATCGGCGATGCTGTAGGGATATCAATGAGGTTTTCTGTTGTAAAAACTGATGCAAAGAAGGTATTGAGGGCATTACTCATTTGTACTTCGTCTTTGGTATATTCTCCATTTCATCGACTAACGGTCCTACAGGTGAAGTACAGTAACTACTCTCTTCTTTCTGATATAACTATAGAATTCTTTTGGGTTTGTTTTACTTTGATTCGCAACATGTAACTCCAGGGTCTTTTTACTTTGCTTAATTAACCTTTTGGCTTTGCGTCGTAGTTCTACAAATTTCACACGTTCTTCGTCATTTTGTGAGGATTTTAATCTATCATTAGCAAACTTTTTAGCAAGCAGACAGTTTGAAATATCTTTATTCCACCATTTGGGCTTATCATTATGGCCTGTATGCCGTATTTTCGATGGTATGCAGTCTTGCACTGCTTTTAGGTAAGTGTTTGTGAATGATTCCCAAGATGTATTTATATCGTTATTGAGGGAATGAGGGAGACAAAAGGCATAATTGCCTGCAGCGAGTGCCTCCCCCAGAGTTCAAAGAGTGACAGGGCCAAAATCAAGGGACGTACGAGCTATAATGCCTGGACACACAGAGTTTGAAGCAATTTAAGTCATAGGAAGAGGGAAAGACTGATTCTGGGAGAGAGTTCCAGAGCTCAGCAGTTGAATAGAAGAAAGTCTGAGAATAGTGTTTCACTCTTGGGTTGGAGAGTTGCACAGAGTAGGGGTGGGATTGTGTTGCAAGGCGGGTACTGTACTACGTACCCTACGTAGAGGAGGTGGTATACACTGGGAAAGCTCCGAGGAACACTGATTATTGTAGTAGCGATAGAATAGCGAGAGAGATGCAACATTGCGGCGAAGAGAGAGAGACTGCAGAGAGTTGGTGAGAGGACGAGAGTTAATGATACGAAAGGCCTTCCTTTCTACTTTGTCTAGGAGTGCGGTGTGAAAGGATCCGCCCCACACATGTGAACAATACTCAATACAAGGACGCACTGTGCCCCTATACAGAGCAAGAAGCTGCGCAGGGGTAAAGAACCCCATGAGGCGGTTGAGCACACCCAGCTTCTGGGAGGCTGCCTTAGCGAGACTGGTAATATGGTCTTTCCAAGTGAGAGCAGAAGAAAAAGAGACACCGAGAACATTGGGATAAGATGAAGGGTTGATTTTTGTATTGTTGAAGAAAAAGGGATAGTCCTCTGGAGGTTCCTGACAGGTAGTAAGATGGATAAATTGAGTCTTGGAAGCATTAAATGCAACAAGATTTTCTCTACCCCAATTGGAAATGGTAGCTAGATCAGAAGATAAGTGTTTTATGGCTTCATTACGTTTACTTTTGAGGGGCTGCTGGCTGGGGCATTCTGGAAAACTAATTGAGTGGTGTAAGATAGAGTCGTCTGCATATGAATGGATGGGACTGGATGTACAGTTGAGAAGATCATTAATGAAAATTAGAAAGAGAATAGGAGATAGGACAGAACCCTGAGGAACACCGGAGTTGATAGGATGAGGAAGTGAGCGATGGCCGTCCACAACCGCAGCTATGGAACGGCCGGAAAGGAAATTAGAGACAAAGGCACAGATGGAGGGACAGAAACCGAAGGAGGGCAGTTTGGAAATTAAAGATTTGTGCCAGACTCTATCGAAGGCCTTCGATATGTCTAGTGCAACAGAAAAAGTCTCACCGAAGTCCCGAAAGTTGGATGACCAAGAGTTAGTAAGATATGAAAGAAGATCACCAGTAGAGCGACCCTTAACCCGTTGAGCCCCGGCTAGTTATAATATTTTGTTCACCCCAGTCCCAAACCATTTTCACTTTTTTTTTTTCTTTTGCTAAAATGGAAGACAAGGATGAGAAATGAAAAAAAAAAAAAAAAAAATCACCTCGGATATTGGGGGGGGGGGAGCCTCAAAAAATGTGTTGAGCCAAAATGGAAGAGAATGGTGAGAAATGAAGAAAAAATAAAAAAAACTCACCTCGGTCATTTGGGGGGTGGGGGGGGGGGGGGGGGGGGTTCGAAAGTTCGTCTCCCCCGCATGACCACCCGCCCGGGAGCACTAGGGTGAAAACTGAGTATGGCATTGTACGGCATACATCCTAAGGAGTGTCTCACATAAATCTCAAGCCTCTAGCTCCCATACGACCGGAGTAATGAAGGTTCAAAGTGGCGGTGAACTAAGGGTGTAAAGTATCCCCACTAAGCCCACCACCACCACCAGCCGCGCGGCTGTCTTGGCCCGCTCACACCTACCGGCCCGGCTCCCACACACACTACGGTACCTCCCCCTCCTATTCTCCCGCCATTTCCTACCTTACGAGCCACGTAACTGATTTTAATATGTCGGACGCACGTGATGCGTCTCTGGGAGTTGGTGATCAAACACTGCCGACGCATCACGTGCGACGCTGGATCTCACTGGGTTAAGGAAGCCATACTGGCGATCTGAGAGCAGATTATGAGAAGAGAAATGCTTAAGAAATTTGGAAGCAAGAATAATTTCAAAAACTTTAGAGATACAAGAGATGAGAGCAATTGGACGATAGTTGGAGGGTTGAGAGCGGTCACCCTTCTTTGGGACAGGTTGAATGAGAGCAAACTTCCAGCAAGAAGGGAAGACGTTAGAGGAGAGACAGAGACAAAAGAGTTTGCCTAGGCAGGGGGTCAGCACGGAAGCACAGGTTTTGAGTACAACAGGAGGAACACCGTCCGGACCATACGCCTTCTTAGTATTAAGCCCAGAGAGGGTAGAACGTACATCTTTAGAAGAGATTAGGATATTAGGCATAAGTAGGAGAGAGGGGGGTGGAGAGGGAGGAATAGCACCGGAATCATCCAAGGTAGAGTTTCTAGCAAAAGTTTGAGCGAAAAGTTTGAGCGAAGAGTTCAGCTTTGTCAGAGGAAGAAATGATGAAATGATTTCCACTCTGCCATCAGAGTGGAAAATGGGAGGGAAAGACGAGGAAGAAAAATTGTTGTATGGATGACTCTTTATGGTGAAAGTGTAACAAATAAATTTATTAATCAGTATACTCTTTCAACCAGGCGTCAATACCAGTCACATTGGAAATCCTTTACGACTTGGATAGTGGAAACTGCTCAAACTGAAGCATCAGTATCATTAATTTTCAAATATCTGGATTACCTATTTGAATATAAACAATTATCAGTAGTAACACTTAAAAAACATTTAACAGCAATTAGGGTCCCATTTTTCTATGTAACTGGACTATCTGTACCACAGGCGGAGGAGAAGGGTTTCATGCGTGCATGTTTCAAGCTTCGTCCACCACCCCGTCAGCTCATGCCTACCTGGTCACTGGCACTGGACAAATCTTTGTCTTTACTAAATTGTCAGAAATATAGTCACAATCCAATTTTTGAGTCAATCTTAAAGAAGGCTGTGTTCCTTGTGGCTTTGGCCACAGGAAACCAGGTCTCTGAGCTGGCGGCGATGAGCAAAGAACTGAATTGTCTAAGGTTTGGACGACGCAATATGGAGGTTCAAATTGCGCCGTCTCCTACTTTCATAGCGAAGAACGAGCACAGTGAACATGTTTTTACGGCTTTCACGGTTCCGGCGCTCAAAAGAGGAGATACGCATCACAAATTGTGCCCGGTGCAATCTCTGATAAATTTAATGAGTGTGTCCCGGCCTAATCAACCGGGCGCCCTCTGGGTGAATAGTAAAGGTAATCGCGTTACGAAGAGGAAGTTAGCTACTGTACTTTACTTGTGGAGGTCATAAAGGAAAGCAACCCCGGTACTGTGGGGCGAGCGCATGACATCAGCAAATGGGTGGTATCCCTCAGATTCTTGAAGAATTTCTCGGTTGCAGATATTGCAACTATGGGCTTCTAACCACACCTTCCTAACGCGATATCTCTTGATTGCCCTGGATAGACCTAGTTTAACCTGTGTAGCATTAAGACAGCGGGTCTGATAGGTCTGGTGCTTTTAGAATTAAGGCTAATTTTAACCAGTCCAGCCCCTGGCTAGTTTTGTAATGTTTGTTCACCAGAACCCGGCCGGTTTTCAAAAAATGGTTTTATTCCAGAAACAATAGCGAATGGGTTAGGAATGAAGGAAAAACCACAAAAAACCGCTCAAAAAGCTTAAAGAATGGTCCTACAGAGCCCCGAAAACGTATTTTACAAGAGTAAAAAATTGAAGGCAATTACCCCAAAAAAACAGGTTATTGCGCGCTCACGCGCACGCACGTGGACTTTGAGAGTTTTCAACCATCGGCACGGTTGCGTGGGATACGTACACAGTTCCCATACAAATCTGAGCCCTCTTGAGTGGCTACACCTGAGGTTACGGTCGGCGCAATTAGGGTGACGCGCCAGGCGCGTCTCTGGGGCTGTGCGTTACATACATCGCCGACGCGTCAGGCGCGTCGCTGGGGCTGTACGGGTTAAGAGTCAAAAGAGGAGGAGGGGGGGGGGGGGGGGGGGTACTGGTGAGCAAGACCTCCAGCCCTGCCGGACAAGTGGTATGTGATATACTTAATCTTAAGGAATGAAGACACAGTCAAGCTGTTTTTCATTTTATTGTACTGTATTTGATACATAGACATATTGCTCAGGTTAGGCAATAAGTTATATGGATAAATATTTGTTGTATGTAATAGACATGACCAAATATTTTTGTACTTACATCACTAAAGGACTAGTCAGTCAAGAGTATCATAATTTTGTGAAAGAATTGTTGTTCATTAACAAACATTTATTTTATTGATTTAAGAATGTTGAACACATTTGTGGTCAATTGTTACATGTACCTCATAGGTAGTGTACCTGATAGGCTATGTACACGCAGGTCTTCTTCGAAGTACGCTGCCTGCATTACTTTTCCATTTTTTATACAATATATTTTGTATGTACAAAATAATACAGATTAGAACGCTATTTTGGGGTATTTTTTTCTCATCCTATTTTTGATTTGTTAGTGGTTTGAAATTGTCACGAATGTCCCCCTCCAGACTTGAGATATCAGGCATATCGTCAATGATGAAGGGGCCACTAATAAATTATAGGTTTGAGTCCCGGAGGGAAGAATGAAAACCTAATATTTAGTAGTGGCCCCGGAATCATTGACGATTCCGGCCCTCCCTTCCATACCCTTCCCACTCGTTGATGTTTTAAGTTATCTTGATATATCATTGAAGGCGGAATGACACCAGGCGGATCAGCGTCTGCGGGAAGTCCCACAAGGGAAAACATCCACAAGTTGGGAAGCTGGGTTTTAGCAGTTCTAATTTTAATTTTTCCATATTATTTTTTACAAAGTTTTTTCGTAGTGAGCTCCCGATCATAAGGACGATTCCGTAAGAGAATTAGCGTACCCTTACGATGTTGGACTCTCTCTCTCTCTCTCTCTCTCTCTCTGTGGCGGGTGTTTCAAACAGCTGACGCAAGGTTCGAAGAGTGCCATTACTGTATAAGGCATATCGTTAATGATTCCGGGGCCACTACTAAATACAGTACAGTACTGTATTAGGTTTCCATTCTTCCCTTCGGGACTCAAACCTATATTATAGTTCCAATTCTTAAAGTCTGGGACCACTTTCGCATTCCCTTGCCCCTTTCTCTGTCTCCTCGAGTAGGAGAATTTTACAAGGGGAGGAGGATTCCTAGCTTCTTGCCCCCAAATCTTACTACAATGAAATGAATGAGATAAACTTTTAATCAAGAAGAGACTACAGTACTATTAAACAAGCTATTCAACATATGGCAGTCATTGGTACAGTTCAGAGTATGTGAAAATTATAGATATCTGTGATGTAACTTACTGTGAGAAATTAACAATACTTTTTATGAAAGGGATAAATAGTACCTCAAGAGTGTCTTACAATCCATACTGAAGAGGTACTGTGAATGAAGTTACTGGGTACATGCTGCCGCTCTAATAGTGAGGGAACAATATAGTAGCTAAAGTAGAAAGTTCTCCTCACTGACAGAGTACTGTATACAAAAGTAAAAAAAAAAAATTAAAAATAACATACAGTACTGACCACAGGAATAAGGTGGGTCCCGTTGACTTTAACCGGATATCCCTCCAGTCGCTCCTCCTCCTCCCCCATGTCCCCTTCCCCTCCACCACCACCTCCGCCCCCGAAGAACATAGCCAGTGCCCCCGCCAGCCCCACCCCTTCCTCCCCCCCCAGCCACAGCTCGGAGATGGCTATCTCTAACCCCAGGGACATGATGAACACCGTCCCCACCGTCATGTACACCATGTACAGATAAAAGTATCGGTGGTTGAAGTGGCCCACACAATTGTTGAGCCATGCTGAGGTTGTGTTAAGGAGAATTTTGTTTGTGAACTGATGAATGGAGTAGTTATTATCATCATAATTTACTTGACTTACAACAAAATTGTAAAACTTGTAAAATAAACAAACCAAAACTTGGACAAAGGCAAAAGAACAAATCAAAATTACTATGAGGAAAAAATGCTTTAGCAAAATAAAATTATGAAATAAAAGAACACAATCCACCACATAGGGTGTACATCACTACATGAGCAAGTTAATCTGTTTTCCAAGCAAACTAATCACACGTAACAACGCACTATCGTCACGTTCAAGGAATTAGTCAATTTGGGAAGTCCGAGACTCACCATTAACCCCCAGAATCCGGGAGGCCTCATATGAGGCAAAACAAAAATATTGGCAGGAATCAGCTAAAATCGTCATAACACGGCAACCACGCGTTGTATCGATGTCATCTCAACTGCATTCTACAGACAACAAAAAGTTCTACAATTTGCAAAACAAATTACTGCTCTAGGTGGTCTCAATCAGTAGTTACTGAATTATGAAGTTTGCCTGTAAATAAAGGGCCCCGGACACAGCGATCGGGATCATATGAGGCCCCCCGGATTTCGTGGGTTAACCCTTAAAGATCGGGGCCCGACTTAAGTCTGAATCGAGAAAATTGGACTAAATGGCGGGGCCCGACTAAAGTCCGTGGGCGTATTCCCGCCCTAATTTAGGTGGAAAGCGAAACCTGGTGGTCAGGCGGTGTACTACAAGGTCCCACCCACACATCCCCACTGCGTGACCGTGACTCAGTAACCCTCAAGCAGCCGTAATGGAAGGTCAAGATTTGCCCGTGTCCGATTCGGTGGCCGCCACCCCTAGTGCGTCGCGCCACCCTACTTATCACGCCCGGCTCACCACCCAGGAACTAGATATCATGCTGAACTCTTCAGAACTTTCTAATAGGCTGTTGGATGAAACCATCGAAGGTCTGGGTGAGAGTTTTGGTAGTGTGGATGACTCGGAAGACGAAAATATGCCGATCATAGGCTTTCACCCCAAGCATAATTTGCGTGGGGTGGATGTTGTGGTTGATGTTGCACAGACCGTTGAGCAAAATGGAGACGTTCCTGACGAAGAACATACTGGTGTGGGTGTTGGTAAGTACAATTTACATTTTATAATTGCTTGAAAGTTTGATTGCAAGCATTTTATCACCTTACGAGCGGGTGGTGGAGTATATTTCACTGTGCCGCCCAGGGTTTTTTTTTTTACCATAAATGGGGTTGTTTCCGTGCTCTTTTTCATGCATAAACAAGACCCAGAGCGTAATACAAGTATGTATCCCTGAAAGGGCGTAAATTGAGCTTTCCAATGACACCCGAACCATCCTTCTACGATCACTGGTTGTCTTGCAACGATCGTGCAACCGAAGGGCAAAATCGCTAAAATACAGTAATTTCTTTATATAATTACTGTACGTATGTAGCGAGGGAGTGAGGGTGGATGTAAGTGGAGTACATCTCTGTTGGTCCACGGCGGTCGTGGCGAGCGGTCATGAGAAGATTGTGGTCTACAATATACCTTTTTATAATTGCATGTGACCTTGTAATTGCTTGAAAGTTTGATTGCAAGCATTTTAGTATTATTTGCAGGCGTTCGGTATATTTCTCACGATAACCAGGGTGTACGGTACATTTCTCACGATAATACAAGCAACAACGAAGCTTGGCGAAGATTGTGGTCTACAATATACTTTTTTATATTTGCATGTGACCTTGTAATTGCTTGAAAGTTTGATTGCAAGCATTTTATAGCGTATTATTTTCCGGCGTTCGGTAAATTTCTTACGGTAATACAAACAACGAAAGATTGAATATTTGTGCTTGGCATTATATGATTGTGGGGAACATATGTACCGTATATATTATTTTATCATATATATGATACATATGTAAAATAGTTATATTATCACGACACTCTCTCTCTCTCTCTCTCTCTCTGTGTCTCTTCCTCTCTGGGTCTACCTATACATTTATAATTGCATGTGACCTTGAAATTGCTTGAGAGTTTGATTGCAAGCATTTTATAGCGTATTATTTGCAGGCGTTCGGTAAATTTCTCACGATTACCAGGGTGTACGGTACATTTCTCACGATAATACAAGCAACAACGAAGCTTGGCGAAGATTGTGGTCTACAATATACCTTTTTTATAATTGCATGTGACCTTGTAATTGCTTGAAAGTTTGATTGCAAGCATTTTATAGCGTATTATTTTCAGGGGTTCAGTAAATTTCTTACGGTAATACAAACAACGAAAGATTGAATATTTGTGCTTGGCATTATATGATTGTGGGGAACATATGTACCGTATATATTACTTTATCATATATATGATACATATGTAAAATTGTTATATTATCACGACACTCTCTCTCTCTCTCTCTTTCTTTCCAATAAATCATGTCTTACAGTTATAAAGTTGGAGTCTGCACAAAGTACCTCATGAATTCATGTCATTCATAACTTCATTCAATCATTCATTCATCTATTTCAAAGTACCTCATGAATTCATGTCATTCAATCATTCATATGGTGGAATAGCACACTACCCAAACACAAGTGCATTCATCATCATCAGAGAGAGAATGAGCTATTTTTCAACAGCCTACTGGGCTGCAGCCCTCATAAGGCTGGTTAATCTGCAGAACAGATATTACTAATGACAATAGTGAGACTTTTACATCAGGAGGCAAATTAGATACAGGTAACTAAAGTACAGAAGCGATAGGTGAAATATAGCATCAGAAATGCATGAAAACAAAGATGATTAAAGTTCGTCAAAGAGGTGTATTGCAATCAAGAAACATCGTATGGGGGAAAAGTCAAAAGACGGTGAAGGAGCAAGGACGCGGAGGGATGCGGTGCGCAAGGAAAGCCGGCGCTCAGAATCATACCGAGGGCACTCACAAAGGATATGACGGGCGGTGACTGGCGTTTGACAAGGAACACAAAATGGGGGCGGAGTTGTTGTTGTTGTTGTTCCCCAAGCTGCCTGGCCGAACAGCCCCAAGGCCCAGAGCAAGGCCAAGGCCATAACTGAGCGCCCCCTAAGAACCCTCTCTGCCGACCACAATAAAGCCTGGGTGACCGAAGCCACTCCATGGCGGGGAGCTGAGGAGGGTGTGGAAACGCCTGGGAAACCAAAGCCCCACCCAGGGCCCTGTGCCCCTCAGCAATTATGAAGAGAAAGTTGAGGGGCAAAGGAAAAATGTGACGCTTTGGCTGCCAATCTTGGTAGATTGGGAGGTCAATCCACGAAAGAAATGCCGTCACTTGGGATCTAGAAAATATATAAGTAAACGGAACACTCAGAGTAAGCTATGGGTATGGCAGAGATCGCTCAGTTCTCACTCTGATAGACCAGCCCATCACCACATGACTAGAACCCAATCCTCTCAGCATCAGCTAGGAAAGGCCCTAGAAAGCCGCCTTTGGCGGGGGGATAGCTCCCCTATTTCAACCCCTTTCGGGGTTGGGCACCCGCCGTTTCGGAGGCGTTGTCATTAAATGGCCATGCGTGTAACGAGTGTGCCCAATACGTAGGCGCGTCAGGATGACCTGATTCGCCCCACACGGATCAATGGAGGATGGCCAAGGGTGTACACCGGCTAGTATACTGCGGAGGTGGTTGGTAGTATCAACGTTTGTCCATTCCCTCTGCCAGTCCGCCCAAACACGCTCACGGAGAACAGGGAATAGATCAGTTGGTCGAAGGATAACATTGGAGGGAGTGCCTCTACATGTGCGCTTTGCTAAGGAATCAGCTCTCTCATTCCCCTGGATCCCGATATGTGCCGGTACCCAACACAGGGTAATTTTACGGCCCAACGTCAGTAAGTCATGGAGTGTGCGGATGACGTCGCAAACGAGAGCTTCTTTGGGTGCAAATGTTTGTACGGCTTGAAGAGCACTCAGAGAGAGAGAGAATGAGCTATTTTTCAACAGCCTACTGGGCTGCAGCCCTCATAAGGCTGGTTAATCTGCAGAACAGATATTACTAATGACAATAGTGAGACTGGTACATCAGGAGGCAAATTAGATACAGGTAACTAAAGTACAGACGCGATAGGTGAAATATAGCATCAGAAATGCATGAAAACAAAGATGATTAAAGTTCGTCAAAGAGGTGTATTGCAATCAAGAAACGTCGTATGGGGGAAAAGTAAAAAGATGGTGAAGGAGCAAGGACGCGGAGGGATGCGGTGCGCAAGGAAAGCCGGCGCTCAGAATCATACCGAGGGCACTCACAAAGGATATGACGGACGGTGACTGGCGTTCGACAAGGAACACAAAATGGGGGCGGAGTCGGAGGCGTTGTCATTAAATGGCCATGCGTGTAACGAGTGTGCCCAATACGTAGGCGCGTCAGGATGACCTGATTGGCCCGACACGGATCAATGGAGGATGGCCAAGGGTGTACACCGGCTAGTATACTGCGGAGGTGGTTGGTAGTATCAACGTTTGTCCATTCCCTCTGCCAGTCCGCCCAAACATGCTCACGTAGAACAGGGAATAGATCAGTTGGTCGCAGGATAGCATTGGAGGGAGTGCCCCTACATGCGCGCTTTGCTAAGGAATCAGCTCTCTCATTCCCCTGGATCCCGATATGTGCCGGTACCCAACACAGGGTAATTTTACGGCCCAACGTCAGTAAGTCATGGAATGTGTGGATGACGTCGCAAACGAGAGCTTCTTTGGGTGCAAATGTTTGGACGGCTTGAAGAGCACTCAGAGAGTCACTACAAATGACTATGTGAGGGACATTATCGGGGAAGGTAAATACCATATCGAGGGCACACTGTATGGCCTGAAGCTCAGCAGTGAAGATGGATGAGCATTGATGAAGGGCACGCTGTCGAATGCCATACTCCGATACCACAGCGTATCCCACAGAGGAGTCATCTTTGGATCCATCCGTGTAAATAAACGTGGCTGGAGTATGTCCCATTAGGTGGCCGAGGGCCACTGTGTGTCGAGCATAGGGGGGTAATGACGGAGGCGCGTCAGCAAGGAGGAGACACACAATAGAGCGCCGAATGCACCACGGCGTGAAATCATTCCGGGCCTGTGGCGGTGAGGGTAATGGAACATTATACGACTCAAACAGTTGGTAGGACATATCGGGGAAAGTAGCATGGGGGGAAAAAGCAGGGTCACAGGGTTCATGAAAGAGGTCGGTAAGAATAGGGTCAGACATAAGACGGGTAGCATAACGCATCATGACCAGTCGACGGTGTAGATGAAGGGGCAACGCGCCAGCCTCAGCGAGAAGGTTACATATGCGGGAGGAACGGAACGCCCCCGAACTTATACGAACACCCAAATGATGGACAGGGTTAAGCGTGGCGAGAAGAGTAGGGGACGCGGTCCCATAGATAGGACAGCCATAATCAAGCACCGATAAAATTATAGCGTTGTAAAGGTTTAGTAATGTTATCCGGTCGGCCCCCCAGTGAACACGCGCAACCGCCTTAATTACATTGAAACGCCCTAGGCAACGTGCTTTCAAGTCCTTTATATGTGCTTTCCAGTTGAGATGAGTGTCAAATATTAACCCAAGGAATTTGACCGTAGGAAATGAGGGTATGTTTTTAGTCCCCATACGTAAGGTTAAAGACTGACCACGAAGAACACGAGCATCGTGATGAAAAATCATGGCCTTAGTTTTCTCAGTGGAGAAATGGAACCCGGTGGAAGCAGCCCAGCGAATAATATTATCGAGCGCAAGTCCCAGACGACGTTGTATGTGAGCCAGACTAGCAGAGGTGTAATAGATTGCAAAGTCGTCAACATACAGACTATGGGATACCCCAGATTCTTACAGTTTCTTACAGTAGATCCTCTGGAAAAAGGCAAACTATGCCTGTGTATCCAGCTCAGTACCAGTACTTGCACTGCTGCGGTCGTTCACGGTGTTGGCGGCGGCGGTAGCAGACGCAACATTTTTACTATTCTGTATTTTTGTTTTATAATCAAACTTCAAATCTTGTCTTCCCCATGCTTTATCAAGATTACTTTCAAACTCCCTTATTGATTCGGAATCGACTACATACTGGGGCAGTGCGTCAGATGGGAGACAACCTGTGACACCATCAAGCGCCATTATGAATAAGATGCTGCTGAGGGAACATCCTTGAGACAGGCCGATGAAAAGCGGCCTGATAGAGGAGAGCATACCATTGAGTTTGACTTGGAAAGTACGATTCGATAAGATATTAATTAAGAATTTCGGCAAAGGGCCACGCATACCAGCGGCATGTAATATCGCCAATATCCTATACCTCCACGTCGTGTCAAATGCTTTGGCAATATCAAAGAACACCGCCACAGTAGGCTGACGCCGCGAGAAGCACCGACGGATTTGGTGTTCCAGTCGTGTAAGGAAATGAAGTGTAGAATGTGCAGGTCTAGAACCATTCTGGAAGGGACACAATAGGCCGTTTTTGGTCGCAAAATGTAATAGCCTAGGGTTCACCATCTTCTCCATTATTTTGCAAAGGCAGGAAGTAAGGACAATAGGACGATAATTGGTGGAGATACTATGATCTTTTCCCGGTTTAGGAACAGGGACAGTGTATGCATGTCGCCAATCTTGTGGAAGAAAATCATCAGTCCAAAATTGATTATACAACTGGAGAAGAAACAATATAGCTCTCTGATGAAGATGATGAAGTAGAGCATATGAAATTCCATCCGGACCAGGTGTGGAGTCCGAACAGTTGCCAAAGGCAAATTCGAATTTAGGCAGAGTAAAAGGGGCATTGTAAGGATGTGAATCCCCGCCAGAAAAATTGAGGGGGCGCGACTCGGTAAGTTTCTTGTGGCGGGCGAAGATGGTGACAGCGAGTGATTGGAGCCGACGAGGGCAAAGTGATCGGCGTGTATTTTAGTAATATCGGTCAGATCCAGTTTGAGTTCCCCAGTGGTTGGCTCCTGCAAAGGCGAAATGGGGGGCCGGGAACGCCTGCCACTAATAGTGCAAAATGTTTACCAGTGTGGAAATTGGTGTGCGGGAAGTGAAACCAGAGATGTATGACCTCCAGGATAGCAGTTTGCTGTGGAGGATGGCTCGTTTGGTAAAAGCGCAGACCCTATTATAGAATGTTTTGAGCGAAGTCTTGACTAAGGTGGCGTTAATAATATTAAGGGACTGGGACGACGTGGGAGCACCCGAGAGAGTGACCCGCAATGACCTGAAGCGTGTTGACAGCACTTTAAGAAGCCTCTCCAAGCGGTGTTTAAACTTTATTAAAAGGGCCAGCGCATGGGACCACCAAGGAACCTGACGGGCATGCACAAAAGAGGAGGTGAGTGGGATGTGAGCCACACAACAGAATGCAAAAAGTCGAGAAAATAAAGGTAGTTTGCAGAGGTGACGAGAGCGGAGAGAAAACATTGATCCTGGCAGATTCGCATTTGAAAGACACCCAGTCAGCTTTAGATAAGTTATAATGAGGAAGTTGTGAGCTAGTGGATTGGTCAATGCAGGTGAGGAGAATCGGATGGTGGTCACTGGAGAAGCGATCATCCACTAACGACCACTCATAGTGAGAGGCCACGAATGCAGAGGCAAGCGAGATATCAATGGCAGAGTACATATCATGTATAGGAGATCGGTAAGTGGGGACACCGAGATTTAGGCAACATAAAGAAGTCTGACTAATAATAGACTCAATATGGCAGCCAGGAGTGTCAGTGGAAGGGCAACCCCAGATCGGGGAATGTGCATTAAAGTCCCCAAGAATCAGGAACGGGGGAGTTAATTGGTCCATTAGAAATTTTAAAGAAGAAGTGGAATATCCGCAGGATGGTTGATTGTACGAAGAACAGATGGTTAGACAAGGAAGAGTAGGCAAAGATACAGTAATCGCAAATGACTGGAAGGGGGTGAACGATAAAGGTAGTACAGTGTAAGGAATAGTATGATGGACAAGTATAGCAGTACGAAGATGTGAAGCAGCGGTCGGGGAAACTGCTGCCACTTGGTAATCTTTAGGTGGAGAGATGTAATTACCAATGTGCTGTAAACAGACACACATCGGAGAGTAGAGTTGGAGTAGTCTTTGCAGCTCGCCCAAGCGAGAGCGAGCCCGATAGCCATTTAGATTCCACTGGATAATGTTATTGAGCATTATCGGGGGTGAGTACTGTCAGGTTATCGTGATTTTGAGACCTCCTCACAGAGGCAAGGTAACGTTTATCTTTTGGTACAACAGAGGGCGGTTGTGCGCCTCTGACAGGGGAAGAGGAAGGGGAAAGGGAGGGTGGAGTAGGAGGAGGGGTCCTATGGTGGGCAGAAGGATGGAGCGCTGAGGTGGAACTGGTAACGGTGGAAGGGAAATTAGATTGAAGAACAGAGAATTGCAAACGAAGTTTGGAGAGGAGCGTGTCAGGGTCCGCCACGCGGCCGCGAAGATGAGCTACGCACAAACACTCGGGGCCATGACCCGTTACATCATCAGGAGGCGTGCGAGTGGAAAGAAATTGAGTAACCTGTTGAGTAATGGTGGCAGGATCCGAGGACTGCATGTGAGCAGCCATTTAGTTTGTGAAACATGCTGAGCATCCACATTCGCCGGCAGGGAGAGAGGAGGAGCACTGTTGAGAAGCAAAGGCGGTGCATGGCGAGTCAGTGGGGGAGCCCATCACATTGACACCATTGGCAGGATCAGAGGACTCCATCGTCGAATCGGTCAGCATGGCGTGAGGGGGCAAGGTAGGGGAGGGAGTAGAAGGAGGGGAGGGGACTGCAACATGGGAAGATTTGGAAGGTTTCCGGTCAGACGTGGGGGATAAGCTAGGGTCACGATCACGTTTTTGGTGGGTCGTATTACTCTGAGCGTGATGAACAATACATTGAGACCCCGAGAGTTCATATTGGACGAGATCAGACATCATTAGATCAAATTTTGTCCTTGAAGTGCGCCATCAACTCCTCAGGTTGAAGCCTAGCCATGTGCTCAACACATACACAGTCAACCGGATGGTCGGGGGGGGGGGGGGGGGTTATGGCGTAGGAAGGAGGGGAGGTGCGCAGTTAGCTCTGCAATGGGTGCGTTTTTTAGTCCTAAGAGGAAAGCCTTGCCACACGTGTGACACCCACACTCGGTGTCACGATGCGGAAGCGCCCAGACAGAAGCGGCAGGACCACGAGAATCAAATTCCGCAACCGTAGCCTCCATCACATCCAACTGTTCCGTCAGGGCAACCGGAGGTGGACCGGCAAGTTGGAAAAGTGAAGCTTTCTCTTTAATCAATTTCTTACTAGACGTTAACTTAGAGGTGGAGGGAGGGCGACAAGAAGTGAGTAACTTAGTCTTGTCAGAGAGTCGGCGTTTTCCAGTGATCGGAGGTTTATTAGAGGAGGTATGAGCAGGGCGGACGGTGGAGCGCACTGCACTGGGAGAATGGGAATGTTGGGTTAGGCGAGGAGAAGAGGAACCAGTAGTACGGGAGTGATTAGCGGTGTGCGACGTATCCATGTCATCCAGAAGAGTGTCAAACTGATTGGAAGTAGGAACGTCAGGGGCAGGAGCAGGTGGTGACACTGTAGGAGTACCTGAGGTAGCAGAGGGAGAAGGTCGGTTCGGCTGAGGACGCGGTGCCGAGACGGGAGAGCGCACCACCACAGCATACCTACGCCGTGGGGCCAATCTCTGATCGCGAAGATGACGAACCGCAACACGGTACGATAGTCCCTTGGTGGATTGAAGATGTAAGAGTTCTAACTGGAATGCATGATGAGAGCAAGATTTGTCATTTGCAGCATGATCTTCACCGCAGTTAGCGCACCTCAAGTCCGAGGCAGAGTGGGTACAACTGTCCTCGCAATGTGCAGACCCACAGCGACGGCACGCCACGGAGGACCTACAAAATCTCGAGGAATGGCCGAATCTCCAGCAATTCATGCATTGTCTAGGGCATCTGGCGTAAGGTCGTACCTGTAGTAACCGACCAGCAAAATTGATAGTTGGAGGTAGTTCGTGTCTATCGAAGTATACCTTAATGATGCGGAGAGGAGGGCGATCGTGTATATTATTGCGCGAAGGGATGATATAAGCGTCAACATTAACCACTGTAGGATCAACCCTTTGTAACATGGAGCAAATTCTAGGTGCGGACGTAGTAAAGTCTTGTTCCTGGAACTGGATGTCCAGTGGAATAGAAATAGTACCTGAACATTGATTTAGTTTAGAGTCGGCCTGTCCGGTGACGCCGTCACTCGGAACACTGAGGAGTGATTGCATTGCAAGTGACTGGGCCTCACTCGTCACCTCCACCAATCGCGAGGTGTCCGACGCTGTGTGGACACTCACGTCCCCCACCCAGTCTTGAAGATTTGTGTACAGTTTGACGTCATCGAGAGGCTCACGCGCTACAGTGAAAAAACGCGGCCATCGTGCCGGAGCAAACATGTCCTGGAGGGTACTGGCCGAAGGTTTAGAATATTTAGGACGATGGCGAGACTTGGGTGTGCGAGAGGAAGATGGCGGGGTGATTACGGTAGAGTGACTAGGAGCTGGTATAATCTCAGGAGAAGCAATGGGAATGTCAGCAGGGGTTTGTGATGCTAGTGACTTATTAGCCCCAGTAATGAGAGGTGCATACGGTTCAAATGTAAGTATATCCGCAGACAGGGACTTCGGAAGGAACGGTGTGGCAAGAGAAGGGAGATCCCCCTTATCTACCAGATCTGAGGTAGATATGGAAGGCCCGTCAGCAGGGAGAGAGTCCGAGGGAAGTCCAGGGTGAGCGCTATGGTCGTCAACCAAATCAGTCGATGTGCCAGAGGTGCAGCCATTAGCCAGGTCCTCATGTGGGAGACTGCCAGCCACATGAGGACTGAGGAGAGAAGTGTCAGCCATGAGAACACTAGTTGTATTACAGTAAGATGTCACCATATGAAGAAGAGAAAACGGCCCAATTTAGCAACATGGACAAGAGGGCAGGGCCAGACCCCCATGACCAACAGTAACCATGTCATCGAGTATATGGTGAGTGGGCCCATATAGGTAGTTGGCTTTACTCGCGACATCACTGCACATATTAACCCTACACTCAAAGTGCATACGTGTGAGTCAGTGACCAACTGCGATAGCACCACCAACCGGAATACCATAGCACTGCCCAGATGCGAAGCTGGGTAGGGGTTATGTTGACTCCCCATCAAAAGGGTGAAAAGGAACCACCTAACCACCAAAGCACCAGTCAATTCAACCATAAACGCCAATAGTCGCGTTCGCACGTACCGAGAAAGCACCGGCGGTTCTTCCTTGGCGACCATAGGACGGCGGTTCCTCCAGGGCGACCTTACGATCTCCCGCACTGTCACTACGGTCTCCCGTAATATAGCCTCTAACAACCCGGAGGTTACTAGCGTGGAGTTCACGGGCTCCTATCAGGTGCAGAAGTGCTCAAAGTTTAGCGAGTATTTATCCTCGAGGGAAGAACCAGACCCCCACTGGTGGAGAAGAAAAGGAGAAAAACGAAAATAGGTGAAGGAAGAAAGTGCCTAGCAAAATTAGTTGGAGTTGGCGCGTGGAGCGCAACAACAAACTCCGAGCGCTCCACCAGCCAACTCGGAGGCCCCCACACGACGACGACGAGCTAAGCATCGCGGGGGTCATCATCATCAGCAACATCACCCATTACATCCATAAGTTTCGAATATCATCCATCCATCTGGTTCTTGGTCCACCTCATACATCCATGTCATTCATTCATACATACATTCATACACTCGCTATAGGCAGTTCTGCCTTTTGTCTACCTCAATCACATTCATACACTCGCTATAGGCAGTTCTGTCTTTTGTCTACCTCAATCACATTCATACACTCGCTATAGGCATTTCTGCCTTTTCCCTACCTCAATCACATAACTGCTTTTTACCTACCTCAATCACATAACTGCCTTTTGCCTAGGCCTACCTCAATCACATGTGGATTACACCTCCTGGGAACACCACAAAAAAAAAGGAGTCGTCAACACTACTCCATAAGGTGATTTGGAAATGTGTTGAAATAATATTATATATAAAAAAAAAAAAAAAATCCTGCAAAGCAAGCGAAACAGAGAGAGAGAGAGAGAGAGAGAGAGAGAGAGAGAGAGAGAGAGAGAGAGAGAGAGAGAGAGGGAGAGAGAGAGAGAGAGAGGAAGAGAGAGAGAGAGAGAGAGAGAGAGAGAGAGAGAGAGAGAGAGAGAATACAGGGAATACAGAGAATACAGAGAAATAAGGAGAAATAAGGAGAAATAAGGAGAAATAAGGAGAAATAAGGAGAAATAAGAGAAAAATAAGACCGATTACCGAAGGAATAGTAGACGCGCGGGAGGCCGAAGTCAGGGCAAAGCGAACGCATCCGAACGCGCCCGGGAAATAGACCAAAAAGTACCTCCTCTTCCTCACCTCTTCCCACTCGCTCATAACATCCATAATAGACTTATATGGGTTGACGAAGAGTTGCTCTTTCCAAAAATGATCGTTTCGCTCGCATTGGAGCCATAGTAACGGCGCTATGGCGAGTGAAAGTGAGCGAATATTTCGGGATTATGCCCGCTGGGCGGCACGGTGTAAAATACCTTACCACCCGCTAAATAAGGGTTAAAGACCCACAGCAGTCCATTGGATAGTGTTCCCTGAGGACATACTTTACATCCACGATAGAATGGTTCAGACTGTGTATATCCCTTGACAGATGTCAAGACATTACAATTCTGAAGCATCTGGAATTACCATGAGACAGGAGTAGGCATGGATAAATGTAGTACGGTATGCCATTATTTACTGTACAGTATCTGATAAAGGCTATACATATATTACTGTATGTTACTGTACAGTATATATATTACTGTCTTGATAGCGTAATGCATAATTGCGCGGAATTTCGGTGTGAGTGTCCTGGGTTCGAGTCTTTGGAGTGCCACATGTATTTGTTGATGTCATTAGCGGCTCGCTTGGTGTAGTGACTAGCGTCTCGGACTTCCACCCAGAAGGCCCGGGTTCGTGCCCACGCTCAGCGCATTAAAGGTTTTTCACAAGCACTGAGTCGTTACCATCCCTCATGAGCAAAGGGATGGGGTAGTAGTACAGGACCCCAATGTAAATACGCCTAATCGGCCTTATTGAGCTATCCTTAGCTAGCTTAGCATGCGCTAGCTTTAAGAACTATTATTATTATTTTATTATTTTATTATTATTATTAATTGAGTTTAGAAGTGAAGTTGGTTGGTGAAAAAATATAATACTAGAGGGCCCCCATCAATCCCGGGTTATATGATGAAATACCTTATACTGTAGTCGGTTTCTTTTCATCTGACGGTAAATGGCTCGGTCTTCATTTTAATTACTCAGATACTATGCAGGGTTTTTTGTGTAATCAGTTGTAAATTATGAAAACTTGTCAGTAATATGAAGGAGAGACATAGTAGTTTCTTATTTTCCCACTAGTTATCGAGAAATCAGTTGCTAAGGGATTCATTTTACTGTCAATTCTCCCTACCAATAAATGCCTACAGTGGCCGATAGAGGCGCTGAACACAAGGTTTACCGCGGTGCATTGTGGGAAATGGGCGACATCGCGGAGCTATCCACCCTCCCTCTCCTTCAACAATTCTATAATATATGCAGTTAGTCGAAATTTCTATAGCTGACACATACTTTGGTCTATGCATACTGTTGTTTTATATATTTTAAAATCACCCATATTCATAAATAACGTGTATTTACAATACAAAGTCACCAGGTATTTTCGCACCAATTTTGTTATGATAATTAATCAGCTTATAATTATGTTTGTAGTCATTATCAGCTGCATATGGACTTTCCCATTATTACTATACTATATAAGCACTTAGTGTAGTCGTATACTGTATAATAAAAACGTGTAGAATCACACAACAATTGAGATAAACTGTGCATATCCTAGGTGTTGGGTATAGTGATATCTACAGTCGTAGCTCTGGCGCTAGTTCAGAAGCGTCCACCAGAGGTCTCAAGAGAATTGTTGGTAGGGAGAATTGGAATGAAACTGAGTATAGTGTTGTCAAAGAGTTACCAGAGGGTACTGGAAGATGTTTGTGCTGGTCACTGTATGCTGAGGTACACTGCTTTAAGTACAGTAGTAGCATTGTATTAAAGTAATTACCGGGTGTTATAATTTTCTAGGGGGCATACACAAAGCTGTACTACGGTATACTGGATATATAGACCTATAGGTAGCGCCAATGAACTTGACAACAATCTTGATCACGACCTCCCTAAAATCCATCCTTCCGAATCCTCCCTTCCTCGTGAGGACAGAGTCCACCTGGCCAGGCTGAGATGCGGACACCATCCAGCTCTCCTGAGCTATCAGAAGAGACTGGATGACTCCGTTGTCGACGCCTGCCCGGGATGTAACACAGCACCCCATACCATTAAACACATCATAGAAGACTGCATTTCACACAACCACTTACGCCAACAACACAATCTACACTCAATGAGAGCTCTGTGGGAAAGCCCGATTGTGGCCATGGCCTTTCTCAGGGACTCGGGGCTGTTCGGCCAGGCAGCTTAGGGAACAACAACAACAACAACAACAATCTTGATCCTTGACATTCGGCCAGGCAGCTTAGGGAACAACAACAACAACAACAACAATCCTGATCCTTGACATCCTTGTTCAGTAACTCAAAATGGCCTAGAGCAAATTGGCTGCAAATATCTACATACATTTCTGGTGGACTCTTCCCAAATGGTAGAAACATCAGGCCGATTGCTTTCATTCATTTGGAGTTATAAGGGGTGAAGGGGTCAAAATTATTGTCAAGTTCGCTGGCGCTACCTCTAGTTCCTCGAGCAGCACTATAAGATGTACTGTACTACTATCTATCTATCTATCTATTGCCTGACGCCGTGATCCCCGAAGGGGTGGCCACGAACGAACCGCCCCCATGCACCTCTGTCCCCAGTCAGTCGACGCCCCTCCCCCCAACCAGCACCGCCTTCATTCATGTAGTTCCTCACTCCATCCTTCCACCTCATATTCGGTCTACCTCTCCCCCTCTGTCCCTCCACCTCGCTCTCGTACACCCTCTTAGTCATTCTCTCGCTTTCCATACGTTCCATATGGCCGAACCATCTCAAGTTGTTCCTTTTCACACTTTCCAGCACATCTACCTCCACACCACACCTCCTTCTTACTTCCTCATTAGTCTGTCTATCCCTCCATGTAACTCCGCACGCACTCCTTAGGTAATTCATTTCCACTGCTCTCACTCTTGGTCTGAGTCTCTCAACCAACGTCCATGCTTCGCTTCCGTAAGTCAGTGTCGGGATTACCACACTGTCATGCAAGGACTTCTTCACTTCCATACTGACCACCCTATTTCTTGTTACTGCTTTTAGCGTTCCTACAACCCTCTTCCCCTGTTGTACCCTCTCCCGCACCTCTTCATCCATAGTCCCATCTTTACTCAACACACTGCCCAGATACTTAAAAGAGTTGACGATCTCCATAGCCTGACCGTTCAGCTTCACCTCACACTCTGTGACTTCACCCCTTTCGAAGACCATAACCTTGCTCTTCCCCGTATTTACCTTCAAATTCCGTTTTTCGCACACTGTTCCAAACTCATTTACCAGACCCTGCAACTCCCATTCATTATCACTCATCAGAACTGTATCATCCGCAAACAGCAGTATAGGTAGCTTCCACTCAATTCCCTCCCTTTTCAGCGATACACCAACATCCACTGCTCTTGATAGTATTTCTTTCATAACTCCATCCATATATACAGTAAACAACCACGGGGACATCACACACCCCTGTTTCAAACCAACATTCAGGTCAAAGAACTCGCTATACTACTATATCCCTTAAAACCCAGAAAATATGATGCAAAGTTATTAAGAGACATACAGTATATACAAGCAATAAAGGATACGACAGTGGTGATCCATCTTGAGGACGCATCTGTTACACACAGAGCAGTGGTGTGTGCGGGGAGGCTTGGGCGCGATACACTTTTTACACACGCTCACAGCCTCACTGATCAACGTACCCTGGGGGGAGGGGGAAGAATAATCAGATTAATTTGATTTTGTCCTTTCTTTCCTTACCTCTGTTCATACACTCTAGTAGGTTATAATAATCCTAGTGTAAATTGTCCCGTTTTACTCTAATGGTCTGTTCTCTACCTGTGTCTTCTGTATCATACTACTGTACTCCTCTCCAACTAACTCAAAATAGAGTAAATATAGGTACCAATATTATAGAACAATAAGAAATGTCCTTCTTAATCTCTGGTTTTAGCTAAATACCCAGTAAGAATAACTCAAAGTGTCAAAGTCTTAGGAAAATTAACAAGGTTTAATAATATAGAACACAAGAAAACTGGTTACTGAATTTGGAAAACATGACCATCAGTGTGTGTAACATGTGGGAAGAGAAAGTATGTGTCTGGGAAGAGAGAGTATGTGTCTCTCTCTCTCCCACAAGGGGGAGAAGTACCTTTGTTACGAGGACTTTATTGGACATTTGGCATAAATAGCTAGACCTGAGTGACCAAACTCTTGACGTCTACCAATGACTCGGGGTGGGATCGAACTGCCGACCCTTTGATCAGCAGTCAGACTGCCACGGCCCGCGGCAGTAAACAAGATTTATAGTATAATCATAAAGGTAAACTTCAGTATGATAAAATTGTATTGACTGCCACTGCCGTAGCCACCACTCTTGGTGCAGGTCCCGAGCTGGATGCATAGGTCTAAAAGGGCCTCTTCCAGAACGTCTACTGTAAGATACTGTAAGATAGCTATAAAGTTAACTACAGTACTGTACTGTACTGTCAGAATATCATCAGGAGTACTGGTACTGGAAGCTGTTTAGGACTGTCACTTTAAATAGTAATTTCTTGGGTGTATCTTCTATAAATCAACAATAGAATTATTGTCTGGTTGCTACATACTGTAACACAGGTGTTTGATGAGAGTCACAACCTTCCAGGAAGGAGCTAAATACTGTACAATAACCTGTATAACAATTTTTAAGGGGACATGGGCCGTTTTTCTGGTCCCTTTTTCCCTCGTGTTTAGCACCATTAGTTTCGAGATTTTAAGACGTTCGGCCCATTAGTTTGGCAATTTTAACACAGTTCGCCCCATTTCATCGTCAATATTTAGACCTTTTGTGCTATTTAGGTGTCAATTTTTTTCCAGGCGAACGATAGTGAGCCTGTAATGTTGAAGGAACCGGCCTTTGGCCGGTACATTTTTCTACCGAAAAATGTACAAATTAATCTAGAAGGGGGATCTAATGGATGTTTTTTTTTTAATTTGATGGAGGTCTAGGGAGGAAACTAGAAAAATAATGAATACTGTACATGCAAAAATCCCCCAAAAAGTGAACCATCCCACCTTAACCCCTCCAACCCAGAAGGGCTCTTGAACGCCCATAACAAACTCGGCCCGCGCAACCCGGAAGGGCTCTTGAACGCCCATTGCTTGCGTGAGTGCTTTCGAATGCCGCGCGTAAATTTTTGGTATCGTGGGAGGGTAGGTGGCGCCACCAGACGTAAACTACGCCACAGCATCAGTATCTACCCCGACGCCATCATGGATAGTACGCCAAATAGTGATTCCGCTGTGTCCGATACCGTGCTTCCTACGACGCCCGTGCTAGTTCGTCGCGCCTTACCCCGACGCCATCGCCTAAATGTGTTATCTCCCGGAGGTATTGAGACGACATTGAGACTTTATGAGCGAGCTGATGCCAAGCATAATGTTGATGATGAAGTAAGTGACGACTCCAGTAATTATAAGTCGAGTGATTATGGCCATGAGAGTGACAAAGAAGAGCAATTCCTGGGATTTGCGAGAGAACATGAGAGTGATGAGAGTGATGAAGGTGATGTGCCAGTTTTTGAGGAAGCTGGTTTACCTACAGACGGTGAACTTGAGAGAGTGAGTGAGTGGGAGAGTTCAAGGTCACTCAACAAATTTCGCATAAGTGACACGACCCCAAGCCCTTCGCCAGCTAAATCGCCTTTCAAGCTACACTTATATAAGAAGAAAATACTTGAAAAGGCGGCCGCGGAAGCTAGGGAACAAGCAAAAATACTTGGTGAGGTTGAGGCTGTGAGTGAGGGTGAGCGTGGTGACTCTTCTCGCCCGCCATTGTCTCCCTTATCTACCCACGCCACCCAAGATGACCCGGCTGACCCGGGTGCCCCGCATTCTTCCCCACCACCCCCACCACTGCCAAGGGTTGAGGACCCCCCACTTTCGGCCTATTTGCCTCCTAGGTCCCCCGACAGGAGACATACTGCTGCCGAAAAGGGGAAAGGCAGCAAATATGCCAAAAAAAGCAAGACAAGTAAGCGAGTTTTGTTCGAGGCTCCCGCGGCGTCCACCCCTGCCCGCCCCAGCCATACGCCCCCGCAACTTTTCCCACGGTCCTCCCCACCTCTCCAGCCGTCAACATATGTTCCTGACGAAGTCTTTGAGCTCGCATCACCAATACCTGGGCCTAGTGACAGTGAAGCATTGCTTTCTGTCACTCGTCACAGGCCAAGGAGCCCAGGACCTCGGGGGGACACAGCCTCACCTGCCACTCCTTCCCCACCTCGCCCACCCGCACGCCGCCCACGCATCACTCGTTCCCCGCCAGATTATGTGGGGGCCACTGGTGATGAAGGGCACCTCTCTGAAGACTCTGGCCATGATTACATAGGTCCACCGTCAGGGCAAGATGACCACTCTGACGATGACTATATGGACATCGACGACCCTCGACCCATCCGCTTGGCCCGGCGTCGTGCTGCCCGTCGTGCTGGCCGCCGCCCTGGCCACCCTAGGGCGCGCGCCTCCCGAGTTGGCCGTGGGCGTGCTGGGCCACCAGCTGGAGCTCCTCGTCAGCGTAGACAAGACCCATTCTACGTTTTTCAGTGGCAAGACGTAGTTGATGGGGATGGATACAACCCTGATGTGCCAGCTTTTGATGAGGTACTGGAGGGTTCAGGCATTACCCCCAATTTTCCTGCAGGCCCCAATGCTCCACCACACAAACTATTTGAGGCCTTCTTTGATGAGGAGGTGGTAGGCTATGTTGTCAAAGAGACAAATAAGCAGCACCAATTCCAGGTCCACTTTTTGGGCAAGGTGACCAAGGGCCACATGAGGCAGTGGGCCCCAGTGACTCATAAAGAGTTCATGGTGTTCCTGGCACTCACCATGCTAATGCCTCATGTCAAGAAGCATAGGTTGCCTGACTATTGGATCACCAATGATCTCATATCCACCCCTGCCTTCGGGAAATATATGTCTCGCGACCGGTACCTTGATATCCTCGCAGCGCTCCATCTTGTCACCAACATTGACGTCCACCTCCCAGACAAGCTGTGGAAGATTAGGACGTTGTACGAGATGATGAGAGAACGCTTCACCTCCTACTTAAAGCCCTTCCGCAAGGTCGTCATTGATGAGTCTCTTGTGCTGTTCCGGGGAAAATTCAGCTTCCGGCAGTACATCCCCTCAAAAAGACATCGCTTTGGCATAAAATTCTTTGTGCTGTGCGACTGCCAAACTGGCTATGTCCTGGACTTCCTGGTCTACAGCGGGAAGGAAGGGGACTTGCCTGTGGACCCCCTCATTGGCTTTGGCGGAGCAGTGGTGCAAGCCATGATGGACCGCTACTTTCACAAGAATCACGTCCTCTACACGGACAATTATTACACGTCCCCCAGTCTCTCACAGTACCTGCATGAGCGCAAGACGGGGACTGTAGGCACAGTACGAGGGAAAAGGAAGGGCATGCCACCTTTCCCTTGTGACGCCTCCCGGCGCTGGCAGAATGGTTGCGTGGGGCATTGCAGCTCGCTAGCGCTCGCCAGGATGGGGGGATAGGCTACAGTTGTCCTAGAATGATCTGCTTTATTTCATTAGGGTCGTGTTGCCACAGACAGTCTAGAAATGGTCTTTGTTTTCGCCTGTGACAATGCAGTGTATTTTATATCATGAGTTGAACATAAGATGCATTGTAGTGAAGGAGAGAGAGAGAGCGAGCGAGCAGGGTGGGGGAGGTGAGTGTTGCTTTTCCTCCTCCTCCCTCCTCCCTCCCGGAGGAGTTGTTCGCCCGCATGGTCTTTTCTCTCGGTTTTGATTGGCTGGTGGTTGGTTCCTGGCGCCTTCTGCAGGCCTGCTGCCGGGTGAAGTAGCGGCCTGTGATTGGCTGACCACCGTGCCTTTGTGTGGGATCCTGGAGGGGTCCAGAGGAGCTATTCTCCTCAGAGCTGGCCTGACACGCGTATCGTCTACATCCTTTGCAATTCTGTCCCCCATACTCGCCACTTTGCATACTATTTCTCTCTCTCGACTTCTCCTTTCTCATTCTCTAATCTTTATTAAACTCAACATCCCTTCTGGTTTCAGCATAGACGTTCACCGTCGGCCAGTCGTATTGTACGCGAAGCTCTCAGATATTTCCATGGATTAGGCTTTAATGAGGTTTGGAGAGACGGACTTTTCCGTGTGTGTCCTCTCTCGGGAAGGTTGTAGACCGGTATATGTCTCCCTGGCAAGGTGTTGAGTGATTCTGCTGGATTATTTAAAGCTAGACTAGGGGTAAGGTTACTGTGTCGTTGTCTCCGATGTGTGCAGTGTTAGCTAAGCCCTGCACGACATCGACAGGTACTGTGGGAGCCTAAGTTGTCTTCGGGTGGGTTTACTTTTGCGAGCACAGCGCTGTGGTGTGAGAGGGCCATAGCCTATCCCTCACAACATAGTGCTGCCTCTTTGTGTTGACTTCTGAGGGATCGCCAGGATAGAACTAGGTACTAGAGACCTAGATTTATCAAGAGAGCATCCCCGTCATATAACATAATCTTCATTATACCACCTTCGGACAACATTAGGCTACGAGCCGCATGCTCACCCATTGTTGCCCTGCCTTGATACCCCAGCTAGACTTTATTAACCGAGCAGACACTGGTTAGAGATAAGCCCCCATTATTATATGTATGCCACATTATTATTCACTGCACTTTTGAGCCGAGGTTGTTGTTGAGTTGCACAACCCTAGTAGGCTGTTGCGTTGTGTCACGAAGCATTTCTTTAGTTGTCGAGCATTACTACCTTTGCGCAGTCTTTATTATTCGCCTGCCTATTATTACTATATGTCCTAGTATTTATTGTGACCCGTATTCTGCATTATAATTGTTCAAGATTCTTTACGAACATCTTCCCAGCATCAGACTTATTTCAGAAGTTTCCAGTTGATGTTGCAGGACTAGCATTGCACTTTCTTTAATACAGGAGTGCCAGTTATTTGAGTATCTACCGTAACGTTAATTAATCACGTTACTTATCTTTTCTTTGTGTAACCTAAACGAGTAATCTTTTACTGTTTGAGAATAGGCTGTTTCATCGAGCGTCAGCCTAGTGTGTGTGCACCAGTTACCGAGTCATAGGATACCTCGTGGTCCAGGCACGACTCAGGGCGGTAATGGTGTTTTGTTTTCCAGTGTTTAAGGCAGGGGTTGGATCTAGTGTTACCGTTGTTGCATTTTGCCATTAGCTAGTCCAATGTTGAAGAGCCCTGTGTCTTTGAGAACCTGGATCGTAACACCCTCCAAAGACCAAAAAAGATGATGTGTTCAAGAAGAAGTCGGGGCCCATTCTGGCTATCCACTGGCACGACCAGCGGAAGGTCAACCTCCTGAGCACCATCCACAAAGGGGAAATGGTGGAGACTGGCAAGGTGGATCGCCGCACCCAGGCCAGGGTGACCAAGCCCGATGCTGTCCTGGACTACAACATCAACATGAGGCTGGTGGACAAGTCCGACATGCAGATAGGCTTCATTGACTGCCTGCGTACCTCGTGCAGATGGTACAAAAAGTTCTTTCTGCATATGGTGGACATGTCAGTTCTGAATGCCTACAATATACTGTATACAAGCTTCGGAATGTGAACACACCCATGAAGTTCAATAGCCTGCGGAGGTTCCAAAAGCAGGTGTTGACGGAGCTCCTGGAGAAGTATGGTACGCCACAGAGGGCAGTGGCACATCCTGGGCCCGCCGTTACTGACCGCTTGCAGTGTGCTCATTACCTGATTAGGCACAGGCTTGGTTCCCTGCCTCAGAATGAATCAGGAAGAACGCAGCAGAAGCGGTGCCATGTCTGCTACAACAGCAGGCTGAGGGCGAGGTCAGGTAAAAAGTCCACCATGGAGTGTGTGGAGTGCAAGGTGGCACTCTGTGCTATAGGGTGCTTCTTTGATTACCACTCCAAGCAGGAGTTCTAATAATCATACTGAAACTGCCAAATAAAATGACAATATGTACAGTATATATATAGGCAAAAAGTGGAAGTAAACCAATTTATTGTTATACAAAAGTCATGTATTATGAGAAAATTGATACAAATACAATTACACCATAATAATATGTGAAAGTGACACATATGTATATAATAAGTGACATTCATATGATTAGAACCTATAGAAATATAGAAATCGGTGAAAAAAGACACAATAAATTGTATATAAAACGTTTACAAAGCATATAACTAAGTGAAAGTGACACAAGACCTAATATTTGATGGCCAAAGTATAATAAACACCTGTGATAAAGAATAATCAGTGCCTAATATAACAATAACCTACCTCAAATACTAATAAAATGTACGGTATCGAGTGAAAATGAGCATTATCAGTGACAGTGACACTCTCTAAAGCATATTTATCAAAGTGAAAGTGACACAAGACATAATATTTGATGGCCAAAGTATAATAAACACCTGTGATAACGAATAATCAGTGCCTAATATACCAATAACCTACCTCAATTACTAATAAAATGTACGGTATCGAGTGAAAATGAGCATTATCAGTGACAGTGACACTCTCTAAAGCATATTTATCAAAGTGAAAGTGACACAAGACACAATATTTGATGGCCAAAGTATAATAAACACCTGTGATAACGAATAATCAGTGCCTAATATAACAATAACCTACCTCAATTACTAATAAAATGTACGGTATCGAGTGAAAATTAGCATTATCAGTGACAGTGACACTCTAAAGCATATTTATCAAAGTGAAAGTGACACAAGACACAATATTTGATGGCCAAAGTATAATAAACACCTGTGATAACGAATAATCAGTGTCTAATATAACAATAACCTACCTCAATTACTAATAAAATGTACGGTATCGAGTGAAATGAGCATTATCAGTGACAGTGACACTCTAAAGCATATTTATCAAACTGAAAGTGACACAAGACACAATACTTGATGACCAAAGAATAATAAACACCTGTAATAACTAATAATCAGTGCCTAATATAACGATAACCTACCTCAATTACTAATAAAATGTACGGTATCGAGTGAAAATGAGCAAAATTAGTGACAGTGATACCCTAATAAACATACTTTATATAATTGGCCTCAAAATAACTATAAAAATATCCAATAAACATCACATTCTCAATATCAAACACTAAAATCGTCTAAGGGAGATAAACACTTTGGCGAGACGAGCGGCTAGGTGCGTCTTAGCCGTGGCCGGGGCGACGCATCCGAACGCGGGAAGAAGTTTCCGCCGAAAAGCACTCGTCTTCCCGCGCTCACCATTATGCAACCAGAGGGGCTAGAGACCTCTACTCAACGCCATTCTACAGAGGAAGGTTTGTGGAACATTTTTCTTTTTTATTCATAACATTACATGCCATATTCATTGAATTACAGAGCAGTTAACATAGCCCAAAGATCGTCAAAACACTCAGTACCACAGCACAGTCGCGAGCTATAGCCCCCGGGGCTGGAGGGTTAATATGATAAACAAAATATAAAACCAAAGAGTTCTGTTACCTTTGGTGATGTTCCCGGGTCAGTAATGACGGCCATAACAAAGTGGAAGACCACATTGATCAGGATCCAGTGACCCAACACTATGAGGAAGCAGGTCAACGAGGGGGACTTGTTCCAGTAGTGCGGTAGACCAATCTTGTACACGATGGTTACCACGGAGCTTGTTAATGTCACCACGCCCGTCACCAGGATCTGTTGGAAGAGGTGTAGGATTCTGGATTACCTATAAGAATGGGTAATGCTTATGTGCTGGGTGTGGTGTTCCAAGTTCGAATCCAGGGAAGACCATATGCTTTCATTAGTTTATTCAAGTGCATTGGGGTTCGTAATTGATGATTAATGTTAAGAACGGGGTGTTACTTAAAGGCATAGGATAATTAAGATTCAGGGTTAGCTTAGAGATGGGTAAAGTACAACACCTGACTTGTGACAGGAAAAGGTAATTTTAACCACTTCCCTACCGGCGACGTCTATTAATTATTATTGTAGCTATATTTAGAGGATTTAGTGCAGTTTAAGATGGATCTGGGGTAGTAAAAAAGGTTAAGTGAGATAGTTCGAAGCCTGCTAATTGCTGGAGGCCCCTTTTAAACTAAATAAATTTTCTAATAATAGCAAGAAAATAATTAAAAGACGTCGCCGGTACAGAAAGGGTTAATAAGATCAGGTAACGTATAACAGCCGACTTGAGAAGGGGAAGGGTTCTGTGCTCTCCTCAAGAACCATGGAGAAATATTGAACCACACACAGTATAAACTCCAGCATAAACTGCAACACATAGCCAGAAATGAGTCTAATGACGAGCTTGTAGAAAATAACCTACTCCATAAATTACTCTTGTACCTCAACTTGTACACCCCAACCCTTCTGTATTCTAGCATCTCTCTCTCTCTCACAATACTGTAGCTCACTCATAATTATCTTTCTATCTTTGTTCTTAACTCATACACTTTCTACCTGTCTGTAAGCTAGATAGCCCTCCCTCCCTCCCCCTCTCTCTCCTATCGTACTCTAGCTAGCTTCTCTTTCTCTCTAACTCACAATACTGTAGCTCACTCATAATTATCTTTCTATCTTTCTTCTTAACTCAGACACTCCCTACCTGTCTGTAACCTAGATAGCCCTTCTCCACTCTTTCTCTCTTATCGTACTCTAGCTAGCCTCTCTCTCTAACTCACAATACTGTAGCTCACTCATAATTATCTTTCTATCTTTGTTCTTAACTCATACACTCTCTACCTGTCTGTAACCTAGATAGCCCTCCTCCACTCTTTCTCTCTTATCGTACTCTAGCTAGCCTCTCTCTCTCTCTCTCACCCTCCCCTACACGAAGCAGTCCGCAGCCATGGATCAAAAAACGCCATCCGAGAAGAAGCAGCAGTGACATAAATCATCCAACGCCAAGAAAAAAACAGAGGCAACCGAGGACCACCAGCGATAAGGACCGAAGACAGCGAGGACCGAGGACAGCCATGAACATAAATGTAGATCCGACAAGAACCAAAAATATTATTAAAGAGCGTTCCGTGAGTTCTAAAATAAAAAATTTAAAGGTTTTCTATGCAAACGCTCGTAGCATACGCAATAAATTTTCAGATTTAGAGGAGCTAGTGTTTACAGAAAATTATGATGTGATTGGCATAACAGAATCTTGGCTCAATACAGAAGATAGAGACTTTTTAGCAGAGTATTCACTTCCCGGTTATGTAATGTTTGAGAAAAGCCGAATAAATCGAAATGGAGGTGGCGTTTTACTTTATATCAAAGAAAGTCTTAACCCTACCCTCTTGTCAAAACCTCAAATTGTGAACGTCGACGCATCTTTTGTGCTAATAAAGAATAATAAAGGTACAAAAATAATACTTGCATTAATATACAGACCTCCAGCTCAATCAGTGCAAACTGACCGAGAAATTTACGAACAAATTGCAGATGTAAGTAACTCACAAGATACCGTAATTTTTGGCGACTTTAATTTACCTGTGACCAAGTGGGGCGATACCCTTACTTCACACTCCGGACATGACTTGTATACGAACTTGCAAGAGAGTTCGCTTTATCAATTTGTTCGAACGCCAACCCGTGGTAATAACGTTCTTGACATTGTACTTGCAACAAAAGAAGAATTAATAGAGAATTTGAATGTTGGTGATGAATTCAGTAACAGCGACCATCGTACGATAACTTTCACTTTAAAGTTTACTAGTAACGAACCAAATAGTAGCATCGAAAAAGTCCCTAATTTCAAGAAAGCAAACTTCCATAAACTTAGAGCTATGTTTAAAGAAACTGACTGGAGCTTTTTAATTAACAATAACGACATAAATACATCTTGGAAGTTATTCGAAACCACTTACCTAAAAGCAGTGCAAGACTGCATACCATCGAAAATACGGCGTCCAGGCCATAATAATAAGCCCAAATGGTGGAATAAAGATATTTCAAACTGCCTGCTTGCTAAAAAATTTGCTAATGATAGATTAAAATCTTCACAAAATGACGAAGAACGGGTGAAATTTGTAGAGCTACGACGCAAAGCCAAAAAGTTAATTAAGCAAAGTAAAAAGACCTTAGAGTTACATATTGCGAATCAAGGTAAAACAAACCCGAAAGAATTCTATAGTTATATCAGAAAGAAAAAAGTAGTTACTTCAACTGTTGGACCGTTAGTCGATGAAAATGGAGAATACACCAAAGACGAAGTACAAATGAGTAATGCCCTCAATACCTTCTTTGCATCAGTTTTTACAACAGAAGACCTCAGTGATATCCCTACACCATCGCCGATTCAGATTGATAATTCAGATGTTTTAAGCAATATCACCGTTACAGAGAGAGAAGTATTGAATTGTTTAGATAAACTCAAGGTAAATAAAACGCCTGGACCTGATACAATCTCGCCTAGAGTTCTAAAGGAAGCTAAAGATGAGCTCTCCAAACCACTGACATTACTATTCAATAAATCCTTGCAGTCTGGAACTATGCCTGATCAGTGGAAGCTAGCCAACGTAACACCGATATTCAAAAAAGGCAGCAAATCCCTACCCAGTAACTATCGTCCAATTAGCTTAACCTCAGTTGTATGTAAAATGCTAGAAACGGTCATACGAGAGACTCGTAAATCACTTAGAGGAAAATAACATACTTAAAGATACTCAACACGGCTTTCGTAAAAAACGTTCCTGTTTAACAAACCTCTTAGACTTCTTCCACGATATCCTCAACCTCTACGATGAGAGTAAAGCTGTAGATATTATATACCTTGATTTTCAAAAGGCCTTTGACAAAGTTCCCCACAAACGTTTACTGCTAAAACTAAAAGCGCATGGAATACAAGACGGTGTGTTGAAATGGATAGAAAATTGGCTCAGCGACAGAAAGCAAAGAGTAGTCATAAACGGTAAGGCATCTAAATGGACCAATGTAAGTAGCGGGGTACCCCAGGGATCGGTACTAGGACCAATTCTCTTTCTAATTTACATCAACGACATAGATGAGGGTCTCACCTGCACAATCTCAAAATTTGCTGACGATACAAAAATTGCAAATAGCGTACTCTCAAAAGAACAAGTTGACGATATGCAACACAATCTAGATAAATTGTCATGTTGGGCCCAAATTTGGCAAATGAGTTTCAATGCGGATAAATGTAAAGTACTACATATCGGATACCTAAATGAGAAAGCAAACTATTCGATGAATGGCACTCAGCTTAAGAATGTAAACAGAGAAACCGATCTGGGAGTAACAATATCGAGTAACCTAAAACCGAGTCAACAATGTTCAGAAGTTGTTAAGAAGGCAAACAAAATAATTGGCTTTATAGGCAGGTCATTTGAGCATAAATCCAAAGACGTTATCCTAACCCTTTACAATTCCTTAGTCCGCCCTCTTCTGGAATACTGCATTCAATCCTGGTGCCCTTATTACCAAAAAGATATAAACAAGCTAGAACGAGTTCAACGTAGAGTTACCAAAATGATACCTAGCCTAAAGAACAAACCATACGAAGGGCGTCTTAGAGAATTAAATCTATTTCCTTTAACCCAGCGCAGATTAAGAGGTGACTTAATTCAAGTGTTCAAAATCATCAAAGGCATCGACAATATGAACTGTAGTAAGTACTTCACTATCGACCAATCTAATTACACGCGGGGAAACGGTTGCAAAATTATTGGTAAATCTTTTAACTCACACGAATCTAAGAATTTCTTCTTCAATCGAGTTGTCAACTTGTGGAATGGGCTTCCCCGAAACGTTATAGACTGCATCACCGTTGATTCATTTAAACTCCGCCTAGACAAATATCTCGCATCAAACCCGCGACTGACTGCGTTTGTAAATGAATAACTTTATTTTATCCCCCCCTCAGTTACTAACCCATCTGTCCCCTACTAACTTCCTAATCCTGCCACGGACATTAGTTCCAGGGCAGTAATTCCCTTTCCAATGTTTCCTTACCCACTCTAAACCACTGTTTGGACACTTGATCCTCAGTGTTTTGGAGGACAAGCAACCTAGAAGAGTCACTAGATCTGTTGTTGCTTGATTTCCTTTGTACTTTGTACTCCTTTGTACTCCCCCCAACTCTGTTTCTCTCTCTCCAACTCACCGGACCGAGAACCTTGGCGAAGTGATCCACCACCCACACCATAGGCTCCATCATAACCTCTAATACGTAGCCAGAATTGACAAACTCGTTATAGAAAATGGCCTTGAGGGTATACACCAGCAAACCATACTTCCACCGCAGCCACTTCCTGTTGCGAGAGAGAGAGAGTGGGGAGGGGGGTTAGTAATATGGAGGATACTCTAGACTATAGCCTATTCATTATAGGTAGACCAGAGATCGTGACCTCTAACTTCCGTAACTCAATAAGGGCCAGAGCAAATAGGCTGTAGATATCCATAAAGGTCTATTCCCTGGCTGACTCTTCCCAAAAGTAAAAATGTTAGCTCGATTACTCTAATTGTTTACGAGTTATGGAGGTTAGTGGTCAAGAACTTTGTCCTACCTATAATGAATGGACTATAGCTATATGAACATCATTATTTTAACTACAGTATAGTCTATTTTTTCCCAGCTGATGGTAAATTGAATCCCTTAGTAGCTGATTTCTCGATACTTAATGGACAAATATGAACCTGGCTGTGTGTCGTATTAATGCCAAGTTTTCATAATTAGCATCATATTTCGCTACAAAATCTACCTTATAACCGAGTAACAAAGATAGAAACATGGCAATTTACCCTCAGCTTGAAAAAAATTGACTATAGCTACTATGACGTCTTTTCACTATAAGTAGGCCAGACATCTTGATCCCAAACATCTAATAACTCAAAAAGGGCTAGAGCAAATGGGATAAAAAATTAAACGCACATTTCTTGGTCAATTCTTCCCCAATGGTTGAAATTTCAGCAAGATTGGTAAAGTCCTTTTTTTAGTTATATGAGGTTAGAGGTACAGTAACGTCACAATTTCTAGCCAAGTTACAGTATAATGAATAGCCTATAAAGTAGCTACATGTGCAGCACCCACGACCTGACAATAAACCTCAGCAACACAAATCTGCTTTCCAAAATATACTTATACTGTATCTCAAACCACCTCTCTCTGGAATTCACTTCCTCAGAGTAGATTGCCACTGCCTTTTAATCCTTACATTTGGAATCCCATTACGCCATCAGACAGTACACTAGGACCATACGGCTGGGAAAGTGTAGATAGCAGAGAAGGGGTGTTGTTGTTGTTGTTGTTCCCCAGGATGTCTGGCCGAGCAGCCCCAAGGTCCCGAGCAAAGCCAAGGCCATAACCGAGCGCCCCCACAGAACCCTCCCTGCTTACCACTAAAGCCCAGGTGACCTAAGCCCCTCCAAGGCGAGGAGCTGAGGAGGGTGCGGAAACGCCCGGAAAACCAAAGCCCCACCCAGGGCCCTGTGCCCCTCACCAATTATGAAGGGAAAGTTGAGGGGCAAGAAGGGGTGTTGTAGATAGAGGAAGCTGTTGTTGTTGTTCCCCAAGCTGCCTGGCCGAACAGCCCCAAGGCCCCGAGTAAGGCCAAGGCCATAACCGAGTGCCCACACAGAACCCTCCCTGCCGACCACAATAAAGCCTGGGTGACCGAAGTCACTCCATGGCAGGGAGCTGAGGAGGGTGCGGAAACGCCCGGGAAACCAAAGCCCCACCCAGGGCCCTGTGCCCCTCAGCAATTATGAAGAGAAAGCTGAGGGGCAAAGGAAAAATATGACGCTTTGGCTTCCAATCTTGGTAGATTGGGAGGTCAACCCACGGAAGAGACGCCGTCACTTGAGATCTAGAAAATATATAAGTAAAAGGAACAGTCAGAGTAAGCTATGGCTATGGCAGAGATCGCTCAGCTCTCACTCTGATAGACCAGCCCATCACCACATGACTAGAACCCAATCCTCTCAGCATCAGCTAGGAAAGGCCCTAGAAAGCCGCCTTTGGCGGGGGGATAGCTTCCCTATTTCAACCCCTTTCGGGGTTGGGTATGTGTGTTATTAGTCTGCATACGTCATCGAGGTGTTCCCCCACTGGGTGCGAACATGATATACAGTACATGCTAGGACGTACTACCACACCCACTAAATGTCCACCTTGGCTGGGATTGAACCCATCCACAACAGTTCAAAACTACAGTATGTGTTACAAATTTGTCATAAATAGAGGGCACTATTAGGTGTACCGGTATAGATCTTATTGTCATTAATTTTGTGTACCGCATTTCCTTCCCCTGTTTTATTAAAAAATATAAAACAAAATTGCTTATACATTTTGCTTGGCTAGTTTTCATAACTTATATTTCCTAGTTTGATATTGACATGTTAATTAGTGAAACCAAGTAAAGCTTCATTTGTTGATAATGAATTGTACAGTACTGGTATTTACAACTAAAGAAAAGCAGAATACAGAAATTACAACTCGCCTAACTTATCTAGCTATCTATTGCCTGACGCCGCGATCCCCGAAGGGGTGGTCACGAACGAACCGCCCCATGCACCTCTGTCCCCAGTCAGTCGACGCGCCTCCTCCCAACCAACACCACCTTCATCGATATACTTCCTCACTCCATCCTTCCACCTCTCTTCCGGTCTAATCTTCCTCTCTGTCCTTCCACCTCGCTCTCGTACACCCTCTTAGTCAATCTCTCGCTTCCCATACGTTCCATATGGCCGAACCACCTCAAGGTGTTCCTTTTTACACATTCTAGCACATCTACCTCCACACCACACCTCCTTCTTACTTCCTCATTCGTCTGTCTATCCCTCCATGTAACTCCGCACGCACTTCTTAAGTAACTCATTTCCACCCCTCTCACTCTTGGTCTGAGTCTCTCAACCAACGTCCATGCTTCACTTCTGTAAGTCAGTGTCGAGATTACCACACTGTCATGCAAGGACTTCTTTACTTCCATACTGACCACCCTATTTCTTGTTACTGCTTTCAGCGTTCCTACAACCCTCTTCCCCTGTTGCACCCTCTCCCGCACTTCTTCATCCATAGTCCCATCTTTACTCAACATACTGCCCAGATACTTAAATGAGCTGACAATCTCCATAGCCTGACCATTGAACTTCACCTCACACTGTGGCATCACCCCTTTCGAAGATCATAACCTTGCTCTTCCCTGCATTTACCCTCAGATTCCGTTTTTCGCACACTGTTCCAAACAGATTTACCAGACCCTGCAACTCCCATTCATTATCACTCATCAGAACTGTATCATCAGCAAACAGCAGTACAGGTAGCTTCCACTCATTTCCCTCCCTTATCAGCGATACACCAACATCCACTGCTCTTCCTTGTATTTCTTTCAAAACTCCATCCATATATACAGTAAACAACCACGGAGACATCACACACCCCTGTTTCATCCCAACATTCAGGTCAAAGAACTCGCTCTGCTCATTCTCCACACGTACTGCCGCCTGTGCACCCTCATACATGCTCTTCACTGCTTTCAGCAACTTGCCATCTACTCCGTATATTCTAAGTACTTTCTACATAACTTCTCTATCCACTCTGTCATATCCACTCTGTTTGTAAATTTCATTAATCGATTTTAGGAGTATGGTTGGTTGTTGGAAGGAACATAATAATTGATATTGGTTCAGGAGTAATTTATCGAGAGGACTTCCCTAAGTGGTTAAGGCCCCATTAATTGCTCTTTCCATTCACATATGCATAGCCTACGTGAGTTGCAGTTGGGATGTGTGTACATGCTTAGATTGATATGCAGGATTCGAAGTTGCATAATAAATCGTAGGCAGTGTCCACCTACCTTTTAACTGTCTTCGTGGTGCGATGTATAAGGTGTTGATTTTCGGTGTGAGCATCCTGGGTTCGAATCCACGGACTGCCACATGTGTTTGTAAATTTCATTAATCGATTTTAGGAGTATGGTTGGTTGTTGGAAGGAACATAATAATTGATATTGGTTCAGGAGTAATTTATCGAGAGGACTTCCCTAAGTGGTTAAGGCCCCATTAATTGCTCTTTCCATTCACATATGCATAGCCTACGTGAGTTGCAGTTGGGATGTGTGCACATGCTTAGATTGATATGCAGGATTCGAAGTTGCATAATAAATCGTAGGCAGTGTCCACCTACCTTTTAACTGTCTTCGTGGTGCGATGTATAAGGTGTTGATTTTCGGTGTGAGCATCCTGGGTTCGAATCCACGGACTGCCACATGTGTTTGTAAATTTCATTAATCGATTTTAGGAGTATGGTTGGTTGTTGGAAGGAACATAATAATTGATATTGGTTCAGGAGTAATTTATCGAGAGGACTTCCCTAAGTGGTTAAGGCCCCATTAATTGTTCGTTCCATTCACATATGCATAGCCTACGTGAGTTGCAGTTGGGATGTGTGTACATGCTTAGATTGATATGCAGGATTCGAAGTTGCATAATAAATCGTAGGCAGTGTCCACCTACCTTTTAACTGTCTTCGTGGTGCGATGTATAAGGTGTTGATTTTCGGTGTGAGCATCCTGGGTTCGAATCCACGGACTGCCACATGTGTTTGTAAATTTCATTAATCGATTTTAGGAGTATGGTTGGTTGTTGGAAGGAACATAATAATAGGCCTTCTCCAAGTCCATAAAGGCAATACACCTTTTGTTTCTTCTCCAGATATTTCTCCACAACACAATTCAGGGTAAAAATCTGATCTACAAACCCTCTTCCCTTCCTAAAACCGCCCTGCTCGTCACCTATCCATTTCTCCGTTCTCGCTCTCACTCTCTCAATCACTACCCTACTGCACACCTTCCCTACTACGCTTAGAAGACATATTCCTCGGTGGTTACCACACACTCCTCTTTCCCCTTTACCCTTATATAGGGGGAATATTATGCCTGTCTTCCAGTCATCAGGTGCACTCCCCTTCTCCCATGCTAGTTTGCATATTTTCCATACCCATTCGATCACTATCTCACCACCATACCTCAACATTTCCCCACACACTCTATCTGTTCCTGATGCTTTCCCCAACTTCACTCTGTTCATGGCTTCCCACACTTCTGACCTCCTGATCACCACCTCCTCCTCCACTGCTTCTCTTCTTCTCTCTTCACTCCCCGTGCTACCGCCAGACGCTGCAGACGCTCTGTCAACGCTCTCACGATATCGATCATAATTTGAGTATTAACTACTCATCCTCTTCATTCTTGTGCATGAAAGGTGGTTAAGAGCACGTTTAACCATCCTGTAGCTTAGTAAGTAACACTGCACGATATTTCGCTGTGTATTGACTGATAAACTTTGTGTTTATCACAAGACTCCTGCTCGGACAGGGCGCCACTAGCGCCATCTATTGTTTTGTTTTGCTTTGTAAACAAACGCTCTCTTATTACTATTTTATATAAAATCGTAGCCCCTAATTTTACCCATTACCTACTGTAGTAAGTATCTATTTAACTGCCTTGTATGTAAGTAAAGCTTTGCATATTAATTTGCTAATAAACAATATTGTTTATTAACTAACCGCCTACAGGGACTAACGCTGACACCATTTTGTAAACAAACCTTTTTGGGGGATTATACATATTAAATTCCAGCAAATTTTGTACCAAATTTAAGTGCATTCATTTATCTTTTCCCCCTAGATATATTCTTGACTTTTTCTCCTCAGACTGATTTTACTTTAAGCTAAGGGTGGTATTTGTACAAACTAACCTAGCCTAACCCAACCTGCCAAGCTTTTAACCTAACCCAAACCTAGCCTAGCCTATAGCCAGCCAATCTGTTTTATTATTAACTCTTGTAGATATTGTATTTAGTATCCTACTGTAGCTATATATATCTGTAATTTTAGTTGTTGCTTGCACGATCTTGTAATAACCTTTGACTGATACACTTTTTTATCTAAAAAGAGTAGGCTACTGCTTTACTAGGGCTACAGTGACACCAGGGTCATCTGTTGACACAGTATATTAACCCCTTGTGTGCAGTCACACTTTATTTTTATATAATCTCTATTTGGTGAATTGTATATTTAGTTACATATTCTGTTATACATATATTTGTTTAAGGTTAGGTTATCACACCTGGTAGCCTATTTCTGCGAATTTCAATTTTATTATATTCGGTTAGGCTATTCAACGCTGGTAGCCTATTATTGCGTATTTCAATTTAAAAAAAAAACTTTTGGTTAGGCTATCGCCCCTGGAAGCCTAATTCTGCGTATCTCAACATTTTTGTTTTCGGTTAGGCTATCACCCCTGATAACCTATTTCTGCGTATTTCAGCATATTTGTTTTCGGTTGAAGTGATTGAAGTGTTTTTAAAGTGAGTGAAGTGTTGTAAAGTGAGTGAATTGTTTTTTAAGTCAGTGAAGTGATCTAAAGAAAGTGACTGTCACCATGCCTCGCGCTTGTGCGAACTGCGCCGGTAGGTTTGGTGAGTCCATGTTTGCTACTATCGATCTTCAAGTCTGCCGGCTCTGCCAGCAACGAGAGAATTTTACAGTGAAATTAGATGAAGCCTACAACAAGATCAACGTCCTCACCATGAAGCTGGAATCACTCCAAGAGTTTGTAACACTCAACGTTGGAGTGCCACAAACTTCAATTGTCACCGCTACTCCAGCAGCCACCAACGCCCCAACGTCAACTGCCAACAATTCAACGCCTACAGTAGCCATTTCAGCTGATGTTTCCGATACTCAAGATACAAATAGCGACTCTCTTCCCCCTCAAGACAACTTCCGTGTCGTGAGGAACAACGTTTGCCCCAAGACCAGGAAACACATACCGATTACCGAGTGTCAAAACCGTTTCCAGATACTCGCAGACTCAGATGACGAAGAGGAAATAGAAGAAGTCCGGCTCGTGGGAGACTCGATGATACGTGGTCAGCTCACAGAGTTTTGCGCCAGGGCACCTAAGACCAGGAAGCGTTTTTGTATCCCTGGTGGTGGTGTGGATGACGTAGTTGCAGCAGTTGACGAAGTATCAAAGCTGGCCCCTGCTAATACAATGTACGTCATCCACGTTGGATCCAACGATGTACAGCGAACCCGGTCGGAAGATTTGCTTTTAAAGTACCAGCAGCTGATCAAGTCGTTTAAGGAGAAGTCATCAAGGATCATCGTCTCAGGAATCGTCCCCCGGCTCGGTGTAGAGAGCCGATTTTACAACATAGCCACCAGCACAAATCGTTGTCTAGCAAACCTCTGCAGGAAGGAGAACGTGGGATTCGTCGACACCTGGGACAATTTCTACTACGATGACTATTTGTTTTCGGACGATGGAGTTCATCTGAACCAGGTGGGAGCAGCGCGTTTTGGGCGTCTTCTCAACGATGCGGTGAAGGATTTTCGGAGAAGAAATCGACTCAGCACAGGACAACCAGGAAGGAGGACCGAAGACAGCGAGGACGGCAATCTACAAAGGAATTAAATACTAATCCGTCAAGAACCGCGAATTTGGATAAAGCTCCACCAACACGACCCAAATTCAAAACCGTCAGGGATAACGACCGAGGACCGAGGACAGCCATGAATGTAAATGTAGATCCGACCAGAACCAAAAATTCGATGAAAGAACGATCTGCGAGTTCTAAAACCGCAACTTTAAAGGTTTTCTATGCAAACGCTCGTAGCATACGCAATAAATTTTCAGATTTAGAGGAACTAGTGTTTACAGAAAATTATGATGTGATTGGCATAACAGAATCTTGGCTCAATACACAAGATAGAGACTTTTTAGCAGAGTATTCACTTCCCGGTTATGTAATGTTTGAGAACAGCCGAATAAATAAAATGGAGGTGGCGTTTTATTTTATATCAAAGAAAGTCTTAACCCGACCCTCGTGTCAAAACCTCAAATTGTGAACGTCGACACATCTTTTGTGCTAATAAAGAATAATAAAGGTACAAAAATAATACTTGCGTTAATATACAGACCTCCAGCTCAATCAGTGCAAACTGACCGAGAAATTTACGAACAAATTGCAGATGTAAGTAACTCACAAGATACCGTAATTTTTGGCGACTTTAATTTACCTGTGACCAAGTGGGGCGATACTCTTACTTCACACTCCGGACATGACTTGTATACGAACTTGCAAGAGAGTTCGCTTTATCAATTTGTTCGAATGCCGACCCGTGGTAATAACGTTCTTGACATTGTACTTGCAACAAAAGAAGAATTGATAGAGAATTTGAATGTTGGTGATGAATTCAGTAACAGCGACCATCGTACGATAACTTTCACTTTAAAGTTTACTAGTAACGAACCAAATAGTAGCATCGAAAAAGTCCCTAATTTCAAGAAAGCAAACTTCCATAAACTTAGAGCTATGTTTAAAGAAACTGACTGGAGCTTTTTAATTAACAATAACGACATAAATACATCTTGGAAGTTATTCGAAACCACTTACCTAAAAGCAGTGCAAGACTGCATACCATCGAAAATACGGCGTCCAGGCCATAATATTAAGCCCAAATGGTGGAATAAAGATATTTCAAACTGCCTGCTTGCTAAAAAATTTGCTAATGATAGATTAAAATCCTCACAAAATGACGAAGAACGGGTGAAATTTGTAGAGCTACGACGCAAAGCCAAAAAGTTAATTAAGCAAAGTAAAAAGACCTTAGAGTTACATATTGCGAATCAAAGTAAAACAAACCCGAAAGAATTCTATAGTTATATCAGAAAGAAAAAAGTAGTTACTTCAACTGTTGGACCGTTAGTCGATGAAAAAGGAGAATACACCAAAGACGAAGTACAAATGAGTAATGCCCTCAATACCTTCTTTGCATCAGTTTTTACAACAGAAGACCTCAGTGATATCCCTACACCATCGCCGATTCAGATTGATAATTCAGATGTTCTAAGCAATATCACCGTTACAGAGAGAGAAGTATTGAATTGTTTAGATAAACTCAAGGTAAATAAAACGCCAGGACCTGATACAATCTCGCCTAGAGTTCTAAAGGAAGCAAAGAATGAGCTCTCCAAACCACTGACATTACTATTCAATAAATCCTTGCAGTCTGGAACTATGCCTGATCAGTGGAAGCTAGCCAACGTAACACCGATATTCAAAAAAAGGCAGCAAATCCCTACCCAGTAACTATCGTCCAATTAGCTTAACCTCAGTTGTATGTAAAATGCTAGAAACGGTCATACGAGACAGACTCGTAAATCACTTAGAGGAAAATAACATACTTAAAGATACTCAACACGGCTTTCGTAAAAAACGTTCCTGTTTAACAAACCTCTTAGACTTCTTCCACGATATCCTCAACCTCTACGATGAGAGTAAAGCTGTAGATATTATACCTTGATTTTCAAAAGGCCTTTGACAAAGTTCCCCACAAACGTTTACTGCTAAAACTAAAAGCGCATGGAATACAAGACGGTGTGTTGAAATGGATAGAAAATTGGCTCAGCAACAGAAAGCAAAGGGTAGTCATAAACGGTAAGGCATCTAAATGGACCAATGTAAGTAGCGGGGTACCCCAGGGATCGGTACTAGGACCAATTCTCTTTCTAATTTACATCAACGACATAGATGAGGGTCTCACCTGCACAATCTCAAAATTTGCTGACGATACAAAAATTGCAAATAGCGTACTCTCAAAAGAACAAGTTGACGATATGCAACACAATCTAGATAAATTGTCATGTTGGGCCCAAATTTGGCAAATGAGTTTCAATGCGGATAAATGTAAAGTACTACATGTCGGATACCTAAATGAGAAAGCAAACTATTCGATGAATGGCACTCAGCTTAAGAATGTAAACAGAGAAACTGATCTGGGAGTAACAATATCGAGTAACCTAAAACCGAGTCAACAATGTTCAGAAGTTGTTAAGAAGGCAAACAAAATAATTGGCTTTATAGGCAGGTCATTTGAGCATAAATCCAAAGAAGTTATCCTAACCCTTTACAATTCCTTAGTCCGCCCTCTTCTGGAATACTGCGTTCAATCCTGGTGCCCTTATTACCAAAAAGATATAAACAAGCTAGAACGAGTTCAACGTAGAGTTACCAAAATGATACCTAGCCTAAAGAACAAACCATACGAAGAGCGTCTTAGAGAACTAAATCTATTTCCTTTAACCCAGCGCAGATTAAGAGGCGACTTAATTCAAGTGTTCAAAATCATCAAAGGCATCGACAATATGAACTGTAGTAAGTACTTCACTATCGACCAATCTAATTACACGCGGGGAAACGGTTGCAAAATTATTGGTAAATCTTTTAACTCGCACGAATCTAAGAATTTCTTCTTCAATCGAGTTGTCAACTTGTGGAATGGGCTTCCCCGAGACGTTATAGACTGCAGCACCGTTGATTCATTTAAATTCCGCCTAGACAAATATCTCGCATCAAACCCGCGACTGACTGCGTTTGTAAATGAATAACTTTATCCTCCCCTCAGTTACTAACCCATATGTCCCCTACTAACTTCCTAGTCCTGCCACATTAGTGGCAGGGCAGTAGTTCCCTTTCCAATGTTCCCTTACCCACTCTAAACCACTGTTTGGACACTTGATCCTCAGTGTTTTGGAGGAAAAGCAACCTAGAAGGGTCACTAGACCTGTTGTTGCTTGATTTCCTTTGTACTCCTTTGTACTCCCATACCCCATCCAACTTTGTTTGCTGGTGCTTCATTCCTTACATTTAGCAACTCGTTGAAGTACTCCCTCCATCTTTTGACTCTCTCTTGCTTCTCGGCTAGCACTCTCCCATTCTTATCTTTCACACTTTACTGTTTCCCTTGCTACCTTCCCTAACTTTCTTGACTTCTTTCCAGAACATTTTCTTACACTCCCTCCATTTTACACTCAGATTCCTTCCAAATTCCTCATCTACTCTTCTCTTATAGATAGAGGAAGCTGTTGACTTAACTTATAACTTATAAACCTATGTAAAAGTGGAAGTGAAAGTAACTGTAGGTACCGGTACTGTACTACAGTACTACAGGAACCACCACAGTCATCACCACCACTGCAACCATCAATATCATCACTGTACCACCATCACCACCAGTAGGCTACAGTCGTGCTAATAAGTGATGTCTCTGCACCAAGTATGTTTTGATCAATAATTGGTATCAGCAATATTTACACATGATTTCTTTTTTTTTGAGTGAGATAGACAACCATGTTCCTACACTTGCCCACCCTATTCAACATCTGACAGACATTAATACAACACAGAACAAACCAAACGTAATGACAGCTGGGACATGACATTAGCGTGACTGTACCACAAACCCCATCACATCATGCTCCCTAAGAGCAGATATATGCAAGCCCCCCAACTACTGGTGCTCTGATATGAATTTTATACCTACATGCAGGTAGTAGGGGTAGGCAGCCCCGCCCAGGGAAGTACTACCGCCAAGGTTTCGGGAGACTCAGGGAATAGCCTGAATTCCATTTTCTCTCCCAGGCCTTGGTAGCTGGATACATATCTTTCTGCCTCACACATCAGGGGTATCAGGAAAACCCTCTTTATATAACATACACATCCAACTTCACGACATTGCCCTACATCGCTATTCTCTATCCATAAAACACTACTCTTCCAACTACATATCATACATGTAACACCATACACTTACCTAATAAATATGGCAGTACAATTGCTAAGAGCAAACCTGGTGGTCCCTCGGATATCCACCCCCGGCAGGGTTGGGTCATTGACACAGGGCCCTCCCGGTCGTCATCATGCGACTGTGTCAAGAGCATTGCAACGTCCCAAAGCTGCTCGTCGGTGCAGCTTTTTCTTTAGTAATATAAGGGGACTTCACTCTAACATCAATTCTGTAAACCAATTTCTTCAAGCAGAATCCCCTACTCTCCTTTTTTTGACAGAGACTCAAGTAACATCCACATCTGACATGTCTAGATTTAATTTTCCAGGTTATCAACTGCTCCAAAATTTCAGACCTAAAGGAGGTCTGCTTCACAAAATCTGAAATTGCCCTGGAGGAGGTTACTAGTTTCAATTGTCCCTATTTTGATTATTCTATATACAAATTAATTTCTGCTGGTAAATTTAAATACATATGTTGCATCTACCGTTCCCCAAATACTCTTCCAGAGCAAAGTCTTTTTGATTCTCTGTCCTCACAACTCAGTGTCCTCAACTTAAATGCTTCTTCTGAAATCACTGTGTTCGGTGATTTTAATGTCCATAATGTTGAATGGCTCACTCATTCAGCCAGGACTGATGATGCTGGTCTTGAATGTGAGCTATTTGCAGACTCATTTAATCTCACTCAACTAGTCAACCAACCCACCCGTATACCAGATAATCCTAATCATAATTCCCACCTACTGGACTTATTTTTAACAACCAATTCAGAAAATTATGATGTTACAGTGAGGTCCCCACTTGAATCTTCTGATCACTGTCTGATACAGGCCACCTGTCTATCACCTACCACACCTTCCCACTCTGAACCTGTTTTGGTGACTAAATGGCATTACGATAGGGCAGACTGGGAGGCTCTTCAAGGTTTCTTTATTGATATTCCCTGGACCTCTTTCTTTTCTAATAATGCACACTCCACCTTGAGCCACATACAAGATTTTGTAAAAATTGGAATGGAAACTTTTATTCCTCATCAAAAGTACAGTAAAAGATCTAATTCACCTAAATTGTTTGACCATAATTGTGCTAGAGTAACTGAACAAAAAGCAATAGCCTACAATGCATACACAAGATAAAAAACACATGAAGCCTTTAATTACTTTAGAAACATCAGAAATCATGCCAAAACTGTATTAAACCTAACTAAATCAAACTTTCTCCACAAGCAGGCAAATAAACTTCTAAATAATCCAAATGATAACAAAATATTTTGGTCTACTCTTTACTCATTCAAATCCAACTTCACTACTGCTTCATCCATTCCACCATTAACCCTTAAAGAGCGGCGCTCGACTTAAGTCGTGCACCAATTTGCAACAAGTTAGGAACATTATTAAGGCATTTAAAGGGTTAAAATAGAGTGCAAATGGCCGGGAGCGCAGCGGGCCAGACAGCCAACTCCCAGGGCTTACCGCCGCCCATTAACTCATGTTCCCTGTGTTCTCGAGAGGCCGGCAGTGTAGCCAGTAGTGAGCATAGCTGGGAAAAATATACCGATATATGCTAAACTTCCATGTTCGTGGCACCACTGCAAGAGAACCACGAGTGCTACGTAGCTCGTTCTGGTCTCATTTTGAAGCTTTTAGTGCCTAGTTTTTTGCTAAATATTTTTTTTTATCATGCAGATGCTTGATATATCATGCAGGAGGGCCTGAATATGCCCAAATGAGCCCAAAACACCCCGCTAGACAAGGGTTAAAATCTCCGACTGGCAATCTTGTAAATGACCCACGAGGTAAAGCTAACCTTCTTGCGGATATTTTCTCCACCAACTCAACCTTAGATGAAATAAATCAATATGTCCCTGTACTTAATTTTAATTCGCCTGAAATTCCCTCACTTAAGATCCACACCAGACATGTCAAAACTATTTTGCAGAATCTCTCAGTAGATAAGGCTCCTGGTCCAGATGAAATTCCTCCAATAGTACTTAAGAATTGATCCTTGGTGCTCGCTCCTGTATTGGCAAAATTTTTCTGTCTGTGTACTCATACCTCATGCTTCCCAGTACCCTGGAAAGAAGCAAACATCCATCCAGTTCCTAAAAAAGGTGCCTCTTCAGATCCATCAAACTACAGACCAATAGCTATAACTTCCACTCTTGGTAAAGTCTTTGAAATTATATTAAATAATCACATAATTAAGCATCTTGAGAATAATAAATTTAATCAGTGATAGGCAATATGGTTTTAGACGATGTCGATCAACTGCAGACATTCTTTGCCTTCTTACGCATCAAATCAACCAAGCTACAGACCAACATGGTGAAACACATACAATAGCACTGGATATATCAAAGGCATTTGATAGAGTCTGGCATCAATCCTTATTGTCGAAGATGTTACACTACGGCCTTGCATCATTAGTTCCACTAATTTCTTCTTATCTTCATAACAGAAAAATATGTGTAATGGTAGATGGCCTTTATTCTCAATTTCACTCAATAAATGCTGGTGTTCCCCAGGGATCAGTTTTGGCCCCAACTCTGTTCCTCATTCATATCAATGATCTCATATCTACCACTCATAATCCAATACATTCCTACGCAGATGACTCAACACTCCACAGTTCCTTCACATTTACCAATTCTTTCACCCAACCCGATCTTATAAATTCAAAAATAAACACTGCAATTTCTCTGAACCAGGACCTTTCTAGAATTAATGAATGGGGACAAAATAATCTAGTTTCCTTTAATGCACAGAAAACCAAGTACATTCAATTTTCTAACCGACAGAATCTCACTGACTCCCATATATTTTTTAATGATGTAAATATTCCCACTTCCCCTAGTATTGACATTCTCGGTGTAACATTAACTACTAACTTGAGCTGGACACATTATGTTAGAAGCATTGATAAGAATGCCTCTAAAAAACTGGGACTCCTGTACAGAGTTCGAGAATTCTTCACTGACGAGCAGTTGGCCGTAATATATAAAAGTCATGTGCGTTCTCAGATGGATTATTGTTCACCTCTGTGGGGTGGAAGTGGAGTGGTTGCATTGAGGCAGTTGGACAAAATTCAAAATAAAGCCATTAGATTAATCAATAACCCTGCAATCACACAGGACCTTCCTACATTATCCATACAAAGAAACGTTGCATCCCTTGCATTATTCTACAGATATTTTCACAGCAATTGTTCCGAGGAACTTGCTTCAATTGTGCCGCCTCTCCACATCTTTCCCCGTAGAACTAGGGCAGCTGAGAGCGCCCATGAATTTACACTTTCTCCTCCACAATGCAGAACTTCTGCTTATCAGAATTCATTTATCCCCAGAGCTACTACTCTTTGGAATTCACTTCCCTCGAATTGCTTTCCACAAACTTACAATCTACAAATGTTTAAATCCAGTTGTTACAAACATTTTATGAATGGAGGATGCCTTTAAGCACATGGACCTTTTTGTTTTATCTGTGTTTTTCCTTCCTCCGTTCATTGTCTCTTAAAAAAATAAAAATAAAAAATAAAACAATTTTCTTTCATGATTTTGTCTGTGATTGTACCAGTACTAAACCAGAGTAACTTAACATATGGTGCTGGTGATGATAGAGGTTATGATTGTTATTGTTGGTGATGATAATGGTGATGGTAGCGGAAATAGTTATTTATGGTGGTGCTATAATCTATTTTTCTCCAACTGATGGTTAATTACTATCTCGTCATCCTGATTACTCGGCTATTTACCAAGATTTTGAAACGATTTTTTTTTGTTAATAATGAAAATGTAGTAAATAATATGACACAGAGACATAGCAATATCATAGTTTTCTTTAAGATCGAAAATCAGTCTCTACAAGGATTCAATTTACTGTCAGCTGGAAAGAAACAGGGAATAGTAGTGGTTTTAGTTATGAAGGTATAGTTAGCGCCAACAAACTTGACAATAATCTTGATCCCTGAACTCTCTGTAACTCAAAAGGGCCTAGAGCAAACTGGCTGTAAATATCCACACCTATTTCCTGGTGGACTCTTCCCAAATGATAAAAACGTCAGCCCGATTGTTTTCATTCATTTCGAGTTATAAAAAGTTATGGGGTCATGATCATTGTCAAGTTCGCTGGCACTACCTATAGTATTGATATGATTGTGAAGGTATGAAGATGTATAATAACACCACTGCTCACCATATTTCCCAAGGACAGGTGATGACTCGATGACCAAACTGCCTGGCCTTTCTTCTCCACAGGTACAACATGGCTCAGAGGCTGCTGCTAAGTCAGAGAGAGAGAGAGAGTCTAAGTTACCAGTACTAGGCTAAAGAATGATCATAGGCCTACCGGTATTATTATGTTCCCTCCACCAACCGACTTTACTCCTAAACTCAATTAATGAAATCAACAAATACATGTGGCAGTCCAGGGATTCGAACCTAGGATGCTCACACCGAAATTCAGTGTATTTATCCATTGCGCTACGAAGACAGTTAAAGAATGGTGGACAAGCCTACAATTTATTATGCAGTTTCGAATCCTGCATATCAATCTAAACATGTACACACATTCCGGTCAAGGTTACTTTTACCCTCCAATTCAGGCACCTTGGTATAGTCTATTCCCTGCAAGTAGGGAAAAAATCATGACCTACTGTATATCCTCTGTAACTCAAAAAGGGCTAAACCAAATTGGCTGTAAATTTCCACATCTATTCCTTGACTGACTCTTCCCAAATGGTAGAAATATTAGCTCGATTACTCTAGTATTTTTTTTAGTTAGGCCTACAGAAGTTAGAGGTCATGATTTCTCACCTACTCACAGTTAATAGACTATACAGTAGTATATATAGCCTACAATACAATCAATACAATACAATACAACAAGTGGCATGAATGATGGCACAAAAGAGAGAGAGGTTCTGGAAGTGTTAGTGAATGCCAGGCTGGATGTATGTGGAATGACAGAGACCAAATTGAAAGGTTCAGATGTGAGAGAGTGGGAGTGTGGAATGGGTGTGTGTGCTGGAGTGAGTGAAGGAACAGCGAGAGAAGGTGCATGTTTGTTTGTAAGTAGCAAATGGAAGGAATGTGTAAGAGAGTATGGGTCTGTGGGTTCAAGGATTGTGTGGGTGAGAATGAAAGTAGGAATACAAACGTGGGTGATTGTATGCGTGTATGCCCCAACAGAGGATATACTTGAAAGAAAGAAAGAGGAGTTCTGGATGAATGTGGAGGCATGCCTGGAGAAGTTTGACAAGAACGAAAGAATATTTCTGATTGGGGATATGAATGGTAAGGTGGGTGATAGGAAAGTTGAGGGAGTGGTGGGAGGGTGGGGGGTACCATCAGAGGTGAATGGGAATGGTAGTGCACTTGTGGACGTATGTGTGGGGAGGAGGCTGCGGATAGCCAACACCTTCTTCCGACACAGAATGATCCACAGGTACACGTGGAAACGGATGTTGACGATGAAGGATAAGACAGTGGTGGAACGAAAGTCATTGATTGATTATGTATGTGTGGATGAACGCATGAAGAAATCTGTGATGGATGCTAGGGTGTATAGGGGTATTGGAGGGGGTCTGTCTGATCATTATGTAGTGGTGGCTAAGGTTAGGATACAAAAGAAGTGGGTGAGGAGAGCTGGAGGGAGGCGAGAGGAGGGTGGAATGGTGAGGAGGGTGGAGAGGTTGTAGGAGAAGGAAGTCAGGGAGGAGTACAGGAGAGCAGTGGAAAGACGACTAGGTGGGTTCGACCTGGTAGTTATGGAGGAAGTGGAGGAGATGAGCAAGGTGTTTAAGGATGAGATCTGTGCAGCATGTGAGGAGGTGTGTGGAGTGAGGAGAAGAGGGAGGGGAGTGAAAGGTACAGCATGGTGGACAGAAGAGGTAAGAATAGCTGTGGAAGAAAAGAAGAAAGCATATAGAGAGTGGTTGGGTAGTAGAGGGAATGAAGATTCCGAGAGACAGAAACGAGCGAGGTATGTGGAGAGTAAGAGGGTGGTGAAGAGAGTAGTGAAGGAAAGTAAGAGAAGAGTAGATGAGGAATTTGGAAGGAATCTGAGTGTAAAATGGAGGGAGAGTAAGAAACTGTTCTGGAAAGAAGTCAAGAAAGTTAGGGAAGGTAGCAAGGGAAACAGTAAGGGTGTGAAAGATAAGAATGGGAGAATGCTAGCCGAGAAGCAAGAGAGAGTCGAAAGATGGAGGGAGTACTTCAGTGAGTTGCTAAATGTAAGGACTGAAGAGCCAGCAAACATAGCTGGATATGGTATGGGAGGGAGAAGAAGAGAAGTAGTGGAGGAGGAGGTGGGGATCAGGAGGTCAGAAGTGTGGGAAGCCATGAAAAGAGTGAAGTTGGGGAAAGCACCAGGAACAGATGGAGTGTGGGGAAATGTTGAGGTATGGTGGTGAGATAGTGATAGAATGGGTATGGAAAATGTGCAAACTAGCATGGGAGAAGGGGAGTGCACCCGATGACTGGAAGACTGGCATAATAGTCCCCCTATATAAGGGCAAAGGGGAAAGAGGAGTGTGTGGTAACCACCGAGCAATATGTCTTCTAAGCGTAGTAGGGAAGGTATACAGTAGGGTAGTGATTGAGAGAGTGAGAGTGAGAACGGAGAAATGGATAGGCGACGAGCAGGGAGGTTTTAGGAAGGGAAGAGGATGTGTAGATCAGATTTTTACCCTGAATTGTGTTGTGGAGAAGTATCTGGAGAAGAAACAAAAGGTGTATGTTGCCTTTATAGACTTGGAGAAGGCCTATGACAGAGTGGATAGAGAAGGTTTGTGGAAAGTACTTAGAATATACGGAGTAGAGGGCAAGTTGCTGAAAGCAGTGAAGAGCATGTATGAGGGTGCAAAGGCGGCAGTACGTGTGGAGAGTGAGCAGAGCGAGTTCTTTGACCTGAATGTTGGTTTGAAACAGGGGTGTGTGATATCCCCGTGGTTGTTTACTGTATATATGGATGGAGTCATGAAAGAAATACTATCAAGAGCAGTGGATGTTGGTGTATCACTGAAAAGGGAGGGAATTAAGTGGAAGCTACCTATACTGCTGTTTGCGGATGATACAGTTCTGATGAGTGATAATGAATGGGAGTTGCAGGGTCTGGTAAATGAGTTTGGAACAGTGTGCGAAAAACGGAATTTGAAGGTAAATGCGGGGAAGAGCAAGGTTATGGTCTTCGAAAGGGGTGAAGTCACAGAGTGTGAGGTGAAGCTGAACGGTCAGGCTATAGAGATCGTCAACTCTTTTAAGTATCTGGGCAGTGTGTTGAGTAAAGATGGGACTATGAATGAAGAAGTGCGGGAGAGGGTACAACAGGGGAAGAGGGTTGTAGGAACGCTAAAAGCAGTAACAAGAAATAGGGTGGTCAGTATGGAAGTGAAGAAGTCCTTGCATGACAGTGTGGTAATCCCGACACTGACTTACGGAAGCGTGGACGTTGGTTGAGAGACTCAGACCAAGAGTGAGAGCAGTGGAAATTAATTACTTAAGGAGTGCGTGCGGAGTTACATGGAGGGATAGACAGACTAATGAGGAAGTAAGAAGGAGGTGTGGTGTGGAGGTAGATGTGCTGGAAAGTGTGAAAAGGAACAACTTGAGATGGTTCGGCCATAATTTTATGGAACGTATGGAAAGCGAGAGAATGACTAAGAGGGTGTACGAGAGCGAGGTGGAGGGACAGAGGGAGAGGTAGACCGAATGAGAGGTGGAAGGATGGAGTGAGGAAGTACATGAACGAAGACGGTGCTGGTTGGGGGGAGGGGCGTCGACTGACTGGGGACAGAGGTGCATGGGGGCGGTTCGTTCGTGGCCACCCCTTCGGGGATCACGGCGTCAGGCAATAGATAGATAGATAGATAGAATACAATCTTGAACAAAGGTCCCAGGCTCTTCAACTGCCTACCGAGATACGGGATCTAAGAAACTGCACTGTTGATGCACTACTGGGTAAAGTCCCAGATGAACCGGCAAGAATGTTAAGTGCGGGCATACCGCCACCCTTGTTTACACTATGCGGAGCGGTAGTGGACGCTTGCCAAAGTTGCCATCATGTTCCCGTCTATTTTGACTGCCTTTCGATACAATAATATGTTGAGGGGCCATTCACATATTGTCATCATCATATATATTGCTAGCGGGGGGAAAATAACCGAAGAAATCGCCGTCAAAATAGACGCTTAACTATAGCGATCGACAAATGTAAACATGACGGCGGCGGTGAAGTCGGACGTTTGCTATCATGTTCCCATCTATTTTTAATGCTATTGGGTACAGTAATATGTTGAGGGGGGCCTTGCCCCCCCCCCCCATGACATATTGTCATCGTCATATACAGTATAGGCCTATTGTCAGGCAGGGGGCAAATAACCGAGAAAAAAATCGCCGTCAAAATAGACGCGAAGTTAACCGCGGCGATCGCCCTATGTAAAAATGACAACCGTACGCCCGAAAACTACATCCATCCCGATGAACCTCCAATTCCACACTGCCCACATCCAAGAGGGCCCAGGGACGACATACAACTCGGTCATCGAACAAGTTAGACAGTAGCCTATGCCAAGATCGAGGAGAGGTGTGCGAGGTGGAGGACTTCGAAGTCGACCGTAGTGAATCAACCTAGGCTAAACTTTGACAAGTAAGACAAGTGAGGGGAAGCATGTAGTAGGCCTATACGAGCGTATCGCCAGCTTTGTTTACATTACTCGTAGCGGCTCGAGGTTACGTTCCTGTCAATTTTGACTTTTTATTCTGTTATTTGCCCCCTGCCGGGCCCTGCTGGCAAAATATATGATAATATTCAAGACCTATTTCGCGCCCTATTAGAAATAATTTATTAGGGAAAATAGGGACCAATAGACTCGCCATATTTTTCTCATTATAGTCCACATGGAGGAATTTCGTTATCGACACTTGAAAAAACCCGATTACACCGAAAAATAACACGAAAATAATGTCCTGAACGTAAACAAAGCATTGCACCCAATGAATCCTTCGACCTGGGTCCTCTTCTTCTTGTTTTGAAAGATGCGGTGAGTGCGATTCACCCAATAAATGGCTTGAACGTTACTCACAAAAACGCTATTATATTATATTATATTAGGGTTAGGTTAGGTTAGGTTAGGTTAAGTTAAGTTAGGTTAATCTAAACTAATATAATATTTGTACATTTTGAAAGCGTGCATGGCCTCCCCACAATTTCCCTTACCTACTGTAAAAGCGCGATTCACCCAATAAATGGCGCCATTTGACGGAGTATCTTCAGATTAATGAATAATGGGTAAGTTAATGCAAATCCTCCACTCCAACCATGAAAAATAACAATAAAACAATATATTCCTTGAAAAAAATATACAGAAAACTTGGAAAATAAGGCGGCTCTAGCCGTCTTGAATTTTACCAAATATATGATAATGACAATAAGTCATAAGGGGGGGGGGGGGGGGGGACGTCAACCTATTATTATATCTAGGCTAATCCCACAAGGACCCCAATGGAAATACGCCTAACGGCCTTATTGGGCTATCCTTAGTTGGAATTATGCAAAGCTGGTACATGTCATATTTGTAACATATTATGTGGTACAGTGGTACCAACATTGTAAAATGCTAACTGAATAAATATTATTATTATGGTAACATTCAAGACAGCTAGAGCCGCCTTATTTACCAAGTTTCTTTATATTTTTTCCAGGGAATATAGTGTTTAATTGTTGTTTATCATGGTTTGAGTGGAGGATTTGCATTAACTTACCCATTATTCATTAATCTGAAGATACTCCGTCAAATGGCGCCATTTATTGGGTGAATCGCGCTTTTACAGTAGGTAAGGAAAATTGTGGGGAGGCCATGCACGCTTCCAAAATGTACAAATATTATATTAGATTAGATTAACCTAACCTAACCTAACCTAACCTAACCTAACCTAACCTAATATAATATAATATCGTTTTTGTGAGTAACGTTCAAGCCATTTATTGGGTGAATCGCACTCACCGCATCTTTCAAAACAAGAAGAAGAGTACCCAGGTCGAAGGATTCATTGGGTGCAATGATTTGTTTACGTTCGGGACATTATTTTCGTGTTATTTTTCGGTGTAATCGGGGTTTTTCAAGTGTCGATCACGAAATTCCTCCATGCGGACTATAATGAGAAAAATATGGCGAGTCTATTGGTCCCTATTTTCCCTAATAAATTATTTCTAATAAGGCGGCGAAAGAGGTCTTGAATGTTATCATTACAGTATTATTATTCTAACGGCAGTCAAAATAGACTGGAACGTGATCGCAACTTCGCGAGCATACGAGTAGGCTAATGTAAACAAAGCCGGCGATATCCCCAAATATTACATCCTTACCTAAGTGCAGTAAGTTAGTGAGTAAGCAGAACAACCTAACCAATCTACTGTAGATGGTAGACCTAGGCTAGGCCTTAGATTGCCTATGACAAACTACTTAGGCCTAGGCCTATATGATATCAACTATTGTGACTTGGAAGTTGGACTTGGTAGAGTAGCCTACTTTAAGTCTAGCCTTTGTGTCTCATTAACTTGATTGCAGTGAACTCTGAATTAGGATAGTCCTAAGCCTAGGGCCTAGGCCAGGGGTCGGCAACCTGCGGCTCAGGAGCCGCATGCGGCTCTTTTAAGACATTTGTGTGGCTCCAGAAGCTTCAGAAATAATAATTCTTCCTTCAAAATGAAGGCATCATAGGCTATAACACATTCAAGGCAACATTAGATTTGTTGTACTGTATTCAACTTTGAAAAGATGTAGGCCTACCCGGTAGGTATCAATCGTTATGATTCTAGAAATGTGACATGTCTTTCCTAAGCTTGTGAATACCAGTACATTGAACAATATCAGGTAAGATTAGGAGTAGTGGGCGTACCACTACCGACATAGCCTAGGCCTACAATATAAATCATCTATAAAACCTAACCTAACCTAGGATAACCTAACCTTCTACAGTCTACTACCGTACATGAATACTAGGTTAGGTTAGGTTAGGTTGTTTGGTTAGGTTAATGTTTTATAGATGAGTTATGCTGTATGTTGGACTGTTGGTAGTGGTACGCCCACTACTCCTAATCTTACCCAATATCACTAGGCCTACAGCCTAATGTATTTAGTTCAACAGTAAGGTAGCCTATAGGCCTATTCTCTTATTTCTGAAGCCTAGACCTACTGTAGATTCCGGTTGATGAGAATTTTTTTGTATTGAGGCTCCCACAATACACATAGCCTAGGCCCTATTTTATGAAACTTAAAAACAATGGCACTTCTAGCTGTAAGGGTTGCTGACCACTGGCCTAGGCTTAGGATAATTGTTGAATTAATGTTAAGTAAAAGAGGTATAGTAGGCTAGTCTAAGTTATGTGAATGCTTATCAATCAACATTACATAAACTAGAAGCTAAGAGTTGCTCAATAAAATCCAATATACAGTAGACCTACTTCAAAATTATGCACTAAGCACAAAAGACATCCACAAGGCACCTCGTTTGCTGACTTTTACAACTTCCGTCTGTTATTATTTCGCCAAATATTTCAAGGGTATTCCTATTTTTATGTTATATTAAATATGATGAAATAAGTATAATACCAAACATTATATTGTTTCATAAAAATAGTAAATATTAGGTAATAGTAGATGATTAAGCTAGTAAAAAGAGGATTATCCGAAGTTTCAATAAACCCGAATAATCACACAAAATCCTCGCTGTCAAAATGAGCTGGACCAATCACAAGCCGTCTTATAAAGTCCTTAGGCATAAATCCAAAACATTATGTGAAAATCAAGTTTATTCATTATATAGCCTGTATTTTGTAATTGTGATTGACAAAACACACTTAATTCAACTTAATATAGAGATATGCATACAGTCTAATGCACGATAAATTAAAATGTACAGTGCTAATGAAGAGCCAATCAGCGAGAGAATAGTGACGTCATAGTTCCATCAACCAATCAAGATGAAGAAACATGACATCACAGCCTTAGACGTTATAAGTAATAGCCAATCACCGCCCAGTAGCATGACGTTATAGAATTGTAAGCCAATCAGGAGAGGTTTTCTTCATGTAGCCCTCTTGACGCCGGCGGAAGTGTTTACTCCCAGAAAAAGCCGTCTATGAAGATAATTCTACCATTATTATTTGAGGGACACCATTGGGTATACCTTTTCTGCTATGATATCTATTAAAATAATTATTTTACTTGTATTTTCTTCGGGTAAAAGACATAAAATAGGGTAAATATATAACACAATGATGGATCGGAGGGATATAATTATCAAAATACAGGAATGATAATAGAGATAGGTGTTCCGGACATATTGTTCCTCTATGTACACGGCCCATTTGTGGTGGAAGTATAAGAGAGCCACCATAAATGGTCTGTGTACATCCTATCATAATATACTCAAGATGTTCATTGGTCTCTCTAAATATGAAAGCACTAGTATGGTGTGCACGTTGGATGTGCAGTGCTGTCGGGCTGTCATCAGGAGACTGGTGTACAGCTTTTCGCAGCGACTGCAATCCTCCAGTAACACGAAAAGATTGTAGCTCTTTGGTCTAGTGATCATATCTATGAATCCCGTATTATATCTCACTGGCAGAAGCTGCTGCACACATAGTATGTAATATAATATATAGGTCTAATTGAACTATGAGCAATGATCTGTGCAATAGGTGTTAACCAACATTGAACAATAGCCTTAGTTAGCCTATCTGTGTTATATTGTGACAAAATGTGATATGTGCTCTATTCTGTAAATAGGCCTACTGTATATTTTATTTTATTGTTTCTTTATTAATATATCTTTGTGTATAATTATTATCTGTGCTCTGACGAGAAGTGTATGTGATATGGACCATTAGGTCGTACTGTATTTATACTGTATCTATCTTATGTGTCTGGAATAAAGAATTATTATTATTATTATTATTACAGTATGGGGCTACCGTAAAAAAGATGGAGTGGACTTCCTGTAGACGGCTTTGCTCTCGAGATAACAACACACCCATTCCCGTCACCTGTCTGCAGAGTTTTGTTTTTCCTTTATTTTACATCTTTATACAGAAAAAATGACGGGTCGGCTTCCTCCATGTATAGTAGATGTGGGCACGGGGTGAGTAGCAGACCTATGTCCACCATAAATTTAGTTTGGAGGGATTTTAAAGCTTGATCTTGGAAGTGCTGAAATTTTCTGAGGTCATCATTTTCATTCGCTTATCGCTGGTGTAATAATTGTTGGTGGAGTTTTAGTATTTTGTGTAATTTTATATTCCAGCAGGTAGGCTAAACCTAAGATCCTGCTAACTGTTTTTAAGAATTTTCCCAAAAGTTAGGCTAGGGTAGACCTGAATCCGCATCTAGCCTAGGCTACTTACTTACTTACTTGTCGTAGTTTCGGCGTTATCACCTCGATCAACTTGGAAGTCCACCGCCTCCACACCTCTCCTCGATCCGGGCATACAGGACTCAGGAGTTGATCGGGGATCGAGTTTGGTAGAATTCAAGGAGACTACCGCAGGACTTAGGCTACCTCTGACTGGGTATAGGCTATCCTAGGGTTTACTATACCACTTTGAAAGGGGAGCAAGACGTTTCGCAGCAAGTGACGATTCGATTTACAGCGGCGAACGAGCCCGGACGCTAATTGTAACTGCGGCGAACCGACCCACACCAGGGCCACCAAATCAAGATGCTTAACTCTGCTGGAGTCGTGGGAAAATAGCTAAATTGACACTGACATCACTGGACGATGTCATACAGCTAAAGAATCATTGTTTGTCCTGATTGTTTGAAAAACAACACCAATTAGGAAATCTTTTGGAGATAGCCTAGAGGAAAATTATGGTAAATGCGACAAATATACGCTAGACTGACATTAGGAATGCACTATAATGTTTAAATGTATCATAGGCTAGGCTAGCTACATTAGATAGTACGGTAATAACCTGCATAATTACACTTGAAAAAGTTGAAACATAGGCTATCGCTAAGTATCCTTTGTATTGGAATACAAAATATAAATATATTTTACTAAGAAAGTTAATAATAGCCTAAGGATTTTTAGAAATCTAAGGAATTAAGAATAAAAGCTGTGGAAGCACTGAATGCATAGCTAATCATATTTTGGATGGTGAACTAAAAAGCCTGCTCACCGGAACCGGTTCATATTTTTTCACCAACCAACTTTACTTCTAAACTCAAGTAATGAAATTAACAAATACATGTGGCACTCCAAGGACTCGTACCTAGGATAGGCTACTCACACCGCAATTCCGCGCATTTATGTTTACACTATCAAGACAGTTAAAGAATTATGCACAAGCCTACGATTTATCATACAGTCAGCAGTACTGGTCGGGAACACAGCTGTAAGACGAGGGACGTCTGGGGTTTATATTGCAGTTAAACGAACCTGCTGCGAAGCATCTCATTCATTTGCTGCAAACAGGCATAACAGATTCCAACCGTATCTGCGGCGAAACGTCACTTGCTGCGAAACATCTCGACCCTTTGAAAGGACATTAGCCTAACCTAACAACCTTACCTAACCTATCTTAGTATTATGGTTGGGGGCTGCCGCCCCCACACCCCCGCTGTTTGACATTTTTGACTTAGATTATTGGTGTAGGCTATTTAGCCTATCTGTGAAGTGGGTATTTTTTCAATTTGTCAATAACGAAAATCCTCCATGCGGACTATATAGAGAAAAATATGGCGAATCTATTGGTGCCTATTTTCCTTAATAAATTGTTTCGGTAAGATTAGGAGTAGTGGGCGTACCACTACCAACATACAGCATAACTCATCTATAAAACATTAACCTAACCTAACCTAGTATTCATGTAGTACTAGGTTAGGTTAGGTTAATGTTTTATAAATTAGTTATGCTGTATGTCGGTAGTGGTACGCCCACTACTCCTAATCTTACCATTGTTTCTCATAACGCTGCACTAGTGTCGTTTAAAATAACCATTTAATGTTTAGGTGCATTTATTCTTTAGTAGTCTAGCACGCACTTTGCAGGAGGGTGCCAAACTGGAGAGATTTTGCCCCCTGCTGGCAGCTGGCAATATAGCCTAGCTTATACAGTATGAACTATGATGATAATAAATCATGGGGGCCAGGGGGGTTGAGCCCTGTCAACCTGTTATTGTATCCCACGGCGTGACGGCAGTCAAAATAGGCGGGAACAAGATCGCGAGCGTCCAAGTAGTGTAAACAAGGTGGGCGGTATGCCCGAATACTACATCCTTGCCGAAACATGTAGGCCTAATACATTTGGACAATATAAAGATGATGTAATTAAATTAATTCATCGATTTTATCATGGCCTACAGGTTTCTTATACCATGTATTTCATTCCCATATGTGTCTAAATGCCCGTAAAAATTTATTACCGATCCTGAAAAAAACAAAATATCCTCTAGATCGCCTACCTCGCAAGAGGCGGGTGGCTTTGTTTACATCCGCCGCGAAGAAGAAGAAGAAGAAGCAGCGTTGGGGAATTTTTTTTTGCCCCCTACTGTTTAAATATACGACGATTTCAATAAATCCTGGGGGGGGGGGGCTTGGCCCCCCCCCCCTCAACATATTTTGTATCCCACGGCAAGCGGTTATATAGCCAAATAGTTATTTTTCGCGAGTGAAGGGGCGTGTTTTTAGATTGTTGTTTAATGGGTAAATATGCATTTCCGCCTATTATCACACATCAAAACACCCTTACACAACTCTAAACTAGATAAAAACAATCAAAACTATTTTTTTAGCAATTTAATTACAAGGTCTTTATATTGACCATACATTTTTTTATTTGGTTTACGACGGGAATAAAACAACGCGGTATAATCCTGTGTAGCGGGGAGACGGTCGGTAGGCCTACTTAGGTCTATATCTCAATAATTAGGTACCGTACCGTAATGTTACAATATATTTTTACATTTTACATTCATAAATAGTCCACTAATAGCCTATACTAGATTAGGTTAGGTTTGTGTTAGGTTAAAGATATTGTTCATGTTCAATATTTCTAAATTCTTAGTAAATAGGCATCTGACAAACAGTCTCACGGACCCCGCTACACAGAATCTTACCAACAGCGCTTTTGGGCTGAAAATTGAGAGTTCACCGTCTCTTCCAATCGTTGCTAACCATTACGGTACTTAACAGTTGCTAACCTTAACCAAAATGCTACTAACCTATATAATATAACAAACAAAAAATATATATATACTATATAGGCTAGGCTATAGTCTATTCGCTTTAAGTAGGCGAAAAATCATGAACTTTAACCTTTGTAACTCAAAAACGACTAGAGTAATTGAGCTAATATTTTTACCATTTGGGAAGAGTCAGTCAAGGAATAGATGTGGAAAATTACAGCCAATTTGTTTTAGCCTTTTTTGAGTTACAGAGGATAGAGGTCATGATTTATCGCCTACTTACAGCGAATGGATTAGGCTATATGCTATATATCAAACAGCTAGGCAGAGATATCACGCTCAATAATCAAAACGTTCTATCTGGTAAAATATGTAAAGTATTTCCTATCCGAATTTAAGCATGGTATAGTTTCAGAACTTCATAAAGTACAATCTAGAATGGTACCGGTATTTAAGGCAAAATGACGGAAGGCCTAATTCTGAAGTACTGTACTGTATTACGAAAACCTTTCTTCACTCTCAAGGTACACCAAGCTGGGGTACGCAGGGAACCATGAACCCCAGATGATCATTCCCTCGGCCGTAGCCATCAAGGAGACGGCCAAGGTGGGTGAACAGTCTCAGCGCCGCCTCTGTAAGGGTGTGGAGGACCTCGACTTCTTCATTGGGGACGAGGCCATGGATGCTACTGGTTACGCGGTTAAGGTAAGGCAATAATGTTTTTTCTTTCATGGGAGGAAGAGTTGTTACCGAGTCAAGGATGCTCAGCCAGATCACTGTTTTTTTCTGTTATTTGCCCTCCTGCTGGCAATATATATGATGATGACAATAAGTCATGGAGGGGTCAGTGGGGAGCAAAGCCCCCTCAACCTATTATTGTATCCCACATCAGTCAAAACAGATGGGAACTTGGTCGCGAGCGTACGAGTAATGTAAACAAAGCGGGTGATGAACCCGATTACTACATCCTTATCACTTTTTCCCAACAAATGGAAGTTGTTTCCCACCAAAAGCTCTTTTTTACAAGAATGCCATCGATGAAACTGGCGTACATCTAAACTATTGCTGTGTTTAATAGGTGGTGAAAATGTGGTATACAATTTTGTAAATGTATTGATATTGATGACTTTTATATCCCTACAGTACCCCGTGCGACATGGTATCGTGGAAGACTGGGACCTGATGGAGAAGTTTATGGAGCAGTGTATCTTCAAGTATCTCCGGGCTGAACCAGAGGACCATTACTTCCTGCTTACTGAACCCCCTCTCAACACACCGGAGAACAGAGAATATACAGCAGGTACCAGATTGTGTTAGTTTGATAATAAGTTAATCAGCCAGTCTGTCAGTCAATCAGTCGGGTAGTTAGACAGTGGATATGTTTTAAGTATGTTTCAGTCAAAGAGTTTGTTTTGGTAGGAGGAAGCTGAGGGTGAATGTCAATATAAGTACAGTAAAGTGATGGTGTGTAATAGAAGTGCTCGTAGGGTGAATCTAGATGTGCGGCTGGATGGGAAAATACTGGAATAAGTAGTGTTTTAAATATCTGGGAGGAGTGATAAGCAAGGATGCAGTTGTGGATTTGGAGGTAAAACAGAGAGTATGTGAAGGAAGGAAAGTTTGTGTATAGTGTACTGGTATTCCTCTTTATCATTATTATCCTAACAGCCTGTCTCTCAATCATCCCCCAGAGATCATGTTTGAGTCATTCAACGTGCCGGGTCTGTACATTGCGGTGCAGGCGGTGCTGTCACTGGCTGCCTCATGGGCGTCCCGGCAGGCCACTGAACGCTCCCTCACCGGCACCGTTATTGACTCCGGTGATGGAGTCACTCACGTCATTCCTGTGGTCAGTACTGTTGTTGGGGTTCTTTGGTCTTTATATTACACTCGCTCACATACATTCACATTCTAGGGAAAATTGTACGGGAGCTGAATGAGATTAAAAGGTGGAAGGAGGATATGCAGGAGTGGAAGGTGAGTGTTAGTTCACAGATTGAGGCTCTATGTTCAATGTGTGGTGCTCAGGCTGCGAACATCGAGCCTGGACAAGATTTGAGTCGGGCTAGCCTAATAGAAATTCAAACTCATATGGGGCTACTCCGGGACGAAAATGAAGCTTTAAGATTACAACTTGAAGAATACAAAGGGCAAACCAAGGAAATGAAAACACATGTGGAGGAGATTAAGGAGAAACACAATAAATGGGTTAATGACGAAGGAGGAAGAGTGAAAGAAGTGGCAATGAAGGAAATCATGGAGGAACAAAAGAAACAATCAGAAAGGGAAAATAAGATCTAGAATCAGTGGTAGTAAAAGCTATGAGGAGAAACGAACAGGTCCTGCGTGAAACAATAGATAGAAATAAGTGTATTATTGTATTTGGGGTTATAGAGGAGCACATTATTGAGAGGAAAGCTAGGGATAAGGAAGAAATTAACAAGGTAAAAACATTAATCAAGCATGTCGATGAAGAAGGAAACAACTGGAGAGAGATGGTCCTGATGTGGCGGCGTCTACGCCGTGGGGCCACCTCCCGAGGCTGCCAACCGCGGATGGCTGCCGACCCTCCACGGCCGAAGACAAAATCAACGACCAGTGGAGGAAAACCGGATGCCGGCCGCGGGGAGCAGTTTCGGGAGCCAAACCGTCACAACCATCCCCTGCCTAGTAGAGTCATTTTCAGAGCTTCCGTGACCGTGTTTAGGATACCGAAGTTTCTCAGTGAATTTAACAAGGGCAACTGATACTAAAAAAAATAAGCCCCCATACACCTCACCAAAATGACGGGAAAGTTGTTATTTTAGACGTTTTTCAAAATGGCCGCCGCCGTCATCTTAAAATATTGATAAAGTTCTATTTCTTGAAGTGAATGGCCAAAAATGACAATTTTGGTGTCTATTCCCACTAATTTTGGTGTCAGAAGATCAATGGCATGGCACAATTAAAAAATAATTAATAAATAATTACCAAATAATTAAGTAAATAAGAAAATAATTAAGAAAATCAATGGGATGGCATAATTCATGATTTAGAGTCCCATTAACCTCAACATCTAAGACAAATATGATGTTGTTAAATCCACTGAGAAACTTTGGTATCCTAAATTAATAAAACATGAGACCTACTGCATTAAGATGCACTATCACTGCAGGACAAATATGATGCACAACTGTCAGAATCACTTCCGCTGTAATCATCGCTGCTCTCCATTTGTGGATGACTTGGGTTTTTTAGAAGATCCAGGAATGATGGAAGTGCAGGTTGGGTATAGCGTACTGGGAGTCATAAGCCATTTACAAGGTGCCATCCATGGCCAATTGGTGATGGATGATTCTGAAGCTGGAAATTCTTCTGCAGATATGTGAGGTAATTGGTGCGCTCTAAGTGTGGTCGTAGACTATCAGAATCAGGTACCAGTCTGATGATCTTCTTTTTCTTGAGTACTGACCACTTTGCTGCTCTCACCTCTGCTAGGGTCTTGTGTTTGGTGTCACAATAGATGTACCGGATAACAAATTTCTGTAAGTCATTGATGATTTCCTGTGTGACTGGGATGATTGTGCCACAACTTTAAGGAGGTTGCGAGCTTCTGATGATTTTTCTACACGGTCAACAATAGTGTTCTTACCTATTCCATAAAAGCCGGAGTTATGGTCGCATCCGGTAAGAACATAAAGTGGGATCAAAGACTCCGCCATTGCCTCACTACACAAACACCGAGCATTTATCAGCTGAGATTTGCGTTTCAAGCACAAGAGTCCTGATATTTGCCGAGCCACATAGGCTGCCTGAACGTAGTTATCAGTATCTTCAGTGTCTATGACAACTGCTTCTGTATACCCTTCTGACCGCAGCTTACCATAAAGAGTGAACAGAGCTGTGTCTGCTTCTGCATGGGCGTATGTGAGATTCTGCAAAACTTCATCTGTGGTGAGATTCCTTGCTGGTTTGCCAACAACACAGTGTATGAGCGGAATAGTGGTTGTAGATGCCTTTCTTTTGAAAGCAGCCTTGATAAATGCTTGAAGGCGAACTTTATTCTCTGGCTTACCAAGAAGAGCATGAAAGTCTCTATTAGAAGGAAATTTGTCCTCTGACTTCATAAACACATTGCAAATGGACTGATTTTTTTGACGGTGTTGTCGTTCACTATCTTTGATGGAGAAGTCTTGCTCGTACGAGTCATTAACCAAGATAACACATTCTGCATTCGAATGTCTATTCAGGACAAAGTTCACAAGTTTCTCACCATAGTCTCCCCACGTTAACTTGGTTCCATCTGCTTTTTCTCTGTCTTCAGTAGTAGGCGTTGTTAGACGCCAGATTAGTCCCATGTCTACTATTGATGTGTAAATATCAGGGTACGGTATGGATGTCATTGTCAGTTTTTCCTGTAGCTTACTCTGCGTTTTGCGCATAGTACCATTTGCATTGAAAATTGAAAGGCACTCATCTGTTACTCGATGCTGCATTAAGTCTTCCATCTTTAAGCCGTCACTTGCCTCAACAAGTTTGATGACCGAGGTAAATGCCTTACTCTCCATTTCTTCAGTTGTCTGTTTCAGGTTTTCACTTGCTGTCTTCTCAATTTCTTGAGTTGCAAAATTGCCTCTTTTACTACGTGGTATTCGAGCATTGAGGGACTTTGTTTTGGAATAGACTCTTTCATTTACAAATTCCTCCACTTTTCTTTCTCCATCGGCCTTTGCAGACTTCAGATCAGCAAAGAGAGCTGGAGAGGCTTGAATTCCAGATTGTAGGGATCTTAGTGTCAGATCTGATTGGTCAAATGGATCACAATGGAACTCGGTGAGACATGCACTGATATCCTGCACAGATTGTTCATCTATCTTCATCTTACTTGGGGCACAATCTGCATGCTTTCTTGAACCTCGTCTCTTGTGATTTGCGTGACGATGAACACAGCCTCTTATCCGGTTGACGTTGTTAACACTCCGCGTGTTTGACAGGAGTTGCTTCTCATTCTTTAGAATAGCCAACCATCCACACTTAAGCTTGGATCCTTATTCATCGTTGACTCTATCCATATGTCAAGGGCAACACATGAGTAGGGTTTACCGGTCATTGACTGTGCAAACATGCCACTCTCCATGATTGTGCTTGGATATGGGGAAGACTTTCTAGGACTGCTATGAAATCTGGAAGATGGCGCCCATATCTATCGTTGTCATAAATATGCATCCAAGGAAGCATCAACTTCAGTGAAGACTTGAACTCGATCAAGTTTCTTGTCCTTATAGCATGTATATTTTGAGTCAGTATCTCTACCATCTCCAAGAATGAAATCCAGAATTCTGCTAGTGGAGCACCATCTAAGTTCTGGAATAGGGAGTCAACGAGCCCCTTGAGATCGGCATTGCTCTCTAACTCAGCATGTGCATCATTAAGTTCTTGTTGGTCTACTGAACTGCGTAACTTATTGAGAGATGCCTGGATCTCTTCACACAGAGTGGCACCTTCCAAACGTTTGTCTAATGCATGTTGGAGTAAAGCCTCGTAGAAGAGTCGAAGGCAACGCACACCGCGGTTGAAGTGTTTTCCACGCAGAGCTTGATCCACGGATCCATCTGCAACGACGCCTGCAGCCACCAGTACATCTGAAATGCCTGAGCCTTTGAACCTTTTGTAGATTGCATTGATGAAAGACATCTGGATATGAAAGGGCCCCATGAATGTCAATATGTCAGCAAATATCTCTGGATTCTCACTTTTCAATTCTAGCAATAATGCGTAGACAGGATGATCACCGACGATAATGGCAAATGGCATCTTCTTGTCATCAATTGCCTTTGCAAGCTTGCGCAGGGCATCATACAGAATGGTCTTGCTTGGTGGATCAGGATAAGTCATATGATAAATCGCTTGACTTTTCTGGGTTTCTGGTGATAGCGTGGCCTGGAAGCCAGAAAAGGCTGGTACAGTCTGGTCTTCTGGCTTTGGTCTTGTTCCGTCTGCCTTAGCTCGGGCCATTGCATGGATGACACCTCTCATTCTTTGAGGAACTGTGTCCAGATGTTGTTCATCCGTTATCCTTGGTCTGATGGGTGGTTCACCACGCTTGACTGTTTTGTATGGTTCAATTCTTTGCATCTGGCTCCCAAGTTCTTTGAGGCTATCAGAGAGGTACGAAGGCAAGGTGCTATTTGCAACTGGTCTATCATCATCTAGGGTAGGTAGATTTAGCTTAGGTAGGTCTGGCTGAACAAACATGACATTTGTACGATGTGATTGGCCACTTCCAGTCAAAGTGTCACTTTTGAAGTCATCGTTGTCGACTATACATATTGCCGGTGTTCCTTCAGAAAGTTCAAAAGGACACTCAGTTGAATGCTTCAGGTCAGTAACTGCCCAGAAATCTCTAAGCAAAAGCACATCATTGTAACTGATTCCCAGGCCATCCTTATGTAATATGTCTACCATTTCTCTGCTCTTTGTCATACCATGTAGCAGTACACCGAGGTGTCTCAAATGCAGTACATCTTCCAGTGATGTAGCTGGTCAAAATAGATGCAATTGATCTGACTTGGGGCTTGTCATCGACTTCAGACTTTGTGGGGTGCTTTAACCAAGTGATGAGCTTCAATAGGAGATCATTCAGGTCTTCATATTCTTCTAGCTCATGTATGTATGGAGGCCAGGGAACAGTTTTTGTTTTGATGATCTGATCTCTGAGTCGCCCAGCTACATTCTTCACCAGCTGATCGTCACTTACACCTAGAGAGGATATTGCAGCCTCAAGATATGAACCTGCAGCTCTTGCATCATATACCAGTTCACTCACATTCTTCTGACCTCGTTCATGAAATGCTATGTCATCTCCAAATTCCTTGATCAGAATTTCCTTCATGAAACTGGACTTTGCTGTGGAATAGTAACCATAATTTGAAGTAATGCCTTTGTAATCCTTTACAAGACCTTGCAATGTACGGATTTCATGATCTTCAAAGATAACTTGACGGACATGATGAAAGAAGATATTTTGGGCCTCTCGAAGATTAACATGTTGCAGATGCTCTGTTTTTTCATCAGGAAAAGACTCCTTCAGAGGGTTGCTGACATAATTGCGCCAACATTCACGATGATAACGAATTTCCAATCCAAACGCCGTTCGACTGTCTGGGATAGATGCAAGTAGGGTATTCAATCTTTCTCTTATAGGCTCATCTGACAGACACTGTATGCAACTTGAACCGGTTCCATGCGTCTACTGTTGACAGCAGCAAAAGTTTGGACTTGCCAGGATTACTGGTTTTTTGTGGTCCTTTCATACACCACACACAGAGATTCTTATCATGAACCACTCCAGTACTAGAACGAAGCTTTTAAGGCATATTTCCTGGGAGTTGTTGACTTGAAGTTGATGCTTGAACTTCTTCCTGTTCAGATTTCCGTTTACGATTCTGTGCTTGCTGAATATAGCGATTACTACTGATCTGGGTGTAACATTTACTATGCATGTACAGGCCTTTAGGCCCCTTGTCCCACTCCACTGCTGCATAGGCATGCTGAAATTTATCAAGTTCCTTCCACCGAAAACACTTGCTCCTTAGATTCTCCCACTTTGTATCAGATGTCTTGTCCGTACTATCATCAGCTATACAGGGATGTTGACATAATATGCATTTTAATCCAGGTCCTGGGTCAGGCACATCACTAACTCCTCTACGTTCCATGCTTATGATTCTTCACGCCAAATTCGATGCAACAAACCTGAAAAAGAAGGAAGTCAACATTCTTGGTTTACATTTTAAATTATATATTATATTATTTGAGTAAGTTTCAGAGGATCCGTGACCGTGTTTAGGATACCAAAGTTTCTCAGTGGATTTAACAACATCATATTTGTTTTAGATGTTGAGGTTAATGGGACTCCAAATCATGAATTATGCCATCCCATTGATTTTCTCAATTATTTTCTTATTTTCTTAATTATTTGGTAATTAGTTATTAATTATTTTTTAATTATGCCATCCCATTGGTTTTCTGACACCAAAATTGTCATTTTTGGCCATTCACTTCAAGAAATAGAACTTTATCAATTTTTTAAGATGACGGCGGCGGCCATTTTGAAAAACGTCTAAAATAACAACTTTCCCGTCATTTTGGTGAGGTGTATGGGGGCTTATTTTTTTTAGTATCAGTTGCCCTTGTTAAATTCACTGAGAAACTTTGGTATCCTAAACACGGTCACGGAAGCTCTGAAAATGACTCTACTAGCCCCCTCCCTGGGGGCACGGGTCCTTGGAGCGGCTTCGGTCGCGCCGGGAATTTCCACACCTCTCACACCACACACACACATCACACAGTTTTTCCTACACCGAGAAATGACTCTCCGGCTGTCATTTCTCGAAGACTTCTTCTAGCCGGAGACATTGAGAGCAACCCAGGACCCACGTACACATATATATGTCCAACTTGCTCAAAACCCATCACTTCGAGTCGCCATACTAAGGGTTCAGTTCTCTGCAATTCATGCGGGAACTGGACCCACTTCACCTGCACAACACTTGCCTCCAAGAAACACTACACAAACACCTGGACCTGTTCCTCATGCCCCTCCCTCTCCCAGTCAAATCCCTCACCTAAAACCCATCCACCTCTCCTCCCTAACCCACCTAACCTTCCCATACCATCCACATCCTCAACTCAACACACCACATCCCATCCTAATCCATTCCAACCCCCATCTCCTGCTCCCCAATCCCCCCCCCACCTCACCCATCCCCCCCCCCCATCCTCATCCTCGTGCAGCAGCACCCAACATACATCGTGCACATAACATTAACATTCTTCAACTGAACATAGATGGCATCAACACAAAGAAACACGAACTCTCACACTTCATCAAACAACACAACATACACATTGCCATCTTACAAGAAACAAAACTCCGCACAACACAAAAAACACCCACATTTCATAATTTCACCACCATCAGACAAGACCGGGCTGTCGGCGGGGGCGGTGGACTCATCACCCTGGTACACAAAGAAATATCATACATAGTAACCAGTGTACAAACCAAATCCCTCCTCCCCCCAAATGATAACACAACAGAAATACAGTCAATTAAAATACGCACTGGCAACAACTCCAACATAACCATCATAAACACATACATCCCTCCCCAAACATCCCCTACAGTACCAAATGAATACAGACCACACTTACAACACATCACAAACACCCCACACACCCCACACACCCCACACACCCCACACATCATCCTGGGTGGTGACTTCAACGCCAAGACGTCGGCCTGGTTTGTCGACAACCCCGACACAGACAGAGGGCTGGTACTACAAAACCAAACCGATAACCTCATCATCCTTAACGACATCCATCAACATACCCATATTCCTCACCAAGCCCTCTATAACCCATCATCTCCAGACATCACCTTTTGCTCCCCAGAACTCGCCCCCACAACATCCTGGAGGGTGGTCAGAACCTTAGGCTCTGACCACCTCCCGATCATTATCACCACCAAAACCAGACTCACCCCAGCTAGCCACAAACACACATACACCAATTATAAAAGAGCTAACTGGGAAGCATTCACAAATGAGACAGAACAACACTTCACAACTCTAAACAGTACACCCATCACTAACATCAACAATGCTGTACACATACTCAATAAAACTATCCAAAACGCTGACAAGAAACACATTCCAAGAGGTAACAGAAAAAGACACAACCCCAACTTCACACCAGAAATTCAAAACCTCATCAGACAACGCGACATACTGAAACACTCCCCAGCACCCTACACACAAGACATCACACAACAAATTCAAGCACTTGGGCGGGTACCCAACCCCGAAAGGAGTTGAAATAGGGGTGCTATCCCCCCGCCAAAGGCGGCTTTCTAGGGCCTTTCCTAGCTGATGCTGAGAGGATTGGGTTCTAGTCATGTGGTGATGGGCTGGTCTATCCGAGTGAGAACTGAGCAATCTCTGCCATACCCATAGCTTACTCTGACTGTTCCTTTTGCTTATGTATCTTCTAGATCTCAAGTGGCGGCGTCTTTTCCGTGGATTGACCTCCCTACTGCCAACCTAGAAGTTGGCAGATTGGGAGCCAAAGTGTCACATTTTTCCCTTACCCCTCAACTTTCCCTTCATAATTGCTGAGGGGCACAGGGCCTTGGGTGGGGCTTTGGTTTCCCGGGCGTTTCCGCACCCTCCTCAGCTCCCTGCCTTGGAGTGGCTTCGGTCACCCGGGCTTTGTTAGTGGTAAGCAGGGAGGATTTTGTGGGGGCACTCGTTTATGACCTTGGCCTTGCTCGAGACCTTGGGGCTGTTCGGCCAGACAGCCTGGGGAACAACAACAACAACAACAACAACAAAAACTAAATTGGAATAACTTCCTACAAACACTTGATCACAAAACAAACCCCAAAAAACTCTACAAAACACTAAACAGCATCACACTTTCCAACAGCAACACAACACAATCACATGCTGCAATCACAACAACAGACTCTACTCCTTCATGTAAACAACAAGCAAATACTCTCATCAATCACTTTTCACATGTCGGCCACCTAAAACCTCACAAAGACGACCGACGTGTCATCCGACGTAAGAGACAATTCCCCACGGACCCTGACTATACACCCTTCACCAATCACCAGACAAAGCATATCATCAACAATCTCAAGCACTCACCCACCTGTGGCCTAGACAACATAAGCAACATACACCTCAGACACCTGGGACCACAAGGCATACAAGCACTCACTAACATATCAAACTACAGCTATTCACACAACACAATACCAGACATTTGGAAGCATGGTATCATCATCACATTCCCCAAACCCAACAAAGACCCCACGCTACCCTCCTCGCACCGCCCCATCACACTCCTTTGCTCCTCCTCCAAAGTCATGGAACGCCTAGTATTACAACTAATTACACCTGACCTACCCCTAGCTCCAACACAACATGGCTTTAGGCCACTGCACTCCACAAACACTCTTCTCACAGACCTTACACAAAGAGCTTTCGACGGCATCAACTCAGCTAGACCACCACACAGATCACTACTAGCCACACTCGACATTAGTAAAGCCTTCGATGCCATCCCCCGCCACAACCTAACAAACAAAATCTACAACACAAACATGCACAACAACACACAAAGGTGGCTGGCCAACTTCCTAGCAGGCAGATGTGCACACGTATCTTTTGCCGGTCAGTCATCTAAAATCAGAAACTTTCCAAACGGAGTCCCACAAGGATCCGTCCTATCGCCCGCACTCTTCAATCTGTACATGCACGATATAACTACTGTACACCCAATACGCCCCAAATAAACTTAGCCTCCTATGCAGATGACATAACACTCACATGCACACACCATGACCCAAAAAGAGCAACAGATCTCCTTCAACCCTATCTCAACACACTACATGGCTGGTGCACTACAAACAGACTTAATCTAGCCCCAGCCAAATCCACCGCAACCCTGCTCACAAGTTGGACAGGAGAACACGAATACATCCCTCAACTCACCATAAACAACACACCCCTAACACATACACACACACCCAAAATCCTAGGAGTAGCATATGATACTCATATGACATTCAAACAGCACACCACAAACATTAAAAAGAAACTGACACCCAGACTTAACGCCCTCAGGTCACTTGCTCACACAAAATTTGGACACAACAAAGAAACTACCACCACAGTATATAAACAATACATAAGATCAGTGATGGAATACGCAAGCCCAGCCTGGGCTTCTAACCTAGCTGAAACACATCATAAGACCTTACAGACTATTCAAAACAAAGCCCTGAAGATCATTACAGGCTGCACAGCTACTGCACCCACAGATCACCTACATCAAGAAACCAAAATCCTCAGAGTCAAAGACCATCTGGACATGAGAGGCACTCAATTCCTGGCAGCAGCCTCCACGAACCAAGACCACCCACTAAACTACATGGCAACACACCCACAGACACCAAGAAATATCAAAACAACACCCAGCACACGGTATCACACACAATTATTGTCCTCTCTCCCTCCCTGCCCACCCCGAACCAACTTCCAGAAGCACATCCATACTCATATCTCTCACCGATCCATCCACTCACTCACAGACAACACGCAGCTGCATGCACGACCTCCCGAAATCCATCCTTCCGAATCCTCCCTTCCTCGCGAGGACAGAGTCCACCTGGCCAGGCTGAGATGCGGACACCATCCAGCTCTCCTGAGCTATCAGAAGAGACTGGATGACTCCGTTGTCGACGCCTGCCCGGGATGTAACACAGCACCCCATACCATTAAACACATCATAGAAGACTGCATTTCACACAACCACTTACGCCAACAACACAATCTACACTCAATGAGAGCTCTGTGGGAAAGCCCGATCGTAGCCATGGCCTTTCTCAGGGACTCGGGGCTGTTCGGCCAGGCAGCTTAGGGAACAACAACAACAACAACAACAACTGGAGAGATGATATTGAAGAAGTTAGGAGATTGGGTAAATATAGTAAGGGAAACACAAGGCCAATGACAGTGCAGTTTAGGTCTAGGGTAACTGGATGCAATAATGAACGTAACATGGAGACTTAACTTGACCAGCAAGTATAAGGAAATTACAATTAGAAAAGACATGAGTATTGAGGATCGAAACATAAGAAAGGAATTGCAAACCGAGGCAAATGAAAAGAATGGAGAAAGGACGAAAGAAGATGAAAAGAAGTTTTTTCTGGAGAGTGTGGGAGGGAAAAGTCAAGAAATGGTATATAAAGCGAAGGGACGAGGTAGGGAGGGAAAGGGAGATGGTGAGGGTGACGGAGGAGAAGGCAGAGAAAAGGGAGGTGGAAATAGAAAGAGAAACAGTCCAAGTGGAGGCAAAGGGAGGGGAGGTGGAAACGGAGCGAGAAACAGTCCAGGTGGAGACAAGAGAAGAGGAGACAATCTAGGAAATAAATTGGGAGGGGTACGTACAAAAAAGAAAGGAACGGGCAGGGACGAGAAAAATAGGGAAAATACTGGTAACGCTAAGTTCATGTATACAAATATTGATGGGTTAATTTCCAAAAAGATTGAGTTTGACGAATATGTAAAGAGAGAGAAGCCCGGGGTAGTATGTTTGACTGAAACTAAGCTTAACCAGGAGGTAGACACGAATATAATTAGTTGTGCGGGATACAGTACATGGAGAAGAGACAGGTTAGGAAAGCCAGGAGGAGGAGTGTTGATCATGGTAGATAATAAAATTACTGCTAAAGAATTAAAACTTGGTGATAGCATTGCTGAAGTGGTAGCAGTTGAAATTGAGGATAATGATAGGTCAAAATTGGACATTGTATCAATGTATTTACCTCCTAAGACTAAATCTTGGAGTAACGATGAATATAATGAATTAATTTTGGAAACCTTGCAAATGTTAGAAATTATTTGTAGAAGGAAAAATAGGCTTATTCTTGCAGGGGACTTTAATTGCGGGGAGGTGGATTGGGCATGTTTGGATGCGGGTTCAAATGAAAATACTTGGGGTAGCAAATTTCTTGAACTAACAATGGGGTATCTACTAACACAACATGTTACGGAAAATACAAGATTTAGAGGAGGTGATGAACCATCAAGACGACTTATTATTCACCAAAGACCCCCAAGAAATAAAGAACCTAACATATTTGAGTCCCATGGGAAAAAGCGATCATGCTGTGATTGAATTTGAATTGACATTGGAATTTCTGGAAGTCAGAGAGGAGGAACATAGGGAATATAGACTAAATTATAGTAAGGCGGATTATGAATCATTACGAGGATACTTTGCAAATATAGATTGGTCATTTATTGAGCAAGAACAGAATATTCAGGTAAAATACACCATGTTACTAGATATTTACAGGGAGGGGGTAGATAAATATGTACCAACATTTAAGGATAGAAAGCTGGCTAAGGAGAAAGAGTGGTTTAACATGCGATGTCACATTGCCCAGAACAAAAAGGACTCTGAATGGAATAAAGTGAGAAGGAGACACACTGGGGAAAAATGGAATGAGTATAAGAATGTTAGAAACAACTATGTCAAGACTATAAGAGAGGAAAAAAATAACCTTGAAAAAGATATAGTAAACAAATGTAATAAAGAACCCAAACTGTTCTATAGTTATATCAACGGCAAAACAAAAATAAAGGACAAAATAACAAAGCTTAGGGTAGAGGGTCAATTATATGAAGACACAGTGGGTATGTGTGAGATTATGAATGATACATTAACATCCGTGTTTGTGGAGGAGGATGACTATGTAGAACCTGTGGTGGAATTGAACGAGATACAGGGACTAGAATCGATAGAAGTCAACAAGGATGAACTAAAATCATTGTTGGAAGAATTGGACGTGAGAAAATCTATGGGCCCAGATAACATTGCTGGATGGGTATTAAGAGAATGTTCTGAACAACTAGTGAGACCTATTTTTAATATTGTTCAACACTCATTAAACAAGGGGGAACTTCCCTTAGAATGGAAACAAGCAAATATAACTCCAATATATAAAAGTGGAAATAAAGAAGACCCGCTAAATTATCGAACGGTATCCTTAACGAGTGTTATATGCAAGCTTTGTGAAAAGATTATTAGAAAAAGATGGGTGGGTATGTTGGAGGAGAGGGAAATAATTTCAAATAAGCAGTTCGGGTTCAGAAAAGGTCATTCGTGTACCACAAATTTGTTGAGTTACTATGATAGGGTAATTGACATTGTACAAGGGAGGGAGGGGTGGGTTGTTGTTGTTGTTGTTGTTGTTGTTGTTGTTGTTGTTGTTGTTGTTGTTGTTGTTGTTGTTGTTGTTGTTGTTGTTGTTGTTGTTGTTGTTGTTGTTGTTGTTGTTGTTGTTGTTGTTGTTGTTGTTGTTGTTGTTGTTGTTGTTGTTGTTGTTGTTGTTGTTGTTGTTGTTGTTGTTGTTCCTGTTGTTCCTGTTGTTGTTCCTCCCCAAGCTGCCTGGCCGAACAGCCCCAAGGCCCCGAGCAATTCCAAGGCCACAACCGAGCGCCCCCACAGAACCCTCCCTGCCGACCACAATAAAGCCTGGGTGACCAAAGCCACTCCATGGCGGGGAGCTGAGGAGGGTGCGGAAACGCCCGGGAAACCAAAGCACCACCCAGGGCCCTGTGCCACTCAGCAATTATGAAGAGAAAGTTGAGGGGCAAGGGAAAAATGTGACGCTTTGGCTTCCAATCTTGGTAAATTGGGAGATCAATCCACGGAAGAGACGCCGTCACTTGAGATCTAGAAAATATATAAGTTAAAGGAACAGTCAGAGTAAGCTATGGGTATGGCAGAGATCGCTCAGCTCTCACTCTGATAGACCAGCCCATCATCACTTGGTGTATTTACTTAGATTTCAAGAAGGCATTTGATAAGGTGCCTCATAAGAGATTGTTGTGGAAGCTCAGGACTGTGGGGCGGGTTGAGGGAGTATTATTGAAGTGGATGGAAAACTATTTAATTGGGAGGGAAATGCGAACAGTAATAAAAGGAAAGTTCTCCTCATGGAAAAGGGTAAAAAGCGGAGTACCTCAAGGATCGGTGTTGGCCCCAATCATGTTTTTGGTTTTCATCAACGACCTTCAAATGGGAATAGGCTCATATATATCTATGTTTGCTGATGATGCAAAATTAATGAAGCATATTACAAGTAGGAGTAGTTGTGAAGAATTACAGAGAGACCTAGATAAATTATATGAGTGGAGTCAAACTTGGAAAATGGAATTCAACACAAGTAAGTGTCAGGTTCTTGAGATGGGAAAAAGTAAATATAGACCTTCTTGGGGATATAAAATAGGAGATGAAATAATTAGTAAAACTGGGAAAGCAAAAGACCTAGGGGTAGTTATGGCAGACAGCTTGTCACCTGAACAGCATATAAATAAAATAACTGGTGAAACCTATGCAGTGTTGACTAACATGAGAATAGCTCTGAATTGTTTAGATGAAGAGATGTTAGCAAAAATAATAGGGACAATAATACGACCAAGACTGGAGTATGCAGCAGTGGTGTGGTCTCCACACCTTATAAAACATAATAAAAAACTGGAAAGAGTTCAGAGAGTTGCCACTAAGATGATAGCTAGCCTTAGAGACCTGCCATATGAGGAGAGATTGGAGAGGCTAAAGCTGCCAACGCTGAGGGAGAGGAGAGAGAGAGGTGACATGATCATGATCATGATGTTTAAGTGTGTGAAAGGTTTTGAGAAGATCGACAAGGGAGATTTTGTGGTGAGGGACGAGGGAAGAACCAGGGGTCATGAATGTAAGTTGAGGAAAGTTGTATGTAAGTCTGATGTAAGAAAGTTCAGCTTCCCGTATAGAAGCATTGATTGTTGGAATAAGTTGGATGGGGAGGTGGTGGGAGCAAGAAATATACAAACTTTTAAAGCAAAATTGGATAAATGTAGAGAGAGAGACAGGACAACACAAGCTTAGGCTCAAATCCTGTATACTACAATTAGGTGAGTACACGCTCAACACAGACATATGCATGTGCACACCCACCCTATCACTCTAATTATTCAATCAGTAATTGTACTAGGCCTATGACATGTGTGACCAAGTAGCCTGAAGGTATTTCAGCTATGACCATTATTTAACAAGGTTCTTCCCATGAAGGGTCAGAGATGATAATGATGATAAAATTAATTTTGATAGTTTCAATTAAACTTGTATCAAGGTGGTTGACCTATAGCCCTAGACCCAGAGACTCCCACCCAGATACTGTATTTCCACTACCAAGAGTTCCACCTTTGGATGACAAAGCCTTACATATACTGTACACACATGTTTGTCATGCTTGTATGTATCTAAACCTTTACAAAATATGATTAGATATACAAATATCACTGCCATCTACTTTCCACCTAAGCCCATATACTTTAATCTGACCTTTGCATAATTTCAAAAATGCCTCTATGTTTACAGGCTGATGGGTATGTCATCGGTAGCTGTATAAAACACATCCCCATCGCTGGCCGAGACATCACCTACTTTGTCCAGAGCCTACTGAGGGAACGTGAACCCAGCATCCCACCACAGATGAGCATGGAGACTGCTAAGGCTGTTAAAGGTACGGCCAGAATTGTTCTCTCTATCCCTTTCTGTCTGTCTCTCCCTTCTACCTACCGGTATCTATAATTTTCAACAGTACAGTACTGTAAATATCTATCCATTAGTATATTTTCCATAGCCACACAAAAATAAAATATATATATATTTTTTTTATATATATACTGTAGGCCTCTATATATATATATATATATATACAGTATATAGTATACTGTATATATAACCTCTGATCTCTCCTACCCCAGAACGGTTCAGCTATATCTGTCCTGACATTGCCAAGGAGTTTAACAAATATGACAGCGACCCTGCCAAGTGGGTGAAGAAGTACGAAGGTCGCAACCCTGTCAACAACCAGACCTTTGACATTGATATAGGCTACGAGAGGTTCCTGGGCCCGGAGATATTCTTCCATCCGGAGGTAAGAAATTCACATTATCACCAACCCACCAATTAACTAACAATGTTTTGTGTTCTTTTATTTCAAAATTTTATTTTACTAAAGCGTTATTTCCACATAGCGATTTTGATAAGTTCTTTTGTCTTTATATTGTGTCATCCTTGTTTTGTTTGTTTGTTTTGCAAGTTGTTTGTTGTTGCTGTTCCTCAGGCTGTCTGGCTGAACAGCCCCAAGGCCCCGAGCAAGGCCAAGGCCATAACTGAGCGCCCCCACAGAACCCTCCCTGCCTGCCACAATAAAGCTTGGGTGACCGAAGCCACTCCATGGCGGGGAGCTGAGGAGGGTGCGGAAACGCCCGGGAAACCAAAGCCCCACCCAGGGCCCTGTGCCCCTCAGCAATTATGAAGAGAAAGTTGAGGGGCAAAGGAAAAATGTGACGCTTTGGCTTCCAATCTTGGTAGATTGGGAGGTCAATCCACGGAAGAGACGCCGTCACTTGAGATCTAGAAAATATATACAGTAAGTAAAAGGAACAGTCAGAGTAAGCTATGGGTATGGCAGAGATCGCTCAGTTCTCACTCTGATAGACCAGCCCATCACCACATGACTAGAACCCAATCCTCTCAGCATCAGCTAGGAAAGGCCCTAGAAAGCCGCCTTTGGCGGGGGGATAGCTCCTCTATTTCAACCCCTTTCGGGGTTGGGCACCCGCAGTCCTCTCCTGGTTAAGTTAAGGGGTTACCTTGGAAATTGACCTTGCGATTATTATATTTATGATCTTATTGTATCAAAGCTGTGTAGTGTGTATGTATGTATGTATATACACAGGCACATACCCCATAGCTGGGGGTGGCCGACTCGAGACAGAGCCCGAACAGGGACAACACAAGACAACATAAAAAACAAAATATAAATTCACACACATGTAGGTCACCCAGGAGAAGACCCAGAGACCAAGGATCAATAGGGGCCTCCAGTATTTCCCTGGCCCCAGACGTCCCGGAGAGGTTCCAGTCTCAGCAGGCAGACACGCAGCGGAGATGTTGAGATGTTAGCACACTACAATACTCCAGTCGTGGAATTACCAATGATTTATATAGTGTTATACAGTACTTGGCCATTCTTCGTATTTTATTTCTGCTTATATCTACCGTTTGTACCAGTATCTTTTTATTTAGCTATGTTTCTGTTGAACTCTCTAAATATATCTTATCATTCTAGCTATATTTTTTCCTTTCCCTACTACCCTAGTTTGCCAACCCAGACTTCACAGTCCCCATCAGTGAGGTGGTGGACAACGTGATCCAGAACTGCCCCATCGATGTGCGCCGTCCTCTCTACAAGAACATCGTACTGTCGGGCGGATCCACCATGTTCAAGGACTTCGACCGGAGATTACAGAGGGACTTGAAGCGGATCGTTGACGCCCGTCTCAGGATCACGGAACAGCTCAGCGGCGGACGGATCAAGGTTAGGCAGAGGGACTACCTATTTCTTTCATAGGTTATATATATATATATATATTGATTTTTGTATTTGTTTTATTCTATGTGTATGAAGGAGACAAAAGGCAGGTTGCCTGTAATAAGTGTCTCCTCCAAAGCTGAAAGAGTGACAGGGCTGAAATCAAGAGACATAGGGGTCGAAATGCCTGGACACACAAAGTTTAAAGCAGTTTATCATAAGATGAGGGAGAGAGTTTCAGAGTTCACTTATTGAGTAGAAGAAAGACAGAAATTTTTTCAATTCTATGATTGAAGAGCTGGACAGAATAAGAGTGGAACTGTGTTGAAAGGCGGGTGCCTTACACTCACCGCAAGGGAGGTATGCACTGAGAGAGCTCTGAAGAACACTGATTGTTGTAATAGTGATAGTAGAGTGAAAGAGATGCAACATTGCGGCGTGTAGAAAGAGATTGTAGGGAACTAGTAAGAGGAAGTGAGTTGATGAGACAAAATGCTTTGGACTTTACTTTTTCGAGAAGTGCGGTATGGGTGGAGCCTCCCCACACATGCGAACAATACTCAATACATGGGCGCACTGTGCCCCGATACAGACCAAGAAGCTGTGCGGGGGTGACGATTGAGCACACCTAACTTTTGGGAAGCTGTTTTTAGCAAGAGTGGTGATACAAGCTTTCCAAGAAAGGTTGGATGAAAAAGTACACCTAGAATATTGAGAGAAGATGAAGGGTTGATTTGTGTATATATTGTTGAAGAATAATTGATAGTCTTGTGGAAGATTGTGATGGAGAGATAGAGGCAGAAACTGAGTCTTTAAGGCATCGAAAGTAACCAGAAATTCTCTGCCCCAATCAGAAATAATTGATAGATAAAAATAGTTTGTGCCCAGTTAAGAAGAATAGAGTATAGAATCTGATACTACAACTTGTCTTACCTAACCTTACGACCTTATGTGAAATGTTCGCCACTCTGCTTGTTTCACTGAAGAATGCAACTCCCCTCCTTCTGGGTTGATAACTGGTGCAGCAGACTGTTCGAAGGGGGTGTTGATCCATCATCCTTGATCAATTAATTATTCTATATTTGATATTAGGTTTACAGGTATTTGTCTATCTATCTATCTATTTGTCATTTAGTAAAATTAACCAGAACGTCCTGAACTTCCCAAATTGACTAATTCCTTGAATATGACAAGAGTGCGTTGTTATGTGTGCGGTTAATTTGCTTGGGAAACAGATTAACTTGCTCATGTAGTGATGTACACCCTATGTGGTGGTTTTGTGTTCTTTTATTTCAAAATTTTATTTTGCTAAAGCGTTATTTCCACATAGGGATATTGATAAGTTCTTTTGCCTATATATTTTGTCGTCTCTGTTTTGGTTTGTTTATTTTGCAAGTTTTAGATTATAAGTTAATTGTTGGGTTGGTGATAATATGAGTATGTTGTCTACTGCCCACAGCCCAAGCCCATTGATGTGAATGTTGTCGCCCACAAGATGCAGAGATATGCTGTCTGGTTCGGCGGCTCAATGTTGGCTTCCACGGTTAGTACTGGTATATATGTAAATGTTGTACAGGTCTCCCTCGATATACGATTGGGTTACGTTCCTGAAAACCCGATCTTAACCCGTTGAGCCCCGGCTAGTTATAATATTTTGTTCACCCCAGTCCCAAGCCATTTTCACTTATTTATTTTTTTTGCTAAAATGGAAGACAAGGATGAGAAATGAAAAAAAAAAAAAAAAAAATCACCTCTGACATTTTGGGGGGGGGGGAGCCTCAAAAAAATTTGTTGAGCCAAAATGGAAGAGAATGGTGAGAAATGAAGACAAAAATAAAAAAAAATCTCATTTCGGTCATTTGGGGGGGGGGGGGTTTCAATAGTTCGTCTCCCCCGCATGACCACCCGCCCGGGAGCACTAGGGTAAAAACTGAGTATGGCATTGTACGGCATACATCCTAAGGAGTATCTCACATAAATCTCAAGCCTCTAGCTCCCATACGACCGGAGTAATGAAGGTTCAAAGTGGCGGTGAACTAGGGGTGTAAACTATCCCCACTAAGCCCACCACCACCAGCCGTGCGGCTGTCTCGGCCCGCTCACACCTACTGGCCCGGCTCCCACACACACACTACGGTACCTCCCCCTCCTATTCTCCCGCCATTTCCTACCTTACGAGCCACGTAAGTGTTTTTTATATGTCGGACGCACGTGATGCGTCGCTGGGAGTTGGTGATCAAAGACTGCCGACGCAACACGTGCGACGCTGGGTCTCACCGGGTTAAATAGAAAAATCTTATAGCAAACCCTAAAATTAATGGGGTAAATGGTGATGCATTCTGGGACCAGCCAAAACCCAAACACAAACACTTAAAAACCTATAACCCTTTGAGTACCAGTGATGTGTGATCTATTATATTCTAGCTAGATTTAGACGATTTTATGCAGCTTAGAAAGGATCTGGGTAGCTAAAAGGATTGGTTGAGATAGTCTGAAGCCTTATTATTGCTAGAGATCCTTCCTAAGCTGAATAAAATAATCGAATAGCTTCCAGAATATGATAAAAAGGACATCCCTGGTACTGTACAGGATAATAGTATCGTAAATCGGGGCATCGGATAGTGAGGGAGGCCTGTATAATATTATTGCTGTACAGTATATTTGTTCCTGTATTATAGCTCAAGAACAAAAGTAATCTTTCCTAATTCTATATGTTGTCTACAATGTCTAATAATGTACTGTACTGTAAGGGTTAACTAGAGATCAGCCAACCTCGGCTATTTTGGTGCCATTGGTGATATTTTCCTCCCTTTTCACACTCATATCTCCATACCTATAATAAACATTTAGGAATACTGGTACAGGATTTATAGTTTGGTTTTTGGATATACAGTACAGTGGACCCTCGATTTTATGGACCCCAGATTCAATGGATTTCGCATTTAACGGACAGGGCCTGCTGATCCGTTCGATCAGCTGTTTCAGGAAGCAGCATCCATCTCTGGTTACTAAGGATTTCTACGGCTACTGTTCTGCCGTAAATCTCATAATGTTGTGAAATTCAATTTAATTGAATTGGGAAAATAAAGCGTGTGGCTTAATTGATGATGTATAGTCATATGACTATTTTTTTTAATTTTTTTTTTTACATTAGTTTAACCAGACCACTGAGTCACAATAAGAGACTCTCATATGACGAATAGTATCTGCCAAGCATTGGCTATCACAGATTTACAACCAATGTAGTTTACTGATGTGGCGGCGTCTACGCCGTGGGGCCACCTCCCGAGGCTGCCAACCGCGGATGGCTGCCGACCCTCCACGGCCGAAGACAAAATCAACGACCAGTGGAGGAAAACCGGATGCCGGCCGCGGGGAGCAGTTTCGGGAGCCAAACCGTCACAACCATCCCCTGCCCCCTCCCTGGGGGCACGGTTCCTTGGAGCGGCTTCGGTCGCGCCGGGAATTTCCACACCTCTCACACCACACACATCACACAGTTTTTCCTACACCGAGAAATGACTCTCCGGCTGTCATTTCTCGAAGACTTCTTCTAGCCGGAGACATTGAGAGCAACCCAGGACCCACGTACACATACATATGTCCAACTTGCTCAAAACCCATCACTTCGAGTCGCCATACTAAGGGTTCAGTTCTCTGCAATTCATGCGGGAACTGGACCCACTTCACCTGCACAACACTTGCCTCCAAGAAACACTACACAAACACCTGGACCTGTTCCTCATGCCCCTCCCTCTCCCAGTCAAATCCCTCACCTAAAACCCGTCCACCTCTCCTCCCCAGCCCACCTAACCTTCCCATATCATCCACTCCCCCCCCCTAAAACCCGTCCACCTCTCCTCCCTAACCCACCTAACCTTCCCATACCATCCACATCCTCAACTCAACACACCACACCCCATCCTAATCCATTCCAACCCCCATCTCCTGCTCCCCACCCCCACCTCACCCATCCCAACCCCCAGCCCCTCCCTCACCCCCACCCCCACCCCATCCTCGTGCAGCAGCACCCAACATACATCGTGCACATTACATTAACATTCTTCAACTGAACATAGATGGCATCAACACAAAGAAACACGAACTCTCACACTTCATCAAACAACACAACATACACATTGCCATCTTACAAGAAACAAAACTCCGCACAACACAAAAAACACCCACATTTCATAATTTCACCACCATCAGACAAGACCGGGCTGTCGGCGGGGGCGGTGGACTCATCACCCTGGTACACAAAGAAATATCATACATAGTAACCAGTGTACAAACCAAATCCCTCCTCCCCCCAAATGATAACACAACAGAAATACAATCAATTAAAATACGCACTGGCAACAACTCCAACATAACCATCATAAACACATACATCCCTCCCCAAACATCCCCTACAGTACCAAATGAATACAGACCACACTTACAACACATCACAAACACCCCACACACCCCACACATCATCCTGGGTGGTGACTTCAACGCCAAGACGTCGGCCTGGTTTGTCGACAACCCCGACACAGACAGAGGGCTGGTACTACAAAACCAAACCGATAACCTCATCATCCTTAACGACATCCATCAACATACCCATATTCCTCACCAAGCCCTCTATAACCCATCATCTCCTGACATCACCTTTTGCTCCCCAGAACTCGCCCCCACAACATCCTGGAGGGTGGTCAGAACCTTAGGCTCTGACCACCTCCCGATCATTATCACCACCAAAACCAGACTCACCCCAGCTAGCCACAAACACATACACCAATTATAAAAGAGCTAACTGGGAAGCATTCACAAATGAGACAGAACAACACTTCACAACTCTAAACAGTACACCCATCACTAACATCAACAATGCTGTACACATACTCAATAAAACTATCCAAAACGCTGACAAGAAACACATTCCAAGAGGTAACAGGGAAAGACACAACCCCAACTTCACACCAGAAATTCAAAACCTCATCAGACAACGCGACATACTGAAACACTCCCCAGCACCCCACACACAAGACATCACACAACAAATTCAAGCACTCAACACCCAAACTAACAACAAAATACAAGAACAACAAAAACTAAATTGGAATAACTTCCTACAAACACTTGATCACAAAACAAACCCCAAAAAACTCTACAAAACACTAAACAGCATCACACTTTCCAACAGCAACACAACACAATCACATGCTGCAATCACAACAACAGACTCTACTCCTTCATGTAAACAACAAGCAAACACTCTCATCAATCACTTTTCACATGTCAGCCACCTAAAACCTCACAAAGACGACCGACGTGTCATCCGACGTAAGAGACAATTCCCCACAGACCCTGACTATACACCCTTCACCAATCACCAGACAAAGCATATCATCAACAATCTCAAGCACTCACCCGCCTGTGGCCTAGACAACATAAGCAACATATACCTCAGACACCTGGGACCACAAGGCATACAAGCACTCACTAACATATCAAACTACAGCTATTCACACAACACAATACCAGACATTTGGAAGCATGGTATCATCATCACATTCCCCAAACCCAACAAAGACCCCACGCTACCCTCCTCGCACCGCCCCATCACACTTCTTTGCTCCCCCTCCAAAGTCATGGAACGCCTAGTATTACAACTAATTACACCTGACCTACCCCTAGCTCCAACACAACATGGCTTTAGGCCACTGCACTCCACAAACACTCTTCTCACAGACCTTACACAAAGAGCTTTCGACGGCATCAACTCAGCTAGACCACCACACAGATCACTATTAGCCACACTCGACATTAGTAAAGCCTTCGATTCCATCCCCCGCCACAACCTAACAAACAAAATCTACAACACAAACATGCACAACAACACAAAACGGTGGCTGGCCAACTTCCTAGCAGGCAGATGTGCACACGTATCTTTTGCCGGTCAGTCATCTAAAATCAGAAACTTTCCAAACGGAGTCCCACAAGGATCCGTCCTATCGCCCGCACTCTTCAATCTGTACATGCACGATATAACTACACCCAATACGCCCCAAATAAACTTAGCCTCCTATGCAGATGACATAACACTCACATGCACACACCATGACCCAAAAAGATCAACAGATCTCCTTCAACCCTATCTCAACACACTACATGATTGGTGCACTACAAACAGACTTAATCTAGCCCCAGCCAAATCCACCGCAACCCTGCTCACAAGTTGGACAGGAGAACACGAATACATCCCTCAACTCACCATAAACAACACACCCCTAACACATACACACACACACAAAATCCTAGGAGTAACATATGATACTCATATGACATTCAAACAGCACACCACAAACATTAAAAAGAAACTGACACCCAGACTTAACGCCCTCAGGTCACTTGCTCACACAAAATTTGAACACAACAAAGAAACTACCACCACAGTATATAAACAATACATAAGATCAGTGATGGAATACGCAAGCCCAGCCTGGGCTTCTAACCTAGCTGAAACTCATCATAAGACCTTACAGACTATTCAAAACAAAGCCCTGAAGATCATTACAGGCTGCACAGCTACTTCACCCACAGATCACCTACATCAAGAAACCAAAATTCTCAAAGTCAAAGACCATCTGGACATGAGAGGCACTCAATTCCTGGCAGCAGCCTCCACGAACCAAGACCACCCACTAAACTACATGGCAACACACCCACAGACACCAAGAAATATCAAAACAACACCCAGCACACGGTATCATACACAATTATTGTCCTCTCTCCCTCCCTGCCCACCCCGAACCAACTTCCAGAAGCACATCCATACTCATATCTCTCACCGATCCATCCACTCACTCACAGACAACACGCAGCTGCATGCACGACCTCCCGAAATCCATCCTTCCGAATCCTCCCTTCCTCGCGAGGACAGAGTCCACCTGGCCAGGCTGAGATGCGGACACCATCCAGCTCTCCTGAGCTATCAGAAGAGACTGGATGACTCCGTTGTCGACGCCTGCCCGGGATGTAACACAGCACCCCATACCATTAAACACATCATAGAAGACTGCATTTCACACAACCACTTACGCCAACAACAGAATCTACACTCAATGAGAGCTCTGTGGGAAAGCCCGATCGTGGCCATGGCCTTTCTCAGGGACTCGGGGCTGTTCGGCCAGGCAGCTTAGGGAACAACAACAACAACAACAACTGTATTAATTTCCAGCAACAGACTTTTTGCATTAATAGACCGGTCATTTAGTCCCTAAAATCAAGGGTCCACAATCCATTCTATGTATGTATGTATGTATGTATATACTCTGGCACCTATCCCCAGTTTTAATTTTTTTAATTTTTTTAATTTTTTATTTATTTTTATTTTTTTATTTTATGGGTATGGAGGATTAAAATAAAATTTACATTCTGTTATTTTGTACCCCCCTTACAGCCGGACTTCTACCAGGTGTGCCACACGAAGGCCGAGTATGAGGAGAAGGGCCCCAGCATCTGCCGACACAACCCTGTCTTTGGTGCCATGGCTTAGTTTAGTTAATGTTTATCTCTCTCACTCTCTCTCTCACTCTCACACTCTCTCTCTCTCTCGCTCACACTCTCTCTCTCTCTCGCTCACACTCTCTCTCTCTCGCTCTCTCTCACACTCTCGCTCTCTCTCACACACTCGCTCACACACTCTCTCTCTCTCTCTCATATATTTTTCTATAGCTGTTGCTCATATTCCTCTTACTTACCTCTTAAAGGGATCTCTCATTCTATTTCATTATCTCTCACACTCTATCTCTCACGTTCTATTTCTTTCTCTTCTCCTATTATTTCTGCATTTGTTTTCTCATTTCCTCTCCTCTCCTCTCTCCCAGTTCTTTCAAAGCCCCAAACTTTTGCATATACAGTAAAAGTCCGTTAATCCGACGACCGATAATTCGAATCTCCCAATAGTCCGAATTTTTCAATTTGAGGCCAAATCCGAATTCACCCGATGGTCCGAATTTCAAGAAGTCCCAAAGTCCCCTTTTTGAGGCATTAGGCCACTCAAATGACACATAATGGAGCACACACATATCATATGTTCATGAATTCACTTTAAAAGTTTACCATTGTCATTGTAGCCTATTACATACTTCAAAACATTCAGATTAATGGTCAAAGGAAGCTACTGATATAAACGTAAACACCTTCTTCTTCTTCTTCTTCCACATCGTCTGCTAGAGAGTTTGTTTTGCTCTTGAACGCATCCTTGGGACGCTCCGATGTGCTACTGGCTTGCACCGCATTTTCTGCAAGCGCATTCAGTCTTGAGCTTGAAAACGCACCTTTGGACGTATTAGTCTTGAGCTTGAAAACGCACCTTTGGACGTTCCGATACGCTACTAATTATAGTTCAGTGATCGGAGCGTCCCAAGGGTGCTTTCAGGACAACAAGACAAGGGTGCTTTCAATACAATATAATATAACAGAGCACGTCACAAAAGGAAAATCACAAAATGAAAATTACAAGAACCTCTCAGGGAAGTGCCGTTGTTAAGGCATTACTTCCCGAACCACATCTGATCTGACTGAAAGAGCAAGACAAACTCGCTAGTAGACGGAAGAAGAAGAAGACGTTTATATCAGCAGATTCCTTTGACCATTAATCTGAATGTTTTGAAGTAGGTAATAGGCTACAATGACAATGGTAAACTTTTGAAGTGATTTCATGAACATATGAGATGTGTGTGTGCACCATTGTGTCATTTGGGTGGCCTAATGCCTCAATGTTTTCGTCATACACAGGTTCATAGGGGTAAAGTCCGATAATCCGAAAAATCCACTAATCCGAACGAGGGCCGGTCCGCTGCCCTTCGGATTAACGGAAGTTTACTGTATGTAGTAACTATAGTCTATCTTCTTTCACCTGGTGTAAAATTTAATCCATTAGCAACCTATTATTCGATACCTCAGTAAAGAATATGAAACTAATGTGTCTGCACCATATTAATGCCAAGTGTTCATAATTAACCCTTTGAAGCTCCAATACACGTTTCTGTTCTGTTTTCTGGCTACTATTAGACGATTTTATTCAGATTAGTAACGGTATCCGGAAGTCAAAGGGTTGTTGTTGTTCCTCAAGCTGCCTGGCCGAACAGCCCCAAGGCCCCGAATAAGGCCAAGGCCATAATCGAGCGCCCCCAAAGAACCCTCCCTGCCGACCACAATAAAGCCTGGGTGACCGAAGCCACTCCATGGCGGGGAGCTAAGGAGGGTGCGGAAACACCCGGGAAACCAAAGCCCCACCCAGGGCCCTGTGCCCCCCAGCAATTATGAAGAGAAAGTTGAGGGGCAAAGGAAAAATGTGACGCTTTGGCTTCCAATCATGGTAGATTGGGAGGTCAATCCACGGAAGAGACGCCGTCACTTGAGATCTAGAAAATATATAAGTAAAAGGAACAGTCAGAGTAAGCTATGGGTATGGCAGAGATCGCTCAGTTCTCACTCTGATAGACCAGCCCATCACCAAGTTAAAGGGTTGATTGAGATAGTATTTACCCTTTTAATACCCACAGATCCTTCCTAAGCTGCATAAAATCGTCTAATGATAGCCAACATAAACCGTTAAAACGCATCAGAGCTTCAAGGGGTTAACATAATTCGCTACTTAGTCTTCGTAATAATTGTGCGAACTGCAATCAGTATGAGGAAATGACAGTTTAGACATAGACATACAATGTAGGAAACGACGCATAGGCAGAGTAAAGAACCAAAGTTTTATTCTACGTTTCGCCGGTGAAGGCTTCTTCAGGAATTATAATGTAAAACTTGCAAAATAAACAAACCAAAACTGGGACGATACAAGATAAATGCAAAAGAACTAATCAAAATCGCTATGTGGAAATAACGCTTGATGAAATAAAATAACACAATCAGGAATAATATACAGGAAGTTCTGTACAGTCAAACATATACAGTATATATAGCCCATGCCACAAGGAAACAAAACAAAACAAACAGTATGAAATATGTCAAAATGTTTAGCCTGGTTTTTCTCTGGTTAACATACATACATAACATTCCTATATGTTATTTTGATTAGTTGTTTTGTCTTTTTACTGTGTTCGTATTTGATTTTGATAAGTGTTGTCTTTACTGTGTTCGTATAAGTTTTGGTTTGTTTATTTTGCAAGTTTTACATTATAATTCCTGAAGAAGCCTTCACCGGCGAAACGTAGAATAAAACTTTGGTTCTCTACTCTGCCTATGTGTCTTTCCCCACATCTGTCACAGCCAACGCTGTAATTTTACCATAGACATACAAGTTTAAAGACCGCTTTGTCCACAGAGAATTTGGTTACGGGGATGGGCCGTATTTCTGATCCCCCTCTCCCTCGTGTTTAGTTCCACTAGTTTTTAGATTTTTAGACGTTCGGCCCATTTGTTTGGCGATTTTAAGACCTTTCGTCCCATTTTGTTTTACATTTTAAGACCTACCGTGCCATTTAGGTGTTGATTTCTTCCTGGCGAGCGATAGCGAGCCTGTAATTGTAAGAGGAACCGGCCTTTGGCCGGGAAATTTTTCTACCGAAAAATGTACAAATTTATCTTGAGGGGGGGTCTAGGGGATGTTTTTCTAAGTTTGAGGGATGTCTAGCGAGGAAACTAAGAATTTATGAATGAATGAATTTATTGGCCAAAAAATCAGTCTTCGTAATAGATATACAATCAGTATGAGGAAAGGGCAGTTTACCGTCAGGTGAACCTTTATAGACTATAGTAGACACCACTGTTGTTATGAAGCTCAGCGATAGACTCCCCGGCGTTGTTGTGTTACGCTCGTTGCCTACAAACGAGTGGGGTCACTCTTTCGGCAGTCATGACAACTCCTTTAACTGGCACCAATGGAAAGCAAACCCAGGTCTTTTGAGTGCGAGTACATTGCTTTCTTTGTGGCTTCTAACAAATGGTAATATATTATATATTGTCAACATTTTGTAAAGCCGCTACTGCATTAAAGTATTACAGTATCTATAGTACATATTTTTGAACAAGGAATGACCTCTTGAAGGTAGCAGGTTAACTGCAATAGTCATTAAATCTGATATTTAGTGTTTTTGTGACTGCATGTTTGGCGTAACATTGGGTGAACCTTGAGAGCGTACAAAGGGAGATGTGATGACTACTGAGAGTGACTGTTTGGTGTACAATAATAATAAACTGTACACTCTGTCAAAGAAGTATCTGCACCCCTATGCTGATCATCTGGTGTGTACAGCTCGGTAGGGTTGGCACCTCTGCCTGCAACTATATCGATGTGTCAGAAACGATCGTCTCTGGCACATGGATATAGTTGCAGGCAAAGGTGCCAAACCTATCAAACTGTACACACCAGATGATCAGCGTAGGGGTGCAGATACTTTTTTGACCGAGTGTACATGTGTGATTGAATGTGTTTAAATGCAATTGTGAATCATGCTTAGTGAATATTTTACAAGAATTATCTGCTTAAAGTCTTCTACAACAGTTTTTGACAACTTATATACATCTTTTTTGTAAAGGTCATATATGTGTGTTTATCAGGTGTACTATAGAAACTTTTGTTATTCTGAAAATGAGGGGTCAGAGTCAGGGTTTGAACCTGTGCACCCGTGATCTTCCTCACTTAACCCCTTCTCTACCGGAGATGTCCTTTTCACTTTTTGGGGGTCTGCTATTAGACTATTTTATTCAGCTTAAGAAGGACGTCTACGAATGAAACAGCTACAGATTAACTCAAGTAATCCTTTTAGCTACCACATATTCTTCCTAAGTTTCATAAAATTGTCTAAATGTAGCTGAAAACAAATACAAAAACGTCACCGGTACAGAAGGGGTTAATAGTGCCCTCCGTAAAGCCGATACAACATTTTCGGGTAGATTTCAGCTTCCCCGAAAATCGAGCCTGTTCAGAAGATGTGCTGTCAGAACGTCCCAGTCATCTTGCTGTATAGTCAGTAGAAATATAGTCTGTCACTGTCAGTCAGTAAAGGGTACATCACACAGTCAGGAGTGCGAGCTAGAGTCACTAGGAGTAGGGGACAATTCGGACTCGCGGGCCTATTCCCGGTGAAAATCGATGACTCCTAGTGACTCTAGCGACTTCTGTTAGACTCCCACTCGCTCGCGGTGAAAATCGATGATTCCTAGTGATTCTAGCGACTCCTAGTGACTCCTGTTAGACTCCCACTAGCTTGCACTCCTGACTGTGTGATATACCCTTAACCCATCTCTGAACAAGGTATGGTGGGACTAGCATAACCATCGAAGAGAGAAAAAATAGAGCAGAATCATGTTTGCAAAAGGACAAGATGCCAGTCAATAGGAGACAATACTGCACCCAGCCACCACACACCATCAGCTCCTCAGATCAGTGGCTTTACCTCATATGTTATAAACTTTCCACGGCAAAGCTGCATTACAACCATATTTGAGATGCAAACCTAGTTTTGTCAAGCACCCTACAAAATAGGTATCAGAACTCTCCATACATTAAACATTACATTTTATGAAATGTTTGGTTTCCTTTAACCCATTGGCTGCGGGAGACGTTCTGGAACGTTATGGCAATTTACAGCAATTTCCAGGCTTTTAAAGCCTGTTAAAGTCATAGAAATCGAGTGTCAGTGGACGGGAGTGCGAGGGACCCACCTCCGACCTCCAGCACGTCCGTCCGTGCACTGAAACCCCAGCCCCGGGTCTCAGCAGTACTGCCAAAGGCAAAATAAATAGCAAGTTTTCCCCGTCTATGGTAGCGCTGCGGGTGAACCCCGCAAGCTACGAAGCTCATTCTAGTGTCATTTTGAAGCTATTTTCGTCTAGTTTTTGGCTGAATACATTTCATTTCATGCAGACTCTTGATTAATCATTCAGGAGTGCTTGAATGTGCCCTAAATCGCCCAAATATGCTCGCAGAGAAAAGGTTAAACTAGGTTAAGTTAGGTTATTAGAAAGGAACAGTTTGAAAATTGCCATGTTCTAAATAGCCACCATTCAGAGTATGTGTATCCCTTATTGTATAGTATAGGTACATATTTGCTCATGAATACAAGTTGAGGTGTCTTCTGCACCTGATTCAGTCATGAATGAATCTGTGCACCAAGAGGAAGGCTTCATCATATGTATAGCTGGATTCAAAAGTTTGTTGGTAGTTTTGGATCAGAATTAATATTTTATTCAGAGAGGAACCCATTTATTTGACAATATTAAGATCGATAATATTGGCAAAAATTAATGTGTTAATAAATAATAACTGAAGACTACTTCATTTTTACATTTGAATGTTTTTGGAAGACAAATTTGCACGTTATGGAAGGAGCATTATCTATATCTATCAATCTACTCCGGCCCAATCCCAACTTTTCAAAAAATTTAGGGGGGGGGGGGCCCGACTCAAAACAGAGCCAGAATAGAAAGGAGCATTGTAACGGGTAAAAGGGGCATGACTGGGCTAAGTAGTCTGGAGGCATTTCTGCCATGGCCATCTTGTAGCGGGGGTTTCCTATGGGGTAGCAAGGCATCGGAAATTATTATGATATGGTTTATATATTTACAGTTTTTAATTTGGGGGTTTCACCGAACTTCTGAATTTAAGTACTGTACAGGTCTCCCTCGATATACGATTGGGTTTCGTTAATGAAAACCCGATCTTAAATAGAATAATCGTATAACGAACCCTAAAATTAATGGAGTAAATGAGGATGCGTTCTCGGACCAGCCAAAACGCAAACACAAACGCCTAAAATCCTATGATAATATCAAAAATTGGGGCATCGGATAGTGAGGGAGACCTGTATACTGTACAGTTGTGCTAATAAGTGATGTCTCGGCACCAATTATGTTTTGATCAATAATTGGTATCGTTGGTATAATTGGTCTTCGTGGTGCAATGCATAAGTGTGTTGATTTTCGGTGTGAGCGTCCTGGGTTCGAATCCCCGGACTGCCACATGTGTTTGTTAAGTTCATTAATCGAGTTTAGGAGTAAAGTTGGTTAGTGGAGAGAACATAATAATATCTAAGCTTTATTTTTTCATATCAAGTGAAATATACAAACATGTTCCTACACTTACCTACCATATTCAACATCTGACAGACATTAATTAATACAGCACAGAGCAAGCCAAATGTAATGACAGCTGGGACATGACTTATTAGCACGACTGTACATGCAAGTCTTTCCATTATATTAAGAGTGAGATTATGATTATCAACGTGGTGCAATTTATTGAGAGGAAATTGCACAATAATCTAAGCTTTATTCACGTTTATTCACATGCCTCTTGCCTATTATTTAGTCTTATTTATGCAGTGTTTAGCTATTTTTGTTTATCTATACAGTATAAACAATTTCACAAATACAGTACTACAAAGTGACATAAGTAAAATATTTTGGTTTCAACTATTCTCATGATATAGTGGCTTCACTATACATGAAATAATGAATAGTTTTCCATGACATTATTTAATTGAATCTGAAGTTTATCAGAAAAATTGTGAAGATTGTGTGTCAAATATAATTTGGATTTTATGTTCCATTTAAGTTTTTTTCTATGTTGTGTTTACGTTACCACAGGTTTGATTTGTCTTTTGCCAATGTCTTAAGTTATTGCAAGCTTTATATTTTTTGTTACTATTTCGCAGATTTAATTTTGAGTCCCCTCTCTGAAGTCTCTGGTTTAGAATAAGTTCAAACTACTGTACTTTAGTTTGTTGAGCAATTTTTTTAACTTGATTTTCAAGCAATTTTAAGCTTGATTTTTGAGCTTGATTTTCAATTTGCGCACAATGCAGTGATAGGAACTGAAGAATGATTCCACAATGTTTATATGATATAGTTTTTAAGTAAAGTCTGGCAAAATTGTGTTTATATTTATAACATCAATAGCGCTAACCCTTTCGACCAAATGGTGAATATTTAGACTTTTGTACTGGATACCTGTATTCAATGTATTATTTTTTTTCTCACTATCACTCACTCTCTCTCACACTCATACTCACCCCCACTCTCTCTCTCCCTCCCTCCCTTCTCTCTCTCTCTCTCTCTCTCTCTCATTCAGTATATATTCATTATTTGATCCAAAGAATTTTACAACCTACTGTACCATATTTTTCACCACTCAATCAAGAGCATCATAACATGTAGTAAACGATTCTCTTATGCATGTAAATTATATTATTTTTGTTGTTTTTATATATATATAGAGCGGTATGATTATCCTTTATAGTAGAACTTCTCGGGAACTGCTGGAAGCCTCATTTGAGGTATGGTATTCAAACACGTGTAAAAATTAATACATACATAATAATAATAAATATAATAATAATAATATGCTGGTATTTTATTTGTTCGAGCGCCAAACACTTAAAAATAGATACATACATAAAAATAATACAGTAATAATAATATGGGTGGATGGGACTCGTTAGCCTTGGTTGGCAACCCATCTAGGGGAGATAACCTTATAAAAATCTGGGTGGATGGGACTCGTCAGCCTTGGTCGGCAACCTGTTTAGGGGAGTAAACCTTATACAAATCTGTACTGCCATCTTAGGGTGAATCAGGTTAGTGGATGGATTAGCTGCACACCACTGTAGAAAACAATGGTGCTTAAAAAAATACATAAAAGGCCTCGGAGTCGGACGGACCCTAAATTTAGTGGTCAATCCTGTAAGTCCTTCAGTAAACTGGCATGGGTTGTCCCTCTTACAGGGAATAAGTCCGCTTAGGGGCATTTTGTGTATGGCCACCCCCATTAACCTCTGAAGTGCGCATGGGGGTAATTGGAAACGTCCCCCTGTGCTGACGTATTTGAGGTGTTTCCGTCACTAAAATATTCATTGTTCCATTAATAGCATTAATATTTATCCATATGCGCCTATTATGGGTTGATTATAAAGGTATTAACCTGAAACAACAATAAAACGAGTGAAAACAGCGTTTGGATGGTCAAAATCGGAGATATAGCCCGAGAGTTGTATAATGTATGGGTGAGGCAATCTGCATCCCCGCCAATTTCCCCCAAGGCCACTGAGACACAGTCGATCGATACTCTCTCTCTCTCTCTCTTGCACTCGCTTGCTATCAGTGATGACCACACCCTCCAATCGGATTTCTAATGTTAGCACGAAAATATACCTCAGAATAAGGGAATAACAGGGAAAATAGGTGATAACTGAAGGAGAGGAGGAAAGTGGGGAAGGAGGGGAGGTAGAGGACTGAGATTTTGCATGGCCCAGGGGCCAAAAAAAAAAAAAAAACAAAAAAAAAAAATATAAAAAAAAAAAATATAAAAAAATATTTTTTTTTCGATGTCAAAAGTTGATTTTTATTTTCTCTGACTCTTAAGAGTCTTCCCGCAGTGCGCCGGGGGAACTCTTAAGAGTCTCCCCGCAGCTCCCGGGTTAAGGTGAGTAAGGCGTCCGGCAATAGATAGATAATAATATGATGGTATTTTATTTGTTCTAGCGCCAATTCTCCAAGTGGATTCAGGAGCGCTCACATTAACTTAATTTTTTCCCTTTAAAAAAAACCCATTAAAGTTTATAGTCATCAGTAACTCTATGATCCCCAGTATCATAAGCCCTCAGAAATAGGTCCGACTTCTGTTGTTTCTTAAGGGAGGTCACCAGCTTTTTTTATCTTTCTCTCCTTTTCTCTCTTTCCCTGGCTTGTATCCATTCAACCCTATTCAGCCAACTGTTTTAAGACGTTTATCCCCATCCAAGTGTCGATTTATTCCTGGCGAGCGATAGCGAGCCAGCATTGTATGGTGAAATCCGGTTTCGCCAGAGAAATTTTTCTATAGAAAAATGTACAAATTTAGCTTGCTGTCAAAACAAAAATATATATATGCTGGCTCGCTACTGCTCGCCATGAATATATTGACACCTGGATGGGGGTAAATGTCTTAAAACAGTAGGTTAAATGGGGCCGAACGAATACAAGCCAAAGAGATAGGGAGAGAAAGAGAAAAAAAAGAGAGGTGGTCCCCCTTAAAAGCGTCAACACAATTCAACTGCTCCAAAATTAGTGTTCTGCCCACAGCTCGCTCAAAGACAACTGCAGAGGTTGAAGTCTATCTATCTATCTATATGCTCAGGCCTAATCCCCACTTTTCCTATTTTTATTTTGTTTATTTTCTATTTAATTCTATTTTATTATTTATTTATTTTTTCTTGGGGGTGGCCGCCTCAAGACAGAGCAAGAACAGGGATAACACAAAACACAACATAAAACAACGAACAAACAGACAAAACACAAATTCACACACATCTAGGTCACCCAGGAGAAGACCCCGAGACCAGGGTCACCAAGGTTGTTGTTGTTGTTGTTGTTCCCCAGGCTGCCTGGCCGAACAGCCCCAAGGTCCCGAGCAAGGCCAAGGCCATAGAACGCCCCCACAAAACCCTCCCTGCTTACCACTAACAAAGCCCGGGTGACCGAAGCCACTCTAAGGCAGGGAGCTGAGGAGGGTGCGGAAACGCCTGGGAAACCAAAGCCCCACCCAAGGCCCTGTGCCCCCCAGCAATTATGAAAGGAAAGTTGAGGGGCAAGGGGAAAATGTGACGCTTTGGCTCCCAATCTGCCAACTTTTAGGTTGGCAGTCAGGAGGTCGATCCACAGAAAAGACGCCGTCACTTGAGATCTAGAAGATATATAAGTAAAAGGAACAGTCAGAGTAAGCTATGGGTATGGCAGAGATCGCTCAGCTCTCACTCTGATAGACCAGCCCCTCACCACATGACTAGAACCCAATCCTCTCAGCATCAGCTAGGAAAGGCCCTAGAAAGCCGCCTTTGGCGGGGGGATAGCTCCCCTATTTCAACTCCGCTAAACTAACTTAACTAAAGATTTCTTAAGACCCCTGACCTTATGAGAGTCTCTTGTTGTGACTCAGTGGTCTAGTTAAACTAATGGCGATATCACGAGCACTTTTTCACTCGACATTTATCCTCAACACTGATCTGGCAGCTTATGAGGTCAATATTTACAATATTTAGAATATTTCGGTCACCTAAATTCATCTAGCAACAGTCTAGTTTCCGATACCAGTGCACAATAGTCCAGAAATGTCAGAAAATTGTTGATCGTCGAATGTTGACTATAAAAGCTCTCGTGTGAAACCGACTGTAGGCTATGTACGAAAAAAAATAAAAAAAATAAACAATAATAATAAGTCATGTCACAGCTGTCATTACGTTTGGCTCGCTCTGTGCTGTATTAATGTCTGTCAGATGTTGAATAGGGTTGGTAAGTGTTTGAACATGGTTGTTGTTGTTGTTGTTCCCCAGGCTGTCTGGCCGAACAACCCCAAGGTCTCGAGCAAGGCCATGGCCATAAACGAGCGCCCCCACAAAATCCTCACTGCTTACCACTAACAAAGCCCGGGTGACCGAAGCCACTCCAAGGCAGGGAGCTGAGGAAGGTGCGGAAACGCCCGGGACACCAAAGCCCCACCCAAGGCCCTGTGCCCCTCAGCAATTATGAAGGGAAAGTTGAGGGGCAAGGGAAAAATGTGACGCTTTGGCTCCCAATCTGCCAACTTCTAGGTTGGCAGTAGGGAGGTCAATCCACGGAAAAGATGCCGCCACTTGAGATCTAGAAGATATATAAGTAAAAGGAACAGTCAGAGTAAGCTATGGGTATGGCAGAGATCGCTCAGTTCTCACTCGGATAGACCGGCCCATCACCACATGACTAGAACCCAATCCTCTCAGCATCAGCTAGGAAAGGCCCTAGAAAGCCGCCTTTGGCGGGGGGATAGCTCCCCTATTTCAACTCCTTTCGGGGTGGGGCACCCGCCCTTTCGGGGTTGGGCACCCGCCCAAGGTTGTATATTTCACTCGATATGAAGAAATGAAGCTTAGATATTGCCGATACCAATTATTGATCAAAACATACTTGGTGCCGAGACATCACTTATTAGCGCGACTGTACACCGCTCCATAGTTACTTTACTCCTGTACAGTTACCCACATAAGTTCTGTTCTCTAGCCGTGATCATATACAGGGAAATATAATGCGCATGGTTGAATTACGAGTGTAGTTTTTATTAATTAGAATGCAAACCTTGCAAACTAAACAAACCAAAACTGGGACAAAGACAATATAAAGTCAAATTAACTTATCAAAATCACCATGTGGTTAACTCATCTGACTAGGCAACTGATAGTGTGGGATCAGAGTAGCTGCCGATCTCGAGGTGTAACTTAATCTGCCAGAACACTGGTACGTCTGTGCATGTCTGTTGATTCTCAGCCCCTAATGCTGGGGTCACACATTCCCGTATATGCTCCCGTATGCTCCCGTACGAAGGTTTATTGGTAGTTGGCAACCGATTACGTAAAACGTAAGGGCATAGTACGCAAAACGTAAATGAAATTGTGTATAGTCGTGGGGGTTGGTACGCATGACGGGAGTAGCCACGCTGGTCGGGGAGGTGGTGGGTGCGGCCAAGGTCGCCCGGTATGTTTTTAATTTGAAATCACAGTCGGCTCACCCGCTCACGTATGTCAAAAGTCGGGAAATCTTACGTCTGACCGGGTGAGCGGCTACGTCTGACGGGAGCAGCCCCGTCAGACGTAGCCGCTCGCCCGGTCAGACGTAAGCTGCTCCCATCAATCGTAAAATATTCCCGTCAAACGGGAAAGTTTACGTTAGTCCGGGCGCATCTGGCAGCACCGCTGCACTGCGGGTTGGCGGGAAGACGCGGCAACGTTGTACGGGGGGGTATATAAGAACCAGCGGGGGACACTCCAGTCACACCTCTCACCACACCGGAGCAGCAACCAACAAGCCAACCGTGCCACCCTGCCACCCTCTGCACCCTGCCCTGCCCTGCCCTGTACCTCCAGCCACCCTCTGCACGCTGCCCTGCCCTGCCCTGTACCATGCATAAGAAAGGCGTGAAGAAGGCCAGGAAGGCTTCCCCTGCCACCTCGACGCCTGCCACCTCTCCGCCTGCCACCTCGACGTCTGCCACCTCGACGTCTGCCACTTCACCGCCTGCCACCTCGACGTCTGCCACCTCACCGCCTGCCACCTCGACGTCTGCCACCTCACCGCCTCACCCCTCAACGCCTGCCACCTCGCCTTTTGACCCCTCTCAGCCTGGCCCCTCCAACTCTACCACCTCACCGCCTGCCCTCTCGACGCCTGATGAAGATGAAGTTATTATCGACCTTGGCCCCGATAGTGGAGAGCTCGACACTGTCGAAGAGGTTCCCGAGGATGAGAGTGAGGAAGACGAGGAGGAAGAAGAAGAACCTGCACCTTCCAACAGCGTACAGGCCCCACCAAAGAAACGGCGCCGGAAGAAGACCAACATAATACTGACGGAGGAGACTGAGCGTATGCTGGCAGATTGGATTGAACTGGATGCGCCTTTTATTTACGACAAGGGTGACCCCAGGCACAAGAACAAGGAGCATATTGAGGCTGTATGGGCGGAGAAGGCTGCGACCATGGACCCACCAATGACCGCCTTCGACTTAAAGACGTGGTGGGGATCTCTCCGCTCCAGGTTCGGCCGGCTCAGCAAGGTGAAGAGTGGTGCTGGGGCCAAACGACTGACGGAGAGGGAAAAGTGGATCCTCAACATGTTCCACTTCATGAAGCCACACATCGTGCGTCAAAAGAAGCCCCGGACACTTGGTATGCCCGAGGTACGTTGATATTTGTTATGTTTTCAAACCCTTTCACAGTGACAGTGTCAGGTTTTGTTTTTTTCGTAATTATTTTGCTTATAATGATGCTATTATTGTGTTCAATTTATCGTGTTAACTTAAATTTATTGTTAATGAAACGCATACTAACTCAAAACCAGTTTATTCATGTTATTTAAAGGTTACAAGGATGAATGGTTATGTTAAATGTTATTTTAAAGTTCATAAATAATGTACATGTTACTAATTATACATTCATGTCCCAACAGTCTGCTGCCCAAGCTGCCGCACCGGAGCCTGCTGCTGTTCCTGTCCCTGACCCCACCCCAGCACCTGCCACCCCAGTCTACGAAGTGGATGACCCCTCTGCCGGCAGTCAGGAGGAGGAGGACACACCCCCAGCCATCGCCCAGCCTGCGCGGAAGGTGAAGAAGGGGAAGCCTCCTGGTGCTGTCCCTTCAACTACAGCACACGGGACCCTGGAGCAAGTGAGTAGAGGAAATATTAGTTACATTGTTCATTGTTGGCACCCCATTGCAATTCCATGCTATTATTAGATAAAGTGTTTCTGTTTCCAAAGTTATTAGAATAACATAAAGTAATAATAATACTAAAGATGTCATGATTTCACACCATACTATCAACAATAACTTTGAACATATTGGCTTTCCAGAATACCACAAAATGTCATTGGTTAAAATTAATACTTGGTCAAATATGAAAATATTATGTTTCGTGTGTTTAATGTTCTCTTGTTCCTTGTTCAAGGTCCTTGAAAATTCGGAGAAGCTGCGCCAGAACCTGGGTTAGGCTTTCGATGTGGTCGAGGACCCAGACCACAAGTATTGGCGCCACTCCCTGGAGGGCATGGCCAAAGACTGTGTGGGGCTGCCTCCAGCTTATAACACCCAACTGAAGTTGGAACTCTTCGCAGCCATCGACCGGTTCAAGCTTGCCCATGCGGAGGGAGTGGCCCGGCCTGGTCCGGACCTCTTGCTCCACGCCCACAGGAGCTTTGGCTTTCCGGCGCCCCAACCCCAACCCCTGGCACAGCAGCATCCTATACAACCGACAGTGATGTACCAGGGCACTCCGGCAACCACCCTGCCTCCTCCCACCATGCCTCCTCCCACTCTGCCGACCCAGCCCCAGCCTGCTGCTGGGGGCATCGTGCTACCTGCACACCAGATTGCAACCTTGCAGTCATTGCTGGTGCCGCCACGTGTAGCGACACCCCCTCGCCAATTCGTCCCGCCTACTGCCTCCACACCCAGCCACACGTCGTTCGACCTGGGGCAGTTTGGCACCACCTTCATTGATCTGATGTCGGCCCAACAATCACCTGCATCTTTCAATCCAGGTACGCCCGGGTCGGCCATAGATCCCGTTAATCAAACCCTGGAGACCCCCAAGAAGTAGCCCTACCCTCTCTATATGTAAATAAATGTTAATTTGTATTTTGAAAAAATATATGTATTTGTGTAATGACGTGTGTTTCTATTTCCAATATTTTATCATAATTATTGATTAATAAGATGACAAATAAAATCTACAGTATAATGAAAGTAATGAGTAAGCATCAAAAAGAAATAATTAATTTAAATTATGTTAAATTAAATTATGTTATTATTAAATAATAAATAAATAATTAAAGTACAAAAATAATAATTAAATAATAATTATGAAAATCCTTGACTGACAACTTAAATTAAATATAACTGTAAAACATAAAGTACAAAACAAAGGAAACATGGAAAAAATACAAAAATTGAATGAAATATAAAAGTCAAAGATGGACAATTAAATAAGCATGGTACAATTTAAGTAATTAAAGGAAATATAAAAATATAAAATAAAAAAAATATGGAAGAACCTAAAATATTAAAGAAAATCCAAATTAAAAGATAAAAGTACAATACAAAGCAAACTGGCAAAGACTCGATAACTTAAATGTAAGATGAAACTAAAATATAAAGCAAAATAATAAGTAAACAGGGGAAAATCTTACAATTTTCAATGAAGTATTAAAGTAAATGTAACTCACCTAAATCCTGTCATCCTGCTAAGCCACAGATCCTTGAGGGGAAGAGAAGTAGGTCTTGAGGTAGTTGCGTTGTGCCTTGGCAAGCATGGTTGCAGTGTTGCGGGACACGGGTGGGATGTTGTTTCCTACAGGTGGGTCACTCCTCCAGGCAGCAGGTATGAGTTGGTGGGTGTGTGGGTCCTCTTGATCTACCTCTGATTCGGGTGGGCTTCGTCCTCGTAGGATGTTGTGCAGAATGCATGAGGCCAACACAACAACCTCTACACGTTCAGGTTTCAGAGATATTGCAGTGTGGAAAACCCGGAAGCGGTTGGCAAGAATGCCAAAGGCGTTCTCTACCGTCCGGCGGGCCCTGCTGATTCTGTAGTTGTATATTCGTTCCGGTTTCGTGAGGGATTGTAGGGGGTAGGGCTTCATCATGTAGGCGCACAGAGGGAATGCATCATCACCTACTAAGAAGTAGTCCGTGGGTGGTCCAGTGGGATCGGTAGAGATGACCTCGGCGGGTGGCAGATTTGCGTTCTGTCTCTCAAGCAACTTAGACAGACTGGTGTGTGCAAAGCCACCACCATCTGACTCTGACCCTATGGCACCAACGTCGACGTAAATGAACTTGTAGTTGGAGTCAACAATTGCCATCAGGACAATGGAAAAAAACTTCTTGTAGTTGAAGTAATATGTGCCACCAAAGTTTGGGTTTTGGATCCGTATGTGTTTGCCATCAATGGCTCCTACACAATGCGGCAGATTCCATCGTTCCTCATAGCCGCTGGCAACCTCCTTCCATTCAGCAGGCGATTGTGGCGTCTTGATCTCCTGATCTCCGTAGACAGAAATGATGGCCTGGCAGGTGTCTGGAACAATATGGCTGATGGTGTTGTGGGCAACACGAAAGTTGTATTGCAGGCTCTTATAGGAATCACCTGTAGCGAGAAAACGTAGGGTGATGGCCACCCGCAGACCAGGAGGAATGGGTTTCCGCCAGAACGTAGGTTTCCTCTGAATGAGGGGGGTGACACGTTCCACTATCTCATCAAATAGTTGTTTGTCTACCCGGGTGAAGTTTTTGTACAGCTGTGGACATTCTGTGGCCAACTCTTGCATCAGCTTCTCATAATGGCCATGTTCAGGCCTTCGTTGTAGATATGACCACACCCACACTGTCCTCTTGCTCCTTTCCTTCTTCTTCTATTGTTCATCTTGATGGATGTAGTTTGCTATTGCAAGCAGTTCTAATATTTCTATGTAGGAAATGATCCATTTCATGAGCTGAGTGTTATGCCTGTTCTCCGGTTTGATTAGGGAGTTCACCATCTTGAACTCCTCCAGGATGTATTCCGCGATGTTGTTCATGGTGCCGAGTCAGGAGTGGGAATGGGAAAGTTGTGGCCAGCCCTGTCCTTTTGTAGTTCCCAGATTCCAACCCAGACCTACGTGGTTGACAAAGACTGTCTTTGTCTGTGTTTGGACAGACGGGGTGTGCCTACGATTGTCCGGAAACGGTCCACGTAAGTCCTAAAAACTCCCAAGACGTACGGCCTCAGCTACGCAGGTCTTGTGGGGGCGTGGCCATGGGGGTGGCCTGTGTTCCCGCAAATCGGGCAGCCCAGGCGGACTAACGGGGACATGCTTACGCAAGTCGCAAGCACGTACGTAGTTCCATACGACTACATTACGTCTGACGTAACACTGGCCCCGTCACGGTACGTCTGTCGGGAAGTGCAATAGTCGTGGTCTATACGGGCGTACACGGCCGGACTACGCCCGTCAGAACACAAAATTGGCGATTACGCCTGACGGGAGCTGTCGGGAGCGATATACGGGAATGTGTGACCCCAGCATGAGCACTAGCTTGCTGCCAGAACACTGGTCCGTGTAGCCTGCTATCTCAGACGTGGGTATTAATATTCTGCCTGAACACAGGTCCGTGCAGTTGGTTAGTTCCCAGCCTAGGGTAGAGATTTGTTGCCAGAACATTGGTCAGTGCAACATCCTAGACTCGAGCAGGGAATTGCTAAGTCGCCAGAACAATTGTCCGTGCTGCCTACCAAGTTCTTTGGCACTCCTGACCTATCCCATGGATAGCAATGAGTCCAGTGTGTGTCGAGACCTGCTGGAAGACGTTGGGACGAGCCCATATAAGATCTATAGATGCTGGACCACGACCCAAGAACGAAGATTTAGTTTTGTTGAAGGCTGTATAGCAGACTGTTATGCCCTGTTTTTCTACAGGATTAACTTGGTCAATGTGGGCTCTATCTGACTGGGTATATAAGGCTGCATGCACAATACAAGGTATGAGGAATAGAGAACACAAAATAAACACACGGTAACACGACACACGTTCACATTTATTATAGTAAGTGAATAAAGAGCGTGGAAAGATAGTAATTCTCGTACAAAACAAATAATAGAAGGGAACTGCTAGCATTAGCGGATCTGGATGGAGCCTAGTCTCCCACTTCCAACGTTCAGGTATACTCTTCTGATCACGGGTTTAATTAGCAAGTTTTATTATACTGGAAGACCTCAATATATTTATGTATTCAATTTCACTGATTAGATCTCTTACTGGCTGGTCGCGTGCCTAAGTAGCAGCTCACAGTTAGAATTAGACACGTGTATTTTTTAGAACACGGAATCTCTAGTAACCTCATGGGGGTACTGATCTAAGGTTTATATTCTTATGGCAGAAATACGTAGAACAAAAATCAGTGGGCGAACGTTAGATATCACTAGGGTTTTAATATCTGAATAAGGTAATTACGAGAGTCAATGTCGCCTGTTAATTAATGAACACTGATACGCTTAGTACGTCCCAAATGGAATGGTTAAATATGAGTTACACTGGGCAAGGTTATAGCCACTTCATAGAAAAGTTTATAAGTGAATGTCGAACTGGTACTATAACACTTAGTACTAGTAACATGAATCTTGAATAGTATTTGTGGGTCTGGTCCTGGTTATCTTGCTTCCGGTGATGTTGGGGGCTAACGACTGGTTCCTCGGCCGTCCAGGTGGTCCAAAATGTAGGAAGTTCTCAAGTCGGATCTCTTGACGATCGGTGCTGGCTACACACTTATATACCCACTAATTTGTGTGAAGGTTATAAGGTGCACGTTGGGACTTGTACATGGACAGCTCTTCTATTTAACTTCTGCCATGGAGTCTGCCGGCTCGGGAATCTCTCAACTCAGGAACATCACAAGGGCAGAGCTAGAGGTTAACTTCAGGGTAGTGACCACTGGTTGGTGTCTAACTTTCAACTGATTTGACTGGGGGCGGGAGCTAGGTTTATAGGCTCGGTTCTGGACCCTGTAGACAATAGGGATCTCGAGTCTTATGGACTTATTTGAGCTCTCAATAGATATGGGGACTAGGTAAGATGGTGATTACTGTTGTGGCACATGGCTATAGGAAGCCTTCAATTTGTGATATAACTGAGCCTTATTAAAAGGTACTATTTTGGCTATACTGGAAGTATTTATGGAAGGGAGACTGGATCTACTTTGCGGGGAGGACTGGGACAGCTGTGATAGGGGCGTCTCTCTTATATTGCTCAGTCTTCGTTCTATTGCATAGCTGAAGTGCTAATTTGACTATCCGAGTATGCAAAACAGGTGGATGGGTTATTGTGGGTACAGAGAAGTGAGTAAGGGGGTTAGACATGCATGGTTAGTTCATTGATAGGAAGAATTCCTATGCTACCTGGCAATGACCCGGAAGTCAAAACAGGGGTCAGGTATACCTCCGCCTGGGGTGGGGGTCTCCCTCTTCGGGTGGGTAAAAAAGGGGTAGCCGGGCGCTCTCCCTCTGGGATGGTCGTCCGGCGGCTGTGGCTAGGGGCTTGCCATATCACCAGTGTTTGTAATAACCCTCTGTTTGTGAGACAGATGTGGGTGTTCTTAATATCAAAACCGAAGGTGCCTTGGCTAGCTGGGTGTAATCGGTTGGCTGTTAATTGCATGGCTTGCTGGATGTGGTGGAGACTGGTTGCTAACTCTGCCACATTTATCTGGAAGTATGGCAATAGAAATTAATTACTGGCGAGGCGGCGAGCCTCGCACCGACGACCATGGGGTGCAGGGTTGTGAAGGGGTTGTAAGAGAATAGATGGCATGCAAGGGGTTAGTAAAGTTCTAATATTGTTCTGGCCTACTAAGTGAAGGTAGGCTGGATAGAGTATATATATAAAAGGTTGGAGAGCGTTAGCAACGGAAAAATCAAGGATCTTCAAGAGGTATGAGAGAGAGGCTAGGTCGGACAAGAGTCGAGAAACGCGGGTATCTTAATGAGGGGGGGGGGGAAGCTCAGGGGGCTACAGGGAAATTTGACCCTAAGGTCTCTGGGCGTGGGGGTGGCATTAGGCTACAATTGATATTGGAGTTTGAAAGGACAGTGAAAGTACGTTAGCCAAATGCTACCGGGGGATGCAAATACGGGGTGGTATATGAGTCTGGAAAAGATAGAATCATGTGGACTGTGGGGCGGTGGGGGAGAAGGAGGTTAACTGTAGGTGTGTGCTTGACTGTGGATAAAGTAGGGAAAAACATGGTGTATTATTTCTCGTCAATACGAGGGGTTATGGACCTATTATTTGACATGATTTCTTGTACGTCTAGGTGTCCCTGGGAACTGCGTTTTCTATGAAATATAGACCAAAGGAAAGCGGCAGTTCGTAGGGGTACTGCGTTATTGTTTCGAGGTACTATGATAGATACTGGTAACAAAGGTTATCTATACAATCTCTGGTTGTGGTAAGAATTACGTTACAGCATGGTGGCTAACATCTGTAGTCATGGCTGTCTAAGTCTTATGGGGGCAATGGTTCTATATCTTGGTGTACCCGTGGGTATCTTTAATTTCTTATGAGTTTGGACATGTGGTTTCTTTTTAACATCTACTTCTCGGATGTAAGAACATACATAGATATGGCTGTCGGATTTGTTGGCGTTGGCTCAACTTAGGGACAGGGCATGGGTGTTTTTAATATGAATGTATATTCTTGTTCATCATCGTGTAGGTAGAATCGGGCGGGTAAGAGGTGTAGGACACGAAGTAATATGGCGTAGTGTGGACTGTGGATACGCAGGAGGTAAGTGGAAGACGTATGACAATTGTGGAAAAGTAAATGGAAAAAGGTGAACACAATGGCGGATAAAGATACTTAACCTAAGGATTGAATACATAGATTTTATGGGCGATGAGTCTTCAGAAACTTAGTCTGGCAAGACAAGATATGTTAGGGAATGTTAACATTAATACTTAAACTAAGGATTGAATACATAGATTTTATGGGCGATGAGTCTTCAGAAACTTAGTCTGGCAAGTCAAGATATGTTAGGGAATGTTAGCATTAATACTTAAACTAAGGATTGCATACATAGATTTATGGGGCGATGGGTCTTCAGAAACTTAGTCTGGCAAGACAAGATATGTTAGGGAATGTTAATATTAATACGTAACCTAAGGATTGAATACATCGCTGAACGACGACATTATAGTCGTCGTCCTAATAAGGTGATAATAATAATAATAATAATAATAATAATATTTATTCAGCTAGCAATTTACAGAGTTGGTACCACATAGTTTGTTATAAATATGACATGTACCAGCCTTGCATAATTCCAACTAAGGATAGCCCAATAAGGCCGTTAGGCGTATTTCCATTGGGGTCCTTGTGGGATTATGTTAGCTGGGGAAATGGGGAGGATAAAGAAATAGATACTTTAGAGAAAGTATTTCTAGGGGGTTATTTTAAGATACCTTACATCCTATAGTAAATATCAGTAATCCGTAATCAGTAATCATTTCAGTTTGGTTTGTCTATCTCTTATGTCGTATTTAGTAGTAGACATAAGCTTGGTGCTCCCTTCTTGCAGCTGTCCGGTTCAGGTGTTCCTTCAGGCTACGTCTGAAGGAATACAGTGTTCTCTTTTCACGGACTGACTGGGGTAGGTCGTTCCAGTCTTTGATGGCAGTGAAGAAGAATGTTTGCTTACCCTGTCCTTGGATTCTCGGGACCTTAAAATTAAACATCATGTTTCTTGTATTATGTCCACTCCTCTCATTTGCTTTAACAAAATCATTCTTTAGATACTCTGGAGCTCTGTCATAGAAAATTTTGAAGGCATTAGTTAGCCTGATTTGTTTGGCCCTGTCAGAGACATTGAGCATACCTAGTGACTGAAGTTGTTTCTGGCCAACATGTGATCTGGGTCCTAGGTTCAGCATGAACCTAACCATTTTATTTTGAGTGACCTGAAGTTTGTGCTGTGCTGATTTAGATGATGCAGAGTACCAGGATGACACAGAATAGTCAAAATGACATTGAACAAGCGCTTGGCAGAGGGTCTTTTTGGTCGCCGCGGGCAAGCATCCCAAAACTGGTTGATCTGCACTTGGCTCAATACGACATTAGGACAGTGCCGCTATGTTGTATCAATACTGGTGGCAGTAAATATTATAGAGACACTTAGTTACTAGAGGAACAATGCAAGGGGGCGACTGAGCACGGGTTACATATATCTATACTCGTCATGGAAATTGATATACGAGGTCTAGGGACAGGCGTGGGTGTTTTAACTTCTAAGATATATAACATCTACTTCTCGGATGTAAGAACATACATAGATATATGGCTGTCTGCTTTGTTGGCATTGGCTCAACCTGGGGACAGGGCATGGGTGTTTCTAATATGAATGTATATTCCTGTTCATCATCATTGTAGTTAGAAGTGTAGGACACGAGGGGGTAGTGTATGTGAGGTGTGGAAAAATGGTCAGTTTAGAAGGGGTAGGTAGGTGCGGCCTGGAGCTGCTTGGCCCTGCGGGCTTGGGCCTGTCTGAATTGGCTGGCTCGGTCAGCTGGTCCTTTCGTTCTGTGGACCTTTCTTTCGGGTGTTTCTGTGTGGTGTTCATTCGTGGCTTCTGTGGTGGGCTTCTCGTGCTGGGGCATTTTACTTCCCTCTCCTTCATTATAGGCTCGTCCCCGAGCCTCAAGGGTGAAGTAAAAAGAAGCATAGTTTTGGTGGGTCATTTTGAGGGTATTTAGAAGTTTCCACCAAGCAAGAGAGCGACGGTCAGGTTTCTTTTGTCGGTCAATGTATACCTGTAAGAATGTGTCCTTCGTGTTGTGACGGGCGGTTGCCCGGGCTTGGTGGGGGCGTTGTAGACGTAAGTGTCCAGTGGGGGTTTTTACTTTAACCTTTCGTATGAATGGTTTGTAGCTTTCCCCCGCGGGGGTTGGAGTGAGGTGTGTGGGATTGACAGGAGGTCTGTTTAGTGTGGTGAAAGGGTTACTAATCGACGGGGGATTAACGTCTGACAACAGAGCTGGGGATGAAGGGGGAACATGAGTCTGGATTTTTTTTGGTGTTCTTGGGCGGTGTTGTAGGCTGGCAAAATCTAGTGAGGCAATGCGCAAGATAGGTTTAGGTAAGTTGTGTGACGGAGGTGTGTGAGAAGGAAGGGGAGTGTGTGTTGTGTGGCTTGGGTCTTTAGTGTCGGAACGGGGTGTTATTTTTATCTCACCGTCTTTAAATCTGATGGGTCTGTTGATTATTCAACCTCGGGCGGTTATGGTGGGAAGGTAGAAGTGTGTCGCTCGACGATGTTTTATATTGAGGGGAGGAACGTTTTACAGGTAAAGGACATGTGGGGGTTCTCTCAGGGGTGACTTTGTGGGGGGATTCCTTAGGGGGGGGGGGTGGGGTTTCGGTGAGATGAGAAGGTTGGTCGATGTGTGGGTGGGGTGGTGGGGATCGTGGAGGGGAAAGGGGCGGATGCGGGGGGGGGGGCTAGACGGGTGGGTAGGGAGTGTAGATTTAAGTTGGAGGGTTGGGGGTAGGGACGTGTGTGGGGTGTGTCGTTTGGTGAGGTTGGTGATTTGCTGGTGGTGGAAGTGGGCGGTTTTATGGGTGTTTGGTGGGGGTTGAGAGGGAATGAGGTTGAAGAGGAAGGTATGTGTTTTCTTGCGGGGGTGGGGGTTGTTACTTCTGGGCTATGGTTAGAGGGTTTATGGTGTTTAGGGGTGATTATTCGTCTTCTTTCTCTTTGTGGAGGAGAAGTCGACGAAGAAGAAGAGGAGGAGGTTAGTGGTCTGGCAGCCCTACGGAATTTGGTTAGCAGGGTGTGTTTCCTGGAGGTTTTAAAAAGTTTTTGTCGTGGGCGTAGGTTGTAGCGTGAGGTTACTGAGGTAGATTGTGTGGTGTGTTTGGGTGTGTATTTGGTTTTGGGTGGGGTGTGTGGTTTTCTTAGTGTGGTGCCTGGGGAAGGTATGTCAGGGCTAGACGGCAGAGTTTCAGTTGTGGTCGGGGTTGAGGGGGGAGGCTTTCGTATTTGGATAAGCGGGGGAGGTACTTGATTATCAGAAGTGAACGAAGGTGTCATGGTGGAGGAGGGTGTGATAGGGGGGCTTGGGGTTTGTGGAGGTTAGTTTGGGGGGTATGTTGAGGAATGATCTGTCTGTTCGGTGTCGGAGGGCTTAGGTCCTTAGGGGTTTGTGTGGGGATTTTCATAGCTGGAGTGTACGGTTTAGTAGGGGTGTTTAATTCTGGTTCAGCCGTGTGGGGTGGAGTATTGTCTTGTGGTTGGAGTGGTTTAAACGCTCGGACGAATCTAGTTCGGAACGTGCGAGTCACGCCGTGATAGTCGATGGTGACTTGATAGGCGTTTGGGACTTGTGTGATGGTGTAGGGCCCGACATAGCGAGGGCCTAATTTGTTGGTGATAGGGAGGTTGGCTACCATTACGGTGTCATGGATGGCGAAAGGGTTTTTGTAATTGGTGTTATCAGTTTTGGTGTCCTGACAGGTTTGGGCGGTATGGAGGGTGTTTTGCAGATGTTGCAATGGGTCAATTGTGGAGGTGGTGGAGGGAAGGTGAGCGTGGTGGTGGAACGGCAGTAACAGGGGGGGTACGCCGTAAACACGTTCATGAGGGGAAATACCGTCTTCTCGGGGACAGGTGTTCATGCCCCATTGTATCATTTTTAGTTGTGATGGCCAGTCTGTGGTGTTAAGAGCAATCATTTTTGTTCGCAACTGATTGTTGATGGTGCGATGGCTGCGTTCGCATATAGCATTTCCTTGAGGCCAGTATGGGGATGAGTGTTTAATCTTAATGCCACATTGTTGGGTGAACTGTTGCCAAACGTGTCCACTAAACTCGGGGGCATTGTCGGATAGAAAAGCAAGGAGCAGACCGAATATAGGGAATACTTCTGTGGCAAGCAGTGTGGCGACTGTGGTGGCTGTGTGGTCTTTAGCTGGGCAAGCTATTACAAATTTTGAATAGACGTCCACAAATGTGACGATATAGCGCTTGCCAGCGTAAGGAGGAAACGGGCCCATGATGTCGAGGGATAGGACTTGGAACGGTTTGGTAGCCGACAAGGTACCAGCTGGGCCTGGGGTGCGTGATCTATCCTTTCCCAATAAACACGGTTTGCAGGATTCTGTCACTCGTTGTGCTATTTTGGAGGGGTTGGGGGTCCAGTATTGGTCTGTGAAGATCTTTAACATCTTCTTATGTCCAAGGTGTATGCCGTTTCCCTCGTGGATGGCAATCATGTAGTCATGGGCAATGGTGAGGTCCAAGATTATGTGACCAGTGTCTGTGGCAAGTTGATCTCCCCAGCGAGTCCGTCCCCTGAAGACATTTAACGGTATCCAGGGGAGTCTGATTCTTGCTTCCCAAGATTGAATTAGGGAGGGGGCTGAGGGGGCATTATGTCGGGGGGTGGGGGTAGATACTAACTCAGTGTTTTGTAAGGCGGCTAGGTTGGTGGGGGGGTCTTTTGGTACTAGCAAACGTGACAGGGCGTCTGCATTGGTATGGAGTTTGCCTGGACGATATTGTATGGTAAAGTCGTAGTCCTCTAGTGTCTCCCTCCAATGTACCAAAATGGCTGAGTTGGTTTCGCACCTACGCAGCCATTGTAAAGATTGATAGTCGGTGATTATGTCGAGTTTTGCGCCCAACACAAATGACCGGAAGTGGCTGAGTGCCCAAATGATCCCTAAGCACTCTCTCTTGGTGGCTGCGTAATTCTGTTGTGTTTGGGTGAGGGTGGAGCTGGCATACGCTATCACATGTTCCTCTCCGTCTCTGACTTGAGCTAAAACTGCACCCATGGCGTACAGAGATACGTCGGTATAAAGACGGAAAGGTTTTTGGTAGTCAGGGAAAGCGACAATCGGGGCTTGGATTAGCTTTTGCTTCAAAGTGTTAAACGCGAGGTCTCTTTCAGGTGTCCAGATGAACGGGGTGTCTTTGTGGGTGAGTTGGTGGAGGGGTCTGGCTATGGTGGCAAAGTTGGGGACGAAACGTCTGTAGTATGTGGCTAAACCTAGAAACGAACGTACTCCTTTAACCGTGGTGGGTGGGGGTTGGTTTTGTATGGCTTGAAGTTTCTTTGGGTCTGGCGCAATACCATGTTCAGATATCACGTGTCCGAGGAAATCTACCTTATTCCGGGCAATCTCGCACTTTGAGGGTTTTAATTTCAACCCGGCGGCTCGGATTCTTTGAAGGACTTGTCTCAACCTGAGGAGGTGTTCTTCCCAGGTTGGTGATTACACAATAATATCGTCCAGATAGGCTAGGCAGGTTTCCCAGGTTAGGCCATGTAATACCGCTTCCATCAAACGGGAGAAAGTGGCGGGTCCGTTACAGTGGCCAAAAGGTAGGACGTTAAATTCATAGTGATGGCCACCGCTAGTGGAAAATGCTGTTTTCTTTTGGTCCTCGGCCTTGATAGGCACTTGCCAATACCCTGCTTGCAAGTCGAGGGTAGTGAACCATTTGGATCCGTGTAGGGAGTCAAGGGAATCGTCTATTCGGGGTAAGGGCGTAGCGTCTTTAATGATTACGTCATTTAACCTCCTGTAATCGACGCAAAAACGGGTTGTCCCATCTTTCTTTTTGACTAAGACAACAGGGGAAGACCAGGGGCTAATGGACGGGGTGGCAATCCCGGCCTCTAACATTTCCTGGACTTGGCGTTCCTCTTCCTGACGTTGTATGGGGTTCTTTCTACGGGATGGTTGTCGTATGGGGGGGCCTGTGGTGTTAATAATGTGTTGTTCTACATCAGTCTGTCCGATTTCGGTGGGTTGTTGGGCAAACACGTCACTGAATTCCAGCAGTAGGTCGTACATGCCGTTCTTTTGGTGGTCAGATAATGTCTCAGGGAGAGGGGGCAATTGGAGGCTGGTAGGGGTGTCGTTAAAATCTATGGGGAGGTCATCGAAAGTTTCGAGGTCTCCTATAATGAGACCTTTTGGTAGTGTCAGGGATTCTTCTGAGATATTTGCCACGAGAATGTGGTTGATGCGAGCGGAAATGATGGCGGGTTGTAAGAGGCAACGATGGGGGTTGGGGGACGTGGTAGTGGGGGAAAATATCATGTGCGTTTGGGGTATGGGCCGCAGGTTCACCCATTTTTGATGGTGGGGGGAATTTGGCATTTATCCTGAACTACAGCTGGGCTAATGATGGTGGGGGATTGACTGGCGAGCAGGTGCTTGCTACTTATAAGGGGGGCAAGGTCGCTTTGGTGGGGGTCACGCGTGAGGGGGGGATTAACGGCGCGTGTGGGAGGATCAGTGGGGCATGGTGTGAGGGGGTTAGAAAACGGGAGTTGTTGGAGGGACTGCAGAGGGTTGGTGGGGGAAGCGTGAAATATAGAAGATGGGTTATTGTTGGAGGACTGATGTAAGGATATGTGGTGGTTAGAAGGAATTTGGGGAGCGTTGTCGGTGGCAGTGACGGTTTGTTTGGAGTTTATATGGATTTGGTGGTTTTGTTTGTCATGATAGGGCGAGTCAAGTGTGGGGTTGTGAAGTTTTCAAGGGGTGTGAATTGTGTGGGGGTGGAAGGGAGCTACTGACGGAAAACTGTCACAAGGGGAATCGGGGTGGGTGTGGACTAGCTGGGCATTTCTGGGGGCATGGTGGGAACATATGGTTGTGTCCCTCGGTCGGCACGCGTGAGGGGGGGATTAACGGCGCGTGCGGGCGGTTCAGAGTGGTGAGAGGTGAGCGAGTTAGAAAACGGAATTTGTTGGGGGGACTGCGGAGGTTTGGTGGGGAAAAAGTTAGGTGTAGAACATGGGTTATTGGTGGAGGACTGGTGTATTAATGTGGTGTTGTTAACAGGACGAACGTGGGGAACTTTCTTGGTGGCAGTCAAGGTCTGGTTAAAAGTGATGTGGGGCGGGTGGGTTTGTTTGTGATGACTCTCATGAGAGGGTGAGTCAAGTGTGGGGTTGTGAATTTGTTTAGGGGTGTGAATTGTGTGGGGGGGCAAGGGAGCTATTGACGGAAAATTGTCACAAGGGAATTGTTGTGGGTTGTGGGATAGCTGAACATATCTGGGGGCATGGGGGAAATTTTGTTTGGTACATTGATTGGCATTTTCCCTGGAAACATGTGTACATAAACATTGGATGGAATGATGGTTACATATATCAGAGTCTGTCCTGAAAACATGGGAGGATTTATCCGGGACAGAATGAAGAGAATGGAGGGAATTACCGAGAGGGAGTTGCTTGGACTTGTCTTCTTTCGTTTGTTGAGGCATTTGTTTACTGAATGGGGTGAGATTTTGAGGGGACTCAGGGCAAGGGGAGGGTTTAGGAGTCACCTTAGTGCTAGCTGCAATTTGGTAACCCTGACTCAGGGTTTGTTGAGGGGGTAGGTGTTTTTTTGTTTTATGAATGGGTTTCTGCGTGATGGGTTTGTCAGAGGCTTTGGGTTGGAATTTTTTGAATGATATCAGCCTTTGGCCGCAGTCGACCTGGGCCTGGAGTTTTTGAAGGAGGTCAAGTCCAAGGAAACCATCGTAATGTTTACAGTTGGAGGAAAATACTGTGAATGTGTGATAACAACGAGCATGGGGGGCAGGAGTAGTTACTGATAGGGGCAAAGTGTCTCCTAGGAGATTTAAGTAAGTATCAGCAGCTGAGATTAGTTCTGCTTTGGTGGTTAACAAAGGGCCAAATAGTCGGTGGTGTTGATCATAGTAATTTTTGAACAAACATGACTTGGCAGCTCCCGTGTCGATTAACAAGCGGACAGGAATGTCCTTGATTTTGGCCATGTAATAAATTGGGGCAGTGCGGTCAGTTATGGCGTCCCCCGCCGAGGCCATCTTGGGCGGGGGGTACTTTAAAAATCCTGGGAATCGGTATCTACCTCCTCCAGGGTTTCCTCGGTATCCTCTGAGGTCATGGTAGGGGCTATTTCTCCAGTGTGTCTTTCTTCCATCTCTTCCTCTTGTCCCAACTCCTCTTCATTTACAGAAATGCGAGGAGTAAAGGGGCGAGGTTTGGCAGAGTCACGAATTTGATGGAAAGCACACTGAGCATTACAGGCAGGGAAATCATAGGGGTTGATAATTACTAAGGTAGGGTTTTTACTTTGGTAGGTGTTGTAGTTCCTGTTCCGGTTGAAGATTCTGCGTGGCTGGGTAGGTTGGAACCGGGGTCTACTGGGTTGGGGCTTGCCGGAAGGGTAGGTGGGTCTGTTGTGGAAGGATGAGGCTGGGTAGGCATTCTTGGAGTTTTGGTGGTCGGGTTGCTGCGGGTGCGTGGGAAACATCTTGATTGCAGCGATTTGGGTGGGTGCTTCTGTGCGCACGGCCAAAATACGTCGGATCGTGATGAGATCTTTTTGGTATCCGACGAAATCGTGCACACGGAAATGGTCTTTTACTGCTGAGGGCAATACATACACAAGGTTGACCAGAATTTGCTGTTTTTGTTGGATTCTGGTCAACGTGGGGAAAGAAACTTTTATGTGTTGGGCAATCTTATTCACTGTGGCATCTAAATCGCCTTCGAATTTAGTGTCTTGGATACGGGTGTGGGCCACGAAAACGCCCAACGAAGGCTTAATGGCTTCTATCACTATTGGGCGAAATTCGTCCCAGGTGAGAGCAGGGTGCACTTGATAGGCAACCAGGGAAACGGCTTTTCCCCGGTGCGTTAATGTTACGGCTATTTTTTCTGCGTCCGTGGTATAAACTAGGTCAAGTACGGGTTTCACTATGTCCATGAATGTTTCGATCTCATAAGTTTCTCCATCATAATGGGGGATGGGAATGTTAGAACGGTGCGCCATGATGTTATCGTGTTCTGGCTGTTCCAAACTTGCAATGTAATGCAACCTTTTATCCGAATCAAGAACCACCGCTGCCGCCAATGTTATGCCCTGTTTTTCTACAGGATTAACTTGGTCAATGTGGGCTCTATCTGACTGGGTATATAAGGCTGCATGCACAATAAAAGGTCTGAGGAATAGAGAACACAAAATAAACACACGGTAACAAGACACACGTTCACGTTTATTATAGTAAGTGAATAAAGAGCATGGAAAGATAGTAATTCTCGTACAAAACAAATAATAGAAGGGAACTGCTAGCATTAGCGGATCTGGATGGAGCCTCGTCTCCCACTTCCAACGTTCAGGTATACTCTTCTGATCACGGGTTTAGTTAGCAAGTTTTATTATACTGGAAGACCTCAATATATTTATGTATTCAATTTCACTGATTAGATCTCTTACTGGCTGGTCGCGTGCCCAAGTAGCAGCTCACAGTTAGAATTAGACACGCATATTTTTTAGAACACGGAATCTCTAGTAACCTCATGGGGGTACTGATCTAAGGTTTATATTCTTATGGCAGAAATACGTAGAACACAAATCAGTGGGCGAACGTTAGATATCACTAGGGTTTTAATATCTGAATAAGGTAATTACGAGAGTCAATGTCGCCTGTTAATTAATGAACACTGATATGCTTAGTACGTCCCAAATGGAATGGTTAAATATGAGTTACACTGGGCAAGGTTATAGCCACTTCATAGAAAAGTTAATAAGTGAATGTCGAACTGGTACTATAACACTTAGTACTAGTAACATGAATCTTGAATAGTATTTGTGGGTCTGGTCCTGGTTATCTTGCTTCCGGTGATGTTGGGGGCTAACGACTGGTTCCTCGGCCGTCCAGGTGGTCCAAAATGGCTCGGTTCTGGACCCTGTAGACAATAGGGATCTCGAGTCTTATGGACTTATTTAAGCTCTTAATAGATATGGGGACTAGGTAAGATGGTGATTACTGTTGTGGCACATGGCTATAGGAAGCCTTCAATTTGTGATATAACTGAGCCTTAGTAAAAGGTACTAATTTGGCTATACTGGAAGTATTTATGGAAGGGAGACTGGATCTACTTTGCGGGGAGGACTGGGACAGCTGTGATAGGGGCGTCTCTCTTATATTGCTCAGTCTTCGTTCTATTGCATAGCTAAAGTGCTAATTTGACTATCCGAGTATGCAAAACAGGTGGATGGGTTATTGTGGGTACAGAGAAGTGAGTAAGGGGGTTAGACATGCATGGTTAGTTCATTGATAGGAAGAATTCCTATGCTACCTGGCAATGACCCGGAAGTCAAAACAGGGGTCAGGTATACCTCCGCGGGGGTGGGGGTCTCCCTCCTCGGGTGGGTAAAAAAGGGGTAGCCGGGCGCTCTCCCTCTGGGATGGTCGTCCGGCGGCTGTGGCTAGGGGCTTGCCATATCACCAGTGTTTGTAATAACCCTCTGTTTGTGAGACAGATGTGGGTGTTCTTAATATCAAAACCGAAGGTGCCTTGGCTAGCTGGGTGTTATCGGTTGGCTGTTAATTGCATGGCTTGCTGGATGTGGTGGAGACTGGTTGCTAACTCTGCCACATTTATCTGGAAGTATCGCAATAGAAATTAATTACTGGCGAGGCGGCGAGCCTCGCACCGACGACCATGGGGTGCAGGGTTGTGAATGGGTTAATAATAATAATAATAATAATAATACTTTATTTCAGACTCACACAGTACAGAGGGGACCATACTGGGGTCCATATATACCTTACAGTAACATAAATATATATAAATATATATAAGCTACTGTACATAGGCTACATAAAATAAAAAGAAATTAAATAATACCCAGCTTGCTATCATGTAGTTCACAGCACTGCCTCAACCAAAAACAGTGGTCATCAAACTACTGTGTTACCAAAACCACTGTCCTAATTGTGTACAGTACCATGCCTCACATCATTTAGCTTCCGGTACAGTATGTTGCTACAGTACAGTATAGGAATATCGGTACTGTACTGCACTATGAGGATCAGTACCGGTATGCTAATTCTGTAGAGTAGCAGACCTGAAATCATTACTTAAGGTTAAATATAGAGCAACTTCCTCCAGTGTGCCTGGATCCTGGAGGTGTACACTATGCTTGGAGTTTGTAGCATTTTAATGATCCTGTTCTCAGAAGTGTTAAGGCGCTGAATGAATTTATATGTTAGCTTTCTAATGAGTGATTTGTAACAGTGTAAGTTCATATAGGCACATAGCGTACTTGTACTCTCATATTTTGAGAGCCCCAGAAACATTTTCATGATATTGTGATATGAGATACTTAGTCTATTCACTGTAATTTTCTTATAGTTCCACCATAGTTGTGCTGTATACATTGGTGAGCAGTAGGAGTTGAACAATGTTATTTTTGTATCCCATGTGCACATATGAAATTTTCTTAATATTGAATTTCCCTGCATGTAAAGTTGCCTTCGCTGACGACCCATATCCTCATCATCTGAGCGATCACATGAAATATAGTGTCCTAGATACTTTACTTTACTTACTTCTTCTATAATTTCTTCATACATATGGAATTTAGGTAGCTTTGATTTCAATAGAAGGTTAGATTTAAATATTATGATATTGCTCTTTATAGGATTAAATTTGACTGAATGTTCGATTCCAAATTTTTCACATACTCTTAATAATTTATCCAGTCCTGCTCCAGAGGGCGCGATTAAGGCTAGGTCATCAGCATACATGAGATGATTTACAATGGTGCTGCCAATACAGCACCCAGTGCGAGTCTTGTTCAGCTCCAGACTAAGATCATCCATGTAGACGTTGAAAAGATACGGAGACAATATCCCCCCTGCCTAACACCATTGGTTACGGCGAAAGAGCCTGACAGGATGTTGCCCCATCTTACACACATTTTTTGATTAGCATACCAGAAAATAAGTATCCTAACAATATAGCTAGGCACTCCCCTGTTAACTAATTTTTCAAATAAGGTTTTGTGACACACCCTATCAAAAGCCTTACTTGCATCAAGAAAACAAGAGAAAATTGAGCTATTTAGTTTGTTGTATGTATCAATCACTTCTTTCAGCACATATATGCATTGGTCTGTGCCGTGATTTTTCTTAAAGCCAAACTGATTGCTGCTGGTGACAATATATGCAGACATTCTTTCTAGCATTATCATTTCAACTACCTTACTCACCACACTAGCAAGTGCTACTGGGCGGTAGTTGTCTTTTGCTGTAATTTTACCTGATTTATCTTTAATGACAGGAACAAGTATTACGGATATCATAGACTCCGGCAGGACACCATGCGTAAATAGACTGGTGATGCAAGAACTAAGTTTATCTATTAACAACTTATCTGCATATTTAAGATGTTCTGCATATATACCATCCAGCCCACAAGCTTTATTTAGGTTAAGTTTTCTTATGGCATTCTCAAGATCACTTTCAGTCACTTTAATGTCTTCATAATTACTATCTTTCACATATTGAATTGCACCATTAGTAGACCTTTGGTTTACACTGTTAAGTAGTTCCTTAAAATGAGTTTTCCATAAGTCAGCAATGTTCTCTTCACCCGTAACCCCCTCAACACTGACAGGTAATGGTGTGTTACAATTTTGCATGGATCTGATGTCCTTCCAAAAACAGTTAGTATCCTTTTCTGCCAGACTCTTTGCAAGGGCTTCCTTCCTTAATTGGTTTTCATTTTGCTTAATATACTAATGGCATATTTGGTCCTAGCCTTTGCTCTTTTGTGAAGTTCAAATATAGGCCCCTGTCTAGGCTGACCTACTTCAAGCCAATGAGACCTAGCATCTCTGGAGGCCTGATACAGGTCAGCCACATAGTCTTGCCAACCTGGCTTATTGAATGAGGACTTATATTTACGGCTATTAAAAATACTTTCCCCAGCTTTTGATAAAGAATCTATTATACTATTGTAAAATTTAATAATGTCCTTTCTGTGTTGTGCATCACTACATTTTGGATCCCTGCATTGTGCTACACCATTACCATCATATTGCACCCTATTTAATAAGTCCTTGGTTTTATCACAGTACATTTGGCACTCTTCATTTGAGATTACATTCCATGGAACTTTTGCCTTGATGCTATTGCTAGTTTCTGTTATTTCCGGTGCTTTATTAATTTGGATTGCTAATTCTATAGGTATGTGGTCGTCATCCGTAATGTCGTATCTTATGGCCATTTCTGAGATAGAGTCATGAAAGTCAGAGCTAGAGATTGCATGATCAAGCCACGACCTGGTCTCCCATGCTTCACTAACATATGTATAGCTATTTTCTGGAAGCAGGTTTTTGGAGGACAAAATTAAACCTTGCTCCTCACAAAACTTTAACATATGTTTAGCAAACATGGAACCACCCAACTCGTGAGGGGTAGCATTCCAATCACCTACCACTGAGTAACACGTTATCTCTAATTCAGACATTAGGCCACCAAGCTCCCCTAACTTTTCCAAATAAAGTTCTTCATTTTCTGCACACTGATACGGTAAGTAAACACAAAATATTGCAAATTTTCTGTGTCCCACTTCCAGCTGTATTCCCGCACCCCAGCTTAAATTTGTCTCAATGGTTTTAATTACACTATCTAGGCACGATCTCCACATTATTGCAACTCCCCCTGGGGGGTGACCTGCCACAATACCATCACGTGAGTCCGTAGTGGAGACCCCGTACCCATGGAAATCTTTATCTAATATGTTCAAATTACCTAAGTCCTGTTTTGTGTACCAGGTTTCCTGAAGGCACTGGTCCTTAATGTAGATACGATGTCAGGTCGCAACAGGAGATTCCTCTTTGTTTTGGGGAGTCCTCTGCAATTGTATGAAGTTACTTTTATACTTGCTGCTGTTGTTGGTATCCCCTCCATTACTGCGAGTTGGATAGTGGTGTGCGATGCCTCCAAGTCCCAGAAGCCTCTGCACTGTCCTCATTGGGATATTGTCTTGGTTCTCTGTACCAGTTGACATATGCATCTTCTGGCCACAGGTCAGGATTCATGAAAACATCTGGATCTGGACATTCGCTAGTTATACAAAAGGAGGCACAGGTAGTGGACCTGGAGAGGGTGGTCAGCTGTCTTACCTCTATATTTATAAGTAGATTATCAGCCAAGTATGTCTTGAGATTCTCAGCAGTAACACTAGGGTTGAATCCTGTGGCAAACACCCTAGCTAGTCGGGGCCTTTTGATGGTATTGAGGCCAGTATCCTTGACCCTACCTTTAATTCCTGGCTGGTTTCTCGGTCTAGGGTGAACCTGCTCGCCTTCCCTAGAGTAGCGAGGCTTGCCATTCACCCATTTGACCATAGTCCATGGGTTTTCCCTTGCATTGGCTCCTTCATTTGGTTCAGTTTGTGTAGGTAAATTTGAGGATGGTGTAGCTGGCACTGTATTATCTTCTCTCGTTGCCGACGATAAATATTGCTGTTGTGTTCGGTGTTGTTGCTGTTGTGGTCGCTGCTGCTGCCACACCTGGTGTTGCCTTTGATATGAATGCTGCTGCTGGGTTTGTTTGGATTGTTGTAGTTGTCGCTGGTGTTGTTGCTTTTGTTGATGCTGTTGCTGCTGCTGCACCTGCTGTTGTTGCTGCTGCACCTGCTACTGTTGTTGCTGCTGCACCTGCTGCTGTTGTTGCTGCTGCACCTGCTGTTGTTGCTGCTGCATCTGCTGTTGTTGCTGCTGCACCTGCTGTTGCTGTTGCACCTGCTGGTGCTGCTGCTGTTGTGGTTGTTGCTGCTGTTGTGGTTGTTGCTGCTGCTGTTGTTGCTGCTGTTGATGCTGTTGTTGTATGGGTTGCTGTTGTTGCTGGGGCTGTTGTGTTTGGAGTTGTTGCAGCTGTTGCTGTTGTAGTTCAGCCTGCTGTTGATGGTGGTGGTGTTGTAGGCCTATGGGTGGTTGTTGTTGTTGATGCTGCTGCTGTTGTTGTGTCACTTGTGCTTGTGGTTGAGGTGGAGCGTTAGTAGAGTTATTTTCTAACTTATTCACTCTGTCAGCTACATTTGAAACCACACTGCTTATGTCCACTATGGTTTCTTTTTGACCTGTGGTACACTCTCTCAGTAATTTAACTTCCATTTGGGTGTTCTTGATTTCACTAAGTAGCACTGACACATCTATCCTATCAAATTGTATAGGTGGTAGGTCCTTTAGGTCCATGGCCACGAAAGTGGGTAAGCCCACAGCCTTACTCTCTTGTAGCAATTTAATAATGTCTTTAATGTTCTCAGCACTTTTGTTTGCACCAACTCGTTTAATATTTCGATAATTGTTATCTTCACTAGTACCAATAAGATCGAACACTCTGTTCTTGGCTGCCACAATTTTATCTTCATCATAAAAGGGCACACACAGCTGCACAATACTGTCTGTAGGTAGACTATCTATTTTATTTGATATAAAGCATAACAGTTCGTTGATTTCAAGGCCATCACTATTTCGTCCCTGGGTTGAGATTGTCCCACCTCGCCCCGCCATCTTGTTTGATATCAACCGGTCGAAGGTCGAAGGTCGGAGGTCGAGGTCAAGAGGTCGTGCGTCCGCGGAAAATAGCTCGAAAATCCAGGATATAACTTCAACTACGGAACATCTTGTTGAGTATAAAGTAGATTAGTTCCCCTAGATTGTGCCTTGAGGTAAAATAAGCCGCAGGTTGGCAATTTGGCGAAATGGCATCGAGACGAACTGGGACTGGGAGAGCGGTGAGAGGAGACACGCTGGTAGAATGTTCCAAATGCGGGACGTGGCATCCACATGTTTTAATGGGCGTAGATGGTATGACACAGAGGCAGATCAACCAGAGGACTGTGCTGTGTAGGGAATGCATGGAGAGGGAAATAATGGAGTTGAATGGGGGCATGGAAGGTCTGATAGAGAAAAATGCAGAATTGAGTAGGAAACTGGAGGAAAAAAACACGCGTGTGTACATGCACACAAACGGCGGCGGCGGGGGCGGCAGCTCCAGCCCCAGAGAACCAGCAAGCCCAGCAACCAAGTACAAACAACTGCAGACCCAGACATACTACACGGGAAAATAGGGAAGCTGCAGAAGAAAATGATAATGTAAATGAAGATGAGAGAAACCGAATGGGAGCTAGCCCTATGGCCACCCCTGTGAGGACGGACCCCACAGACCAGGGCAGTGCACTTAGACAGGAAATAAATCGCAGGACAGCAAGGGTAATAGTGGGGGACAGCATGATCGGTAAAGTAAGAAAACAGGTGAAGATGGAGGCGGAAGGAAGCAGGAACATATGCCTGAAAGGGAAAGGTATAAAGGATATAATGGAAGAGGCGAAGGAATGCGGGAAAACAGCTACAGGAAGGAACCCTAATCATCCAGGGTGGTGGAAACGACCTCATACAACAGGGAGCTGAGAACACCGTAAGAGAAGTGATTGAGGGAATCAGGATAATTAAGACACACAAAAAGAATCTGCGTGTAGGAGTTATGGGTATACTAAGACGACCCAGAGAAAACATGGCCTATGAATATACCCGAAGAAGAGTAAATAAGAAAATAGCAGAAGAGGTATACAAGATGAAAATGGAGTACATGAGGAATGAGGATATAGGAGTGAGCTTCCTAGATCTAGACCAGGAACTCACAGGCAATAGATTCGCAGGAGACCGAGTACATCTAAACAACGAGGGGATAAGACTCCTCGGAAACAGGACCCTGGAATGGTTCCTGGCTAGCGAAAGGTTACACAAGGGGCGCCTGAAAAAAAGGGCCCCCAGGGATGGGCAAGACCCGGACCATGAAGAAACCCGGGAGGGATCAATTACAAACGGTAACGAGGAAACGGGGAGAGAACCAGGAACAGAGGAGACCGATATAATGGTAGAAGCCGAAGAAGCAGTACCTGGAGAGGGAGGGGAGAATGAGCCGACGCACAGGGACGAAACCAGGGAAGAACCTGCCCCTAGGGAAGGCCAAGAGGAAACAATCCCAACCGAGGCCCCAGTCGTGAGAGAGGATGGAGAGACCCCAGCCGAGAGAGAGGACAGGGGGACTCCTGACTCCGGAAATGAGAGTGAGAACCCCCGGGAAATGTGAACCAGGAATCAGGAGTATAGGAACGGCATTAGATTAGGGTGCCTAAATGTGAATGGATGGGGAGTGGGAAAAATGGAAGACATGAGTGAAGTACTGTATGAGGGGGGTATAGATGTGCTCGGTATAACAGAGACAAAGCTACGTGAAAGAGTGGAACTGTACACGGAAAACTACAGAATGACTGGGAAGGGGCGCAGTAAATGGAAGAAAAAGGGTGGAGGTATAGGCCTAATAGTGAGAAAGAACATGGATATAGAGGTTGAAGAGTTAAAAGTCGGCGAATGCGAGATGAGTGAAGATATGATGGCAGCTTACCTGAACTACAAGGCAAAAGGAAAGACTGAAAGGATCCTACTGATTATATGCTACATGACGGTACAGGGACTGGATGCCAGACGTGATAATGAAAGGAAATACGACCTAATGAGAAGACTGGTAAACGAACATAGACGAGAACAGGTGATCGTAATGGGTGATATGAACGGACACATCGGAATCCTGGGTGAGGAAGTGAACACGAATGGACAACTGCTAAGGGATTTCACTGAGGAGCATGAACTGGAAATATTAAATGAAACTATCGCAGAGGGACGAGTGACATGGGCCGGAAGAGACAATGAATCTGCGATTGATTATATCTTGGTGAATGAGAATGCAAGGAAGAACGTGGAATACATGAGGATAGACGAAGAACGAGGAATGGATGTGACAAGTGACCACAATATGTTGTGGATACAGTATACCTGTGGGAGGGAGAGAAAGGAAGCTAGGAAACCAAAGGGTAAGAAATGGAAACTGAAACAAGCGGACTGGGTAAAATTCGGGGAAGAACTAGAGCGTGTGAACTGGAGGGATGACGGAGGGGTAGACAGAATGAATGAAGAATTCACCAAGACAGTGAAAGAAGTAGCTGAAAGAAGAGTCGGGAGGAAAAAGAAAGGAAATAATAGGAGACCCCAGAGGAGATGGTGGAACCAAGACATCGAATCTGCCAGAAAAAAAAGAAAAGAGAGCAACCGAAGGTGTAGAAGACTAAGGAGGTCCAAGGACAACGGTGAGAATGAACGGGTCGCATATGAGGAAGCATGGGAGGAATACAGGAAGCACAAAAGCATAACAGGAGGTTTAATAAGGAAAGCGAGAGTAAAAGCCGATAAGGATGTAGTAGATGAGCTGAAGGCAAGAGGTGGTGAGGTCAGCAGAGAATGGTATGACTTCCTAAGGGGAGAACAAGAGAGTGAAAGAGTGAATGTGGAAGTGATAATGGTGAACGGAAGAGAGGTGAGAGGGAAACCGGAGAAAGCTAGGGCAGTAAAAGAATTCTGGGAAAACATAGGGGGTGCGAATGAGGTGGAGGATAGGGGCGAACCCAACCTGATAATAGGAAGAAAGATACCAGTAGATGAAAATATGGATTACGAGATCAGTAGAGAAGAGATAATGAAATGTGTCAAGAAACTGAAGAATGGTAAAGCCGCAGGAAACGACGAGATCCCATATGAATTCTACAAAGAGGGTGGGAATGGAGTAATTGAAGGCATGTATGGACTTTTTAAGAAAGTGTGGTCAGGAGAGAGGGTACCGTATAAATGGAACGAGAGCCGGGTGACCCTCCTGCACAAAGGGGGTCACAAGAGTAAGAAAGAGCTGAAAAACTACCGACCAATAACGCTAACGGACACAATTTCCAAGGTGTTCTGTGGGGTGCTGAATGAAAGGCTTAAAGGGATCTTTGAAAGGAACAGAGTGATGGGAGAAGAACAGAATGGGTTTCGAGTGGACAGAAGAGGGGAAGATAACATGTTCGTAGTGAGAGAAGTGATAGAGAATACGAAAAAGTCCGGACGGAAGGGATACTTCGCCTTCCTAGACATAGAGAAAGCATATGACAGAGTGAACAGGTACAAGTTGTGTAGGCTGCTTGAAACAGTAGGTGTGAGTGAAAAGATAATAAATATTATAAGAAGTATGTATGAGAATACCAGGGCTAGATACAGTATGGGGGATATAGAGACAGACTGGGTCGAAAACAAGCGGGGAGTTAGACAGGGCTGTGGGCTATCCCCCCTCCTGTTTGGGATGTACACAGAGGAACTAGCTGCAAGAATGAAAGAAGCCGACAGGGGAACACTAATTGGGAACGAACGTCTGGGTATCTTGCTATATGCAGATGATGTAGTGATCAAGAGCGACAACCGAGAGGATCTGCAGAGGATGCTAGATGTGGTGTCCGAATATGGGAATGATCTGAATGTGAGCTTTAGCAGGGAGAAAAGTAAAGTACTGGTAGTGAATGGAGATGAAACGGATGTGGGTGCGACGTGGCTACTTGGGAATAATATAATTACCCAAACAAATGAATACAAGTACCTGGGAATGACAGTGGATGCAAGAGGATGCGAGAAAACAAAAGATGAGAGACTAACAAGAGCGAGCCAATGGGTGGGAAGACTTGGCAGTGCTGCAAGGTGTAGAGCGAACAAGTATGAAGTAGTGCGAGGAGTATGGAAAGGTATGGCGGTGCCAGGCCTGATGTATGGTCTGGAAACCATCCCGTGGACAACGAATGACACGGCAAAGCTGGAAGTTGCCCAGAATAGGGTCGGAAGGCTCGCACTGGGAGCGAACAAGTACACTGCAGTAGAAGCCTTGAGAGGTGACGCGGGATGGAGCTCCTTTGAAGAAAGAATAGACAAGGGAGTCCTACGGTACCGGGTCAGACTGGAAAAAATGAATGGTGATAGATGGGCACGAAAGGTGTTTGAATGGGCTAAGGAGAGTAGTAAATGGAACAAGATGTGCGACAGAAAGATAGAGAAGTACGGAATGCGTGGTATCATGATGGGGGAAAGTATGGAAATGTGGAGCCATGAGAGATGGAAGAAAGAGATCGGCAAACGGGTACAAAGCGTAGCAAGGGACGAATGGGCGGGGAATATGAGAAACAAGAGTTCACTAGAATGGTACATGTGTAAGCAACAGCCAAGAAGGGAGCCATTCTACGATGGGAGCATCGGAGGTGAACTCCTCTTCAAGGCCCGAACTAAGTCGCTTGAGCTGAACAGCAGAACATATAGATGGTCAAATGAAGGCAACAAGGCATGCAAGATGTGCGAGAGTGGGGAGGATGAGACTGTGGAGCATATCCTCCTAAAGTGCAGAAAATATGAAGGAGAAAGGCGGGTAATGCTAAGATCCATAGTGCAAGAGATTGGTGCGGAGGAATGGAATGCAGTGGTAGGAAGGTATGAATGGGGGCTCGACGGAATAGTGATCTACCTGCTTGGCCTGAACGACCTAAACATGTGGAATGAGACCACTGCACGGAGTGTTAAGGACTACCTAGAGGGAGTGTGGAGGAAAAGATCAGCCTCACAATAGTGAGGCTGGGGTGAGAATGCCCACGGGGGAACAATCTTCTTTTATTCTCAACCTGTCCTTTTCCATTATAGTTTATAAGTTTATCCTAGGAGAGAGAGCCGATACTAAGGCCACACCTCGACCAGTCGAGCGTGACTCTCGCACCAAGACCAAGACCTGATACCCAGATGACCAGGGGGGCAGATATTCCACTTCACTTTTCACTCACTTATGGACTATTCACTAACACTGTATATGTTCCACCACATTCTCTGTGCATTCATTGTGGAGTTATATACTCTAAGAGAATAGATGGCATGCAAGGGGTTAGTAAAGTTCTAATGTTCTGGCCTACTAAGTGAAGGTAGGCTGGATAGGAGTATATATATAAAAGGTTGGAGAGCGTTAGCAATGGAAAAATCAAGGATCTTCAAGAGGTATGAGAGAGAAGCTAGGTCGGACAAGAGTCGAGAAGCGCGGGTATCTTAATGAGGGGGGGGGGGGAAGCTCAGGGGGCTACAGGGAAATTTGACCCTAAGGTCTCTGGGCGTGGGGGTGGCATTAGGCTACAATTGATATTGGAGTTTGAAAGGACAGTGAAAGTACGTTAGCCAAATGCTACCGGGGGATGCAAATACGGGGTGGTATATGAGTCTGGAAAAGATAGAATCATGTGGACTGTGGGGCGGTGGGGGAGGAGGTTAACTGTAGGTGTGTGCTTGACTGTGGATAAAGTAGGGAAAAACATGGTGTATTATTTCTCGTCAATACGAGGGGTTATGGACCTATTATTTGACACGATTTCTTGTACGTCTAGGTGTCCCTGAGAACTGCGTTTTCTATGAAATATAGACCAAAGGAAAGCGGCAGTTCGTAGGGGTACTGCATTATTGTTTCGAGGTACTATGATAGATACTGGTAACAAAGGTTATCTATACAATCTCTGGTTGGGGTAAGAATTACGTTACAGCATGGTGGTTAACATCTGTAGTCATGGCTGTCTAAGTCTTATGGGGGCAATGGTTCTATATCTTGGTGTACCCGTGGGTATCTTTAATTTCTTATGAGTTTGGACATGTGGTTTCTTTTTAACATCTACTTCTCGGATGTAAGAACATACATAGATATATGGCTGTCGGATTTGTTGGCGTTGGCTCAACTTAGGGACAGGGCATGGGTGTTTTTAATATGAATGTATATTCTTGTTCATCATCGTGTAGGTAGAATCGGGCGGGTAAGAGGTGTAGGACACGAAGTAATATGGCGTAGTGTGGACTGTGGATACGAAGGAGGTAAGTGGAAGACGTATGACAATTGTGGAAAAGTAAATGGAAAAAGGTGAACACAATGGCGGATAAAGATACTTAACCTAAGGATTGAATACATAGATTTTATGGGCGATGAGTCTTCAGAAACTTAGTCTGGCAAGACAAGATATGTTAGGGAATGTTAACATTAATACTTAAACTAAGGATTGAATACATAGATTTTATGGGCGATGAGTCTTCAGAAACTTAGTCTGGCAAGACAAGATATGTTAGGGAATGTTAATATTAATACGTAACCTAAGGATTGAATACATCGCTGAACGACGACATTATAGTCGTCGTCCTAATAAGGTGATGAAAATTGGTTGATCTGCACTTGGCTCAATACGACATTAGGACAGTGCCGCTATGTCGTATCAATACTGGTGGCAGTTAATATTATAGAGACACTTAGTTACTAGAGGAACAATGCAAGGGGGCGACTGAGCACGGGTTACATATATCTATACTCGTCATGGAAATTGATATACGAGGTCTAGGGACAGGCGTGGGTGTTTTAACTTCTAAGATATATAACATCTACTTCTCGGATGTAAGAACATACATAGATATATGGCTGTCTGCTTTGTTGGCATTGGCTCAACCTGGGGACAGGGCATGGGTGTTTCTAATATGAATGTATATTCCTGTTCATCATCATTGTAGTTAGAAGTGTAGGACACGAGGGGGTAGTGTACGTGAGGTGTGGAAAAATGGTCAGTTTAGAAGGGGTAGGTAGGTGCGGCCTGGAGCTGCTTAGCCCTGCGGGCTTGGGCCTGTCTGAATTGGCTGGCTCGGTCAGCTGGTCCTTTCGTTCTGTGGACCTTTCTTTCGGGTGTTTCTGTGTGGTGTTCGTTCGTGGCTTCTGTGGTGGGCTTCTCGTTCTGGGGCATTTTACAGACCTCCCTTCTCACTCGATAGGCCTCTATAGTTGAGGATAGAAATCACACTTGTCTATCGTTGTAAGGCGAAATATATTTTGTACTTGAAGTCCTCGTGAGACTATGATATCTTGCCCTACAGCCCCACCCACCCACCAACCTTACACATAAACTCAACCCCAGTGACACCTATCTTTTCTGCGTCCCTGTGACAAAGTGATACTGATAGGAGGGGGGGGGGGGGGGGGGCATGGAGTGATCCAGTGTAAATCACTAGTTAATTAGTTAATTATATATATATAGATGCCAATTAAAAGGACTGACCAAATTTCACCAAAATACATTTATAGGCCTATTTGTTCTCGAGCATTTTTTGTTAACGCACAGACATATAGGCCTACCTCCACACACAGAACTAAAAACAATACTTTGCGCTTCACACCTCCGGCAACCCGCAGGTTAATTAATAACACCAAGGTCATCCACAATTGACCACTTGCGAGTTTCGTTCTATAAGGAAGTTGGAGCTGTTGACATCGATATTTAGCAGAATTACCAGCTAAAATATGGTAGTTAATTTATAAATACAAAAAATCCAATTCAACGTACTCTTTAGTCATGAGAAACCTACATTATTAGTGCATTTCTGTTTACTATCGTTGTTTACAGCTCCAACTTCCTTATAGCCTGAAACTCGCAAGTGGTCAATTCCACATACCCATAACTGATAAGCTAAAAGGTGGCGGAGTTGGCGGGAGGAGGAGGGGCGGATAGGTGGCGGGATTAAATGCCTTATCACTGTTCACTGTGTTCAGTGCGCCTCAGACAGTGGAGGAGGAAGGTTATCGTCATGGCCCAGCGCCTTGCCAGTGTTGCTAGGGCAGGTAGTAAGCCCAAGTTCGCTGAGCTCAACAACTTGGCAGCGGAAAAGGCAAGAAGCTATTGATCACAGTGTTAACCCCAATGGAAATACGCCTAACGGCCTTATTGGGCTATGCTTAGTTGGAAGTATGCAAGGCTGGTACATACGTCATATTTGTACCATATACTATGTGGTGTAAATTGCTAACTGAATAAATATTATTATTATTATTATTATTATTATTATATTATTATTATTAACCCTTTCAGTATGATGGCGCCATTTTAATTGGATTCTGGTTAACATACGGATCGGGGTTACTTTGGTGGCTTAGTTTAATTTTATCGAGGGCTTTGTTTGCTTTTGGTAGTTTCGAGCAAAATGTGTTTTGTTGTTTACTATCTATCTATCTATTGCCTGACGCCGTGATCCCCGAAGGGGTGGCGACGAACGAACCGCCCCCATGCACCTCTGTCCCCGGTCAGTCGACGCCCCTCCCCCCAACCAGCACCGCCTTCGTTCATATAATAATATAATAGTAATAATAATAATAATAATAATAATAATAATAAATAATAGTAATAATAATAATAATAATAATAAATAATATTATAATCTTATCTTATGTAGGCCTATACGATGGGTTTCTTAATTTGTTACCACCAACACCTGTAATCATTAGACGATTGTATGCAGCTTAGGAAGGACCTGTGGGTATTAAAAGGGTCAAGACCATCCCAATCAACCCTCTGACTTTCACATACCCGTCCTAATCCGAATAAAATCGTCTAATAATGACTAGAACACAGAACAGAAATGCGTATTGGATCTTGAAAGGGTTAATATGGACACTTTATATACCTTTTTCATACCCATAATATTTGAGAGTATGTGAAAAAGGTAATTAAGGGGGGATGGGTGTATTTATTTGCTCATGTATGTATATATTTTTGTAATTTAATTATTTTCCTCCCTAGGCCTCCATCAAACTTTAAAAAAAAACATCCATTAGATCCCCCTTCTAGATTAATTTGTACATTTTTCGGTACCGGTTCTTCCAAAATTACAGGCTCACTGTCGTTCGCCTGGAAAAAAATCGACACCTAAATAGCACGAAAGGTCTTAATATTGACAAAGAAATGGGGCGAAAGGTCTTAAAATAGCCAAACTAATGGGGCGAACGTCATAAAATCTGTAAACTAATGGGGCTAAACCTGAGGAAGAAGAGGGGACCCAGAAAAATGACCCATCTCCCCTTAAAGAAGAGTCCATAATTATATATACAATTATATTAGACAGCTGCAGTGGATAAAATTAGGGTTTAATTACCCCATGAATCATAAGGATAGCTAGGTATAATTATCACGATCATTATCTATCTATCTATCTATCTATCTATCTATCTGTCTGTCTGTCTATCTATCTATCTATCTATCTGTCTATATATATATCTGTGTCTGTCTATCTATCTATCTGTATCTGTTTATATATATCTATCTGTCTGTCTGTCTATCTATCTATCTATCTATCTATATATCTGTCTGTCTGTCTGTCTGTCTATCTGTCTATCTATTTGTCTATCTATCTATCTGTCTGTCTATATCTATCTATCTATATACTATGTCTATCTATATCTATCTGTCTATATATCTATCTGTCTGTCTATCTATATGTCTGTCTATCTATCTATCTATCTATCTATTTATATACTATGTCTATCTATCTGTCTATATATATATCTGTCTATATGTCTATCTGTCTGTCTGTCTATCTATCTGTCTATCTATCTCTCTGTCTATATATCTATCTGTCTGTATATCTATCTATCTATCTATATACTATGTCTATCTATCTATCTATCTATATATCTATCTATCTGTCTATCTATCTATCTATCTATCTGTGTCTATCTATCTGTCTATCTATCTATCTATCTATCTGTCTATCTATCTATCTGTCTATCTATCTATCTATCTGTCTGTCTGTCTATCTATCTATCTATATATCTGTCTGTCTGTCTATCTATCTATCTATCTGTCTATCTATCTATCTATCTATCTATCTGTCTATCTATCTATCTGTCTGTCTATCTATCTATCTATTTCTATCTATCTATCTGTCTATCTATCTATCTGTCTGTCTATCTATCTATCTGTCTGTCTGTCTACCTATCTATCTATCTGTCTATCTATCTATCTGTCTGTCTATCTATCTGTCTATCTATCTATCTATTTATCTGTCTATCTATCTGTCTGTCTATCTATCTATCTATCTATCTGTCTATCTATCTATCTATCTATGTCTGTCTATCTATCTATCTATCTATCTATCTATCTATCTGTCTATCTATCTATCTATCTATCTGTCTATCTATATATCTATCTATCTATCTATCTATATACTCAGGCACAATCCCCACTTTTCCTGTCTTTTTTATTTATTTTATTTATTTATTTATTTTTATTTTTTATTTTTTATTTTTTGGGGGGGCGTCTCAAGACAGAGCCGTTATACCAAATTAGGAAATTACGAATGTTTTCATGGGGTGTTTTTTCGGTTTTAGTGAGACCTTTCGCCTCATTTTTGTTGTCAATATTAAAACCTCTCGTGTCATTTAGGTGTCGATTTTTTCCTGGTGAGCGATAGCGAGCCTCTAATTTTAGAAGGAACCGGCCTTCGGCCGGGCCATTTTTCTACCGAAAAATGTACACACTTATCTTGACAAGGGATCTAGGGGGTGTTTTTCTCAGCTTAATGGAGGTCCAGCGAGGATGCTCAAAAATAAATAAATAAATTAATATATAATTATCACGATCAGCACCGGTATACGTAATTGACCACTTTCGAGCTTCAGGCTGTAAGGAAGTTGGAGCCGTAAATATTAATATACAATAGATATACAATAATAATAATGTAGGTTTCTGATGAATAAAAGGTATATGTTGAATTGGAATTGATGTATTTAGAAATTAACTAAAACCGTATTATAGCTGGTAATTCTGCTAAATATCGATGTCTACGGCTCCAACTTCCTTATAGCCTAAAACTCGCAAGTGGTCAATTAAAACGATCAGTATTGGTATACCAAATTTGGAAAATATTTGCGATTATTTTCATGGTTTGTTTTTTCGGTTTTAGTGAGACCTTTCGCCTCATTTTTTTTTGTCAATAATCTATTTTGTATTAATTTCACCACAACACCAAACACCTCCAATGAAATTAATGAAACCTCTCGTGTCATTTAGGTGTCGATTTTTTCCTGGTGAGCGATAGCGAGCCTCTAATTTCAGCAGGAATCGGCCTTCGGCCGGGACATTTTTCTACCGCAAAATGTACAAATTTATCTTGACAAGGGGTCTAGGGGGTGTTTTTCTCAGCTTGATGAAGGTCTAGCGAGGAAACTCAAAAATAAATACGTAATTAGAAAAACATTGATGAGGCGACCACGAATGTTGTTAAGTGTTTTTTTTTTCGGTTTTAGGTAGTTTTCATCAATTACAGGCTCGCTTTCGCTCGCCAGGTAAAAATCGACACCTGAATGGCACGAAGGGTCTTGATATTGATAAAGAAATGGGTCGGAAAATCGCCAAACTAATGGGGCGAATGTCTTGAAATCTCATAACTAATAGGGCTAAACATGAGGGAGGAGGAGGACTCGAAAAACCAACTGCCTCCCCTTAATTCTTAACTGTATACCTATTGAAGACTCGACCAATTGAAGGGGAGGGGGGTCGTTTTTCTGGTCCCCCTTCTTCCTTCATGTTTAGCCCCATTAGTTTTCAGATTTTATGACGTTCGGTCCATTTATGTATGTCTTTCTATTTATCTATCTATCTATATCTAACTATCTATCTATGTATGTATCTATCTATATGTCTGTCTATCTATCTACCTATCTATCTATCTATCTATATCTTAACTAACTATTTATGTATGTATCTATCTATCTATATGTCTGTCTATCTGTCTACCTATCTATCTATATCTTAACTAACTATCTATGTATGTATCTATCTATCTATATGTCTGTCTATTTATCTATCTATCTATATCTTAACTAACTATCTATGTATGTATCTATCTATCTATATGTCTGTCTATCTGTCTACCTATCTATCTATCTATCTATATCTTAAACTAACTATCTATGTATGTATCTATCTATCTACCTATCTGTCTATCTATCTACCTATCTATCTATCTATCTATATCTTAACTAACTATCTATGTATGTATCTATCTATCTATATGTCTGTCTATCTATCTACCAATCTATATATCTATCTATCTGTCTGTCTATCTATCTGTCTGTCTATAATGTCTATCTATATATATCTATCAATCTATCTATCTACAGACTCTCTCGATGTATCCTTTTAGCTACCCTATATCATTCCTAAGCTTCATAAAATCGTCTAAATGTAGCTGTTATAAAAAAAAATAAAAAAAAACATCACCGGTAGAGAAGGATCCAATATACGCATTTCTATTGTTTTCTGGGAATTATTAGACTATTGTATTGAGATTAGGAAGGGTATAATTATGGAAGTCAGAGGGTTGATTGAGATAGTATTTACCCTTTTAATACCCACAGAGCCTTCCTAAGCTGCATACAATCGTCTAATGATAGCCAAAAGTATACCGCTAAAACGCGTCAGAGCTTCAAGGGGTTAACCCTATTAGATGCAGGGCGGGCCAATTTGGACCCTCCCAGTTTTACTCCATTAGCTTGGAAATTTTAAGACGATTCATCTCATTAGTTTGGCGATTATATGATGGTTCAACCCAATAAGGTGTCGATGTTTCCTTGGCGAGCGAAAGCGAGCCTTCAATTTGGGAGAAACCGGCCTTTGGCCGGGAAATTTGTCTACCGAAAAATGTACACATTTAGCTTGAAAGGGGTCTGGGGGACATTATTTTTTTAGTTTGAAGGGAGTCTGGAGAGGCGTTTTTCTAAGTCTAGTCATTGTTCGAAAAAGGCTAAAACAATTAAAACACTCCATAATTAAAAAAACAATACCAAAATAATCCCTAAGACGTTGCACCAGATAGTGTTAATGCTACGCAAAGGTAATCGCATACTGGTGAGTAAACTACGAACCAGTAACAATAACCTATTAAATTGCCTATAACTGCTGCTAGCTATCAGGATATTAGTAGAGAAAATCGTATCTGTGGAAAATGTGATGTTGGTGACGAAATATTATGTATGTTTCCACCAACCAACTTCACTTCTATAATAATAATACTCAATTAATGAAATCAACAAATACATGTGGCACTCCAAGGACTCGAACCTAGGATACTAACATCGAAATTCTACGCACTAATGCATTACGCTATCAAGACAGTTACCATGTATTGTTTATATGTCAAAATGCTGATATTGCTAGTTTGATAAATTAGTATACAGTATATAATTAAGTAACACCCCGTTCTTAACATTAATCATCCATTACAAACCCCAATGCACTTGAATAAACTAATGAAAGCATATAATGGTCCTCCCGGGATTCGAACCCAGGACACCACACCCCGAACATATAAGCATCTAAGTCATTCTCTTTCCCTGGCTTGTATCCATGCGGCCCCATTTAAGATCTGCCTTGCTTAGGCCAATCGGCTTTCTGCAGACTCCCATTTTCTTATGTTCTTATGTTCTTAAGCCAACTGTTTTAATACGTTTATCCCCATCCAGGTGTCGATTTCTTCCTGGCGAGCGATAGCGAACCAGCATTGTTTGGAGAAATTCGGCTTCGCCGGAGACATTTTTCTATCGAAAAATGTACAAATTTAGCTTGCTGTCAAAACAAAAAATATATATGCTGGCTTGCTACCGCTCGCTAGGAAAATATTGACACCTGGATGGGGGTAAGCGTCTTAAAACAGTAGGCTGAATGGGGCCAAAGAGAGAAGGAAAGAAAGAGAAAAAAAGCGAGGTGTGTTCCCTTAATGTACTGAATAAGTTAGCAATTTTGTTGAGAGTTGTGTTTGGTATTTTTAGATAACGTTTGTATAATTACTTTGTAGTATGTATTGAGGAGCTGTGCCTCATACTTTGATTTGGTTAGTCTGAACTAAATACAAACATTCTATTCTATTCACACACACTTTCTCTCTCTCTCTCTCTCTCTCTCTCACTAACCCGTATATTGTAAAAGTCTGAGGCTAATAAAGATATTCTATTCTATTCACACACTCTCTCTCTGTCTCACACACTCTCACTCTCTCTCTCTCTCACACTAACCCGTATATTGTAAAAGTCTGAGGCAAATAAAGATATTCTATTCTATTCACAAACACACTCTCTCTCTCTCTCTGTCTCACACACTCTCACTCTCACTCTCTCTCACACTAACCCGTATATTGTAAAAGTCTGAGGCAAATAAAGATATTCTATTCTATTCACAAACACACTCTCTCTCTCTCACCCACTCTAAACCACTGTTTGGACACTTGATCCTCAGTGTTTTGGAGGACAAGCAACCTAGAAGGGTCACTAGACCTGTTGTTGCTTGATTTCCTTTGTACTCCTTTGTACTCTCTCTGTCTCACACACTCTCACTCTCACTCTCTCTCACACTAACCCGTATATTGTAAAAGTCTGAGGCAAATAAAGATATTCTATTCTATTCACAAACACACTCTCTCTCTCTCTCTGTCTCACACACTCTCACTCTCTCTATCACACTAACCCGTATATTGTAAAAGTCTGAGGCAAATAAAGATATTCTATTCACACACACTTACTCTCTCTCTCTTTCTCTTTCTCACACACTCTCACTCTCTCTCTCTCTCACACTAACCCGTATATTGTAAAAGTCTGAGGAAAATAAAGATATTCTAGTCACACACACTTACTCTCTCTCTTTCTCTTTCTCACACTCTCACTCTCTCTCTCTCACACTAACCCGTATATTGTAAAAGTCTGAGGCAAATAAAGATATTCTATTCTACTCACACACTCTCTCTCTCTCTCTCACTCACTCTCTCTCTCACACACACACACACTAAAGCCGGTATCACACGAGCGCTTTTTCCCTCAACATTTATCCTCAACACTGGTCTGGCAGCTTATGAGGTCAACATTTAAAATATTTCTTTTGCCTAAATGCATATAGGCTACCATCAGTCTAGTTTCCGGTACCAGTGCAAAATATTCCACAAATGGTGTCAGAAAATGTTGATCATAGAATGTTGACTATAAAAGGTCTCGTGATACCGGCTTACGGGGGGTGACCTGCTTTTTGTTATTTCTGTCCTTTTCTCTCTTTCTCTGGCTTGTATCTATTCGACCCCATTCAGCCAACTATTTTAAGACGTTTATTCTTATCTAGGTGTCGATTTCTTCCTGGCGAGCGATAGCGAGCCAGCATTATATGAAGAAATCCGGCTTCGCCGGAGAAATTTTTCTATCGAAAAATTTACAAATTTAGTCTGCTGTCAAACAAAAATAAAAAATATGCTGGCTCGCTACCGCTCACCAGTAAAAAATTGACACCTGGATGAGGATAAACGTCTTAAAACAGTAGGCTGAATGGGGCCAAATGGATACAAGCCAGAGAAAGATAGAAAAGGACCGAACAAAAACAGGTCACCCGCCTTAACCCTTATATAATATATTCACAGTTGGGTGCCAGGATCCTGTTTGCCACCGATGACTGGTTTGCTGTGGCCGAAAATCTACTCAAGGTTAGTGTGTGTGTGTGTGTGTGTGTGTGTGTGTTATGTGTGTGTGTGTGTGTGTGAGAGAGAGACTGTGTGTATGTGTGTGTATTTACCTAATTGTATTTACCTAATTGTACTAGTATACAGGAGTTGAGCTTTTTAGGCTCGTATTGTCCCGCTTCCTGAGTTACAATTATCTAACTTTGCTTGTGACTGTGTGTGTGTGTGTGTTCCAATGAAAAGATTGGGCCAAATTCCCCCCTTAAAATTCTTCATTAATTCATTATGATCCTCGGGATCTTGGAAATATTGAGTTAGAGTTTCCTTGTTATTGCTCCGCTTGCAGGTCAATCTCAAAGCATGTTATTCTCAGTCTCCCTCTTTCATATTAAAAGCTCCAGTAACTCATCAAAATTAATTGGTGTCATATCAAGCTTTCTGTTTAGAAGACAGTATGAGTTATAGCCCATAACATTATATGAAGCTCACATTCGTACCTGGTATATAGCTGTCACAAATAAATGTAGAAGTAGCCCTGTTTTCGTTGTATTTCAGCTTCTAAAACACCTTGTTTGAATACAGACCCTCTCTCAACCAATGCACGTAGCCGACTGATATACTTATGGGTGGCAAGCTTAGAAGTTCATGGAAGTGTCTGGCAACAAGAAGAGCAGGTTGGTGCTACCAACTCGGGCGGTAATACCAAAACGTATAGGTGCAGTCGGCCTAATAAGTGATGTCTCGGTACCAATTATATTTTGATTAATAATTGGCATCAGCAATATTTACACATGATTTCTTCTTTTTGAGTGAGATATACAACCATGTTCCTACATTTACCCACCCTATTCAACATCAGACAGACATAGATGCAGCACAGAGCGAGCCAAATGTAATGACAGCCGAAACATGACTTATTAGCGTCACTGTACATCGCCCGCAGTGATAGTGTTAATAATTATTATATTATTATTAATGTTATTATTATTATATCAGGAGAGTGATGCAGAATGGCGCGAGGGAGAGTTCACTACCTGTGGCAAATGGATGGACGGATGGGAGACCAGACGGAGACGGAAGCCTGGACATGATTGGTGTATTATCAAATTAGGTCAGTGGGTTTACGGTTATTAACACTGTCTTATTCCAGAGTAATCTATTCTCCCCCCCCCCCCCCCCGGTTTTAATATGTTTCACCCCATTACTTTAGCGATTATAAGACATTTTGCCTTATTAAAACGTCGACCTTTTCTGGACGAGCTATAGCCCACCTGCAATTTAGGAGAAACCGGTCTTCGGCTGTTTTTAAGCTTAAGGTGTCTCAAGGGAATTTTTATTGCTTTTTGTAGTTGAAATGCTGGGCGAGAATTGCCTTTCACGGTTTTGAACCCTGATCAGTAGGCATACCAAACTCGCGCGCTAACCACTGTACTACCACGGACGTACAATATGATAGCAACCTTAGTTCTTGAAAGAACCAGGTGATAGTCTCGTAGTGATTCATGTGGTGGGTTTATTAACCTCTCGGCTGCGCATGGGGGTATGAGACACCACACTCCTGTGCTGACGTATTTGAGCTGTTCCCATCACTAACATCGTTATTTTACCATAAATAGCATTAATACTTATCCATATGCGCCTATTATAGGTTGATTATAGCGGTATTAACCTTTTACAACAATAAAACAAGTGGAAACAGTGTTTGGATGGTCAAAATCGGCGATACAGGCCGGGAGTTACATAATGTATGGCTGAGGCAACCTCCCTGTCCTCCACCCCTCCCCTTGTCTGGAGAGACACTGTTCCGCAATAGTCTCTCTCTCGCTCTTTCCCACGCTTGGTAACAGTGATGACAACGCCCTGCTACCAACTCGCTAATGTTAGCACGAAAATATACCACAGAATAAGGGAATAACAGGGAAAATAGGTGATAACTGAAGGAGGGGAGGAAAGTGGGGAAGGAGGGGAGGTGTGTGGGGATCGGTTTTTACACCATACCCGAAAGAGGATTTATGGAGCTCCGATCTTACTCTCAACCATCTGAACAATTTAACCAGCACACCTAAACTTCGTTAAATGCGGAAATAGCCTCACGAAAATATCATGCCCTGGTGGGGGCACGAACTCTCGACCCTTGGGTGTGAGGCAGGCACCTTACCAGTTAGACCAATAGAGATATCCCACTTGGCCTGTTCGGCTCAGGGTATTTCCGCATCCGAGGTCTGTTTAGGCTAGCCTATTTTCACTGACTTTACACTACTTCACCTTCCGGGAAGCGAAAGCTCCGAACAGAGAGGAACAAGCTTGAGCCGAATCGACCGAGAGTCCGTCAGAGAGATGAACGGGAGTGGTGAGTCAACTTCACTGAGCGATGCTACACGCACCTACAAACTGCCCAGTTGGCAACTCGCTTGGGCGGCTGGCAACTCCACAATCCAACCCAATCGAGTCTCACAACACTCCCTGCTCTCTCCTATCCTCTTCCTTGTCCTGTGGGGATCGGTTTTTACACTATACCCGAAAGAGGATTTATGGAGCTCCGATCTTACTCTCAACCATCTGAACAATTTAACCAGCACACCTAAACTTCGTTAAATGCGGAAATAGCCTCACGAAAATATCATGCCCTGGTGGGGGCACGAACTCTCGACCCTTGGGTGTGAGGCAGGCACCTTACCAGTTAGACCAATAGAGATATCCCACTTGGCCTGTTCGGCTCAGGGTATTTCCGCATCCGAGGTCTGTTTAGGCTAGCCTATTTTCACTGACTTTACACTACTTCACCTTCCGGGAAGCGAAAGCTCCGAACAGAGAGGAACAAGCTTGAGCCGAATCGACCGAGAGTCCGTCAGAGAGATGAACGGGAGTGGTGAGTCAACTTCACTGAGCGATGCTACACGCACCTACAAACTGCCCAGTTGGCAACTCGCTTGGGCGGCTGGCAACTCCACAACCCAACCCAATCGAGTCTCACTACACTCCCTGCTCTCTCCTATCCTCTTCCTTGTCCTGTGGGGATCGGTTTTTACACTATACCCGAAAGAGGATTTATGGAGCTCCGATCTTACTCTCAACCATCTGAACAATTTAACCAGCACACCTAAACTTCGTTAAATGCGGAAATAGCCTCACGAAAATATCATGCCCTGGTGGGGGCACGAACTCTCGACCCTTGGGTGTGAGGCAGGCACCTTACCAGTTAGACCAATAGAGATATCCCACTTGGCCTGTTCGGCTCAGGGTATTTCCGCATCCGAGGTCTGTTTAGGCTAGCCTATTTTCACTGACTTTACAGGTGGAGGAGTGATATTTGGCATGGCCCAGGGGCAAAAAACAAAATAAAAAAACAAAAAAACAGTTTTTTTTGGGTGTTTTAAATTGATTTTTTTTCCCCCTTACTCTTAACCTCAGAAGTGCGCATGGGGGTAATTAGACACCTCTGCCTGTGCGCATGTATTTGAGCTGTTTCCATCACTAAAATATTCATTTTACCATAAATAGCATTAATACTTATCCATATGCGCCTATTATAGGTTGATTATAAAGGTATTAACCTTTTACAACAATAAAACAAGTGAAAACAGCGTTTGGATGGTCAAAATCGGCGATACAGGGCGGGAGATACATAATGTATGGGTGAGGCAACCTCCTTTCCCGCCAATTTCCCCCAAGGCTGGAGAGACACTCGATCGATACTCTCTCTCTCTCTCTTGCACTCGCTTGCTAACAGTGATGACAATGCCCTGCTTGCAACTCGCTAATGTTAGCACGAAAATATACCTCAGAATAAGGGAATAACAGGGAAAATAGGTGATAACTGAAGGAGGGGAGGAAAGTGGGGAAGGAGGGGAGGTAGAGGAGTGATAATTTGCATGGCCCAGGGGCAAAAAAAAAATAAAAATATATATATTTTTTTTTCGATGTTTAAAGTTGATTTTTTTTTCTCTGACTCTTAAGAGTCTTCCCGCAGTCCGCCGGGGGAACTCTTAAGAGTCTTCCGGCAGTTCCCGGGTTAAGAGTCTTCCCGCAGTCCGCCGGGGGAACTCTTAAGAGTCTCCCCGTAGTTCCCGGGTTAAGACTTCTCCACCAACGACTATTTTACGCTATCCCGGACATCAACTCGGGTAGTACTGTGGTTGCGGGATTTTTGCGGGTACAGGCTATTACACTAGTTTAGGGTCACATTTTTCCTTTGCCCCTCAACTTTCCCTTCATAATTGCTGAGGGGCACAGGACCTTGGGTGGGGCTTTGGTTTCCCGGGCGTTTCCGCACCCTCCTCAGCTCCCCGCCTTGGAGTGGCTTCGGTCACCTGGGCTTTATTAGTTGTAAGCAGGGAGGGTTCTGCCTGGGCACTCGGTTATGGCCTTGGCCTTGCTCGGGACCTTGGGGCTGCTCGGCCAGACAGCCTGGGGAACAGCAACAACAACAACACTAGTTTAGGGTAAAAAACAATTCAAACTGTGATCATAATTACTAACTCCTAATATACCCCCAGACCAAGCCCAGGTTCCCGTCTTGGCAACTACCTAAAGGGGGTAGTACTCTCTTCTTCTGGACCCCCTTCTCCTTCATGTTTAGCATATTAGGCTTGAGATTTTAAGACGTTCGTTCCGGTAGTTTGGCGATTTTAAGACCTTTCGCCCCATTTCTTTGTCAATATTAAGAACTTTTGTGCCATTTAGGTGTCGAATTTTTCCTGACGAGCGATAGCGAGCCTGTAATTTTAAAAGGAAGCGGCCTTCGGCCGGGCCATTTTTCTACCGAAAAATGTACAAATTAATCTAGAAGGGGGATCTAATGGATGTTTTATTAAGCTTGATGGAGGTCTAGGGAGGAAACTAATAAAATAATACAGAGATACATAAATTATGAGATATATACGCCTATCTCTCTCTCTCTCCCAGACCAGGCCCAGGTTACCGTCTTAGCAACTACATAATAGATCACTAACGCTCTCGGGTGGTAGGCCTATATAGGTTGGTTGCATTATGGATGTGTGTGTTGTGGAGGTTTTGGTGTCAGGGTCAACATTACCACAATCCAGCTTACTTTCTCCCTCGTCTTAAGCCCCATAAGTTTTGAGAATATAGGACGTTCGCCACATTAGTTTACCTTTCGCCCCATTTCTTAGTGAATATTAAGACCTTTTATGCCATTTAGGTGTCGATTTTTTCCTGGTGAGCGATAGCAAGCCTGAAATATTAATAGGAACCGTTCGGCCGGGACATTTTTCTACCGAAAAATGTACAAATGTATCTTAAAAGGGGCTCTAGGTTTTGTTTTTAATCTAGATGGAGGTCTAGCGAGGAAACTAAAACATATATTAATATATAGACCAAAACACAAGCACTACCCTCTTAACCCTCAACGACATATGACGCGATTTTGAGCCTATTGGGGATACTTTAAAGCCTTTGTTACCGTCAGGGGTATTTAGAAACCTTTAGTTTAGTTACTTCAACCTCTGCAGTTGTCTTTGAGTTAGCTGTGTTGAGCCTATTGGGGATACTTTAAAGCCTTTGTTACCATCAGGGGTATTTAGAAACCTTTATTTTAGTTACTTCAACCTCTGCAGTTGTCTTTGAGTTAGCTGTGTTGAGCCTATTGGGGATACTTTAAAGCCTTTGTTACCATCAGGGGTATTTAGAAACCTTTATTTAGTTACTTCAACCTCTGCAGTTGTCTTTGAGTTAACTGTGTTGAGCCTATTGGGGATACTTTAAAGCCTTTGTTACCAGCAGGGGTATTTAGAAACCTTTAGTTTAGTTACTTCAACCTCTGCAGTTGTCTTTGAGTTAGCTGTGTTGAGCCTATTGGGGATACTTTAAAGCCTTTGTTACCATCAGGGTATTTAGAAACCTTTAGTTTAGTTACTTCAACCTCTGCAGTTGTCTTTGAGTTAGCTGTGTTGAGCCTATTGGGGATACTTTAAAGCCTTTGTTACCAGCAGGGGTATTTAGAAACCTTTAGTTTAGTTACTTCAACCTCTGCAGTTGTCTTTGAGTTAGCTGTGTTGAGCCTATTGGGGATACTTTAAAGCCTTTGTTACCAACAGGGGTATTTAGAAACCTTTAGTTTAGTTACTTCAACCTCTGCAGTTGTCTTTGAGTTAGCTGTGTTGAGCCTATTGGGGATACTTTAAAGCCTTTGTTACCATCAGGGGTATTTAGAAACCTTTATTTTAGTTACTTCAACCTCTGCAGTTGTCTTTGAATTAGCTGTGGGCAGAAAACTAATTTTGGAGAGGTAATTATAAGAGTGAGAGAACTATTTCTTATTGCTAATCTGGCAACCTCTGCGTCATATGTGCGTGAAAGGGTTAATAGATCACTAACACTCTCGGGATGTTGTTGTTGTTGTTGTTGTTCCCCAAGCTGCCTGGCCGAACAGCCCCATGGCTCCGAGCAATTCCAAGGCCATAACCGAGCGCCCCCCCAGAACCCTCCCCGCCGACCACAATAAAGCCTGGGTGACCGAAGCCACTCCATGGCGGGGAGCTGAGAGGGTGCGGAAACGCCCGGGAAACCAAAGCCCCACCCAGGGCCCTGTGCCCCTCAGCAATTATGAAGAGAAAGTTGAGGGGCAAAGGAAAAATGTGACGCTTTGGCTTCCAATCTTGGTAGATTGGGAGGTCAATCCACGGAAGAGACGCTGTCACTTAAGATCTAGAAAACATTAAGTAAAAGGAACAGTCAGAGTAAGCTATGGGTATGGCAGAGATCGCTCAGTTCTCACTCTGATAGACCAGCCCATCACCACTCTCTCGGGTTCTTTTTTTTTTTTTTTTTTTTTTTTCTATATCCCAACTACTCCCTCTCGGGCATAGGTTGAGAGCCTGTACATTCCACCGCCCAACACGGTGAAGCCCGTGAGGTCTTGTTCCAGTCTGGGGAGTGAGACATGCGAAGCATCCATCATGGCTCGAAGCAGCTCCATCTCTGAAGCGGCCGGTTGCTTCGCTCAAGTGCTTCACCGTCTCACCCTCCAGACTCAGACCCTCACTCTCAGAACGCCACCTATTGAGCAGTGAACTCACTAGGCATTGTCCCCCTGTAACATATTTTGAATATGGGAATATTCATACAGTGTTATTTAATCAGGGAACAACGAGGGTATTTTTTTTGGCATTTTGGTGGGCTTTGTGGTAATGCACTGATACTAGGTACAGCACAAATTCAATCCCAATAATATCTTCCCATTGACATATCGGGATTTGAACCCGGGTCCATTGGATTACCAATCCAGTGGCATGACCACTCCACCACACCTCCCCTACCTAGGGTAGCCCTAGGTTGCATTATGGATGTGTGGGGAGGTTTTGATCAGGGTCAACATTACCACAATCAATTATAGCTTCCTTTTGCAGTTAACATAGTCAGTTCACTATAATTTGGCCAGGGATCTTAAGGGGAGATTTCCACTTGAGGGACTTTTTTCTTGACCCCTTTCTCCCTCATGTCTAGCCCCATTGCTTTTGAGATTTATAAGACGTTTGCCCCATTAATTTGGTGATTTTTAAGAATTTCCGCCCCATTCTGTCAATTTTAAGACCTTTCGTGCCATTTAGGTGTCGATTTTATCCTGGCGAGCGATAGCGAGCCTGTCATTTAAGAGTAATCGGCCTTCGGCCGGGACATTTTTCTACCGAAAAATGTACACATTTATCTTGAAAGGGGGTCAAGGGGGTGAAATTATAAGATTGCTGGAGGAGTAGGTAACAAACTAGAAACCTCCCCTTAACCCAACCCTCTTGTAACTCAATAATGGCCTGCAGCTAAATAAAATCGTCTAAATGTAGCTGCAGAAATCCAATAAAGAAACACGTCGCTGGTACTGATAGGGTTAAGGTATTGTAGTCTGAAAGAGTGACTCCTCTCTATACGCTTAAGGCGGGTGACCTGTTTTTGTTCTGTCCTTTTCTATCTTTCTCTGGCTTGTATCTATTTGGCCCCATTCAGCCTACTGTTTTAAGACGTTTATCCCCATCCAGGTGTAAATTTTTTACTGGTGAGCGGTAGCGAGCCAGCATATTTTTTATTTTTGTTTGACAGCAGGCTAAATTTGTAAATTTTTCGATAGAAAAATGTCTCCGGCGAAGCCGGATTTCTTCATATAATGCTGGCTCGCTATCGCTCGCCAGGAAGAAATCGACACCTAGATGGGGATAAACGTCTTAAAATAGTTAGCTGAATGGGGCCGAATGGATACAAGCCAGAGAAAGAGAGAAAAGGACAGAAATAACAAAAAGCAGGTCACCCCCCTTAACCCCTTCTGTACCGGCGACGTCTTTTGATTTAATTCTGGCTACTACTAATCGATGTTATTCAGTTTAGGAAGGATCTCTAGCAATTATAAGGCCTCGAACTATCTCAATCAACCCTTTTAACCATCACAGATCCTTCCTAAGCTGCATAAAATCGTCTAAATATAGCTAGAATAAAATATAACAGACGTCGCCGGTACAGAAGGGGTTAACTAGGGGATGACACACACATACACACACACGCACCACACACATCACATTAGTACATTACACACACATCGCACCACATTACACACACACACAATACATCACACACACACACATCACACCACATTAAACACCCATACACACACACACACCACATCCCACCCATATACACACACACACACACACATCACACAACACATACGCATCACACACACATCACGCAACATATCACACCACATTACACACACACACACACACATCACATCAAATTACACACACACACACACGCACACATCACATCACACCACATTACACACACAGAATTGCACGGAATGTTTAAATATTGACAACAAAATGGGGTGAAAGATCTTAAAATCGCCAAACTAATGGGGCTGACATGTGGGAGAAGGGGGCCCAGAAAACACGAGGGAGAAGGGGGTCCAAACAAACTGCCCCTCCCCCCTTAAACAGGTCTGGGGGTGTGGCGGTGGTATATCTTGTCCTTGGGGTGAACTTGTGATATAGGTTACATACTTATAAGGGGTGGTGGTGGTGGCAGGGGTACTGTTGTATCTAGGCTATAGTCTAGTCACTGTAAGTAGGCGAGACATCATGACCTCTATCCTCTGTAACTCAAAAAGGGCTAGAGCAAATTGGCTGTACATTTCCACATCTATTCCTTGACTTACTCTTCCCAGATGGTAGAAATATATATATAGACTGCCGTGGTGGAGTTGGTTAAAGCGTCGGCTATCGTCCTGACGGTCGACGGTTCGAACCCCACTGAGAGACTAAAACATTTAGTGGCTCACGTGTGTTTGTGATATATACTTAATATATATCTAAATATATTGTTATGCCCTGTTTTTCTACAGGATTAACTTGGGTAATGTGAGTTCTAACTGACTGGGTATAGAAGGCTGCATGCACAAAACAAGGTATGAGGAATAGAGAACACAAAATAAACACACGGTAACAAGACACACGATCACTTTTATTGATGAACACACTTCTATAGTTTCCTTGATGATGATTAATATGAAGCATAAGAAGGTATGAATACTCGTACAAGACAAATGATAGATTTGAACAACTAGCATTAAGTGGATCTGGATGGAGCCTAGTCTCCCACTTCCAACGTTCAGGTATTAATCTTCTGATCACTGGCTTTATTCACAAGTTGATATACTGGAGACCATAAATGTTACTTATAGATTCATATTCACTATTAGATTTATCACTGGTAGCTCTGATGCACAAGTAGTAGTTCACAGACTAGATTAGACACGCGTATTTTAGAGCACAGGAATTCTAGTAACCTCAGGGGGGTACTGATCTAAGTTTTATATTCTTGTATCAGAAATACATAGAACGCAAAACAGTGGGCGAACATTCAGATATCACTAGGGTTTCACTTCTATGTAATAATATCTGGATATATGGGTAATTACGAGAGTTAATATCACCTGTTAATTAATAAACACTGATACGCTTAGCACTTCTTAATGGAATGGTTATATGTGAATTATACTGGGGCAAAGATATAGCCACTTCATAGAAATATTAATAAGTGAGTCTCTAAATAGCACTGTAACACTGTAGTGCTGAGAGAGTGAATCTTGGGTCGTATTTGATTGGTCTGGTCCTGGTTATCTTGCGTCCGTGAGGTTGGGGGCTAGCGACTGGTTCCGCGGCCGTCCAGATGGTCCATATGTAGAAGTTCTCAAGACGGATCTCTTGGCGATCGTTGCTGGCTACACTCTTATATCCCCACTGGTTTATGTGAAGGTTATAAGGTGCACGTAGATTTCCTTTACGTGGACAGATTCTTCTATCTCAATCTGCCACGGAGTCTGCCGGCTCTGGAACTCAATTTTCAGGAACAAAACAAGGGCAGAGCTAGAGGTCAACTTAAGGGACCAGCCACTGGTTGGTGTCTATCTTTCAACTGATTTTACTGGGGGCTGGAGCTTGATTTATAGGTGTGGTTTTGGACCCTGTCGGCCATAGGGATCTCGAGTTTTGATGGACTTATTTGAGCTCTCAATTGATACAGGAACTAGGTCAGGGGGTGATTACTGTTGTGGCACATGGCTGTATGGAGCCTTCATACTGTAATATAACTGAGCCTTAGTAAGAGGTACTATTTTGGCTATACTGGAAGTATTTAGGGGAGAAAGACCGGATCTACTTTGCGAGGAGGTTTGGGACAGCTGTGCTAGGAGCGTCTCTCTTAAATTGCTCAGTCTTCATTCTAGGGTATAGCTGAGGTGCTAATTTGGTTATCGGAGTATGCAAGGAAGGTTAATGGTTTATTGTGGGTTAATAGAGGTTAGTAAGGGTGTTAGTCATACATGGTTAGTTCATTGATAGGAAGAATTTCTGTGCTACCTGGCAATGACCCGGAAGTCAAAACAGGGGTCAGGTATACCTCCGCAGGGGTAGGGGTCTCCCTCCTCGGGTGGGTGAAAGGGGGAGGTGCGCGTCCCTTCTCTGTGATGGTTGTCGGGCGGCTGTGGCTGGGGGCTTGCCATATCACAAGGGTTTGTAATAACCCTCTGTTTATGAGACAGATGTGGGTGTTCGTAATACCAAAACCGAAGGTGCCTTGATCAGCTGGTTTACTTGGTTAGGTTGTTAATTGCATGGGTGGTTGGATGTGGTGGAGACTGGGTTGCTAACTCTGCCACATTGATCTGGAAGTATGGCAATAGAAGTTAGTCACTGGTGAGGCGGCTAGCCTCGCACGGACGATCATTTGGTACAGGGATGTGAATGGGTTGTGAGGGAATAGATGGCATGCAAAGGGTTAGTAAAGTTCTAATGGTGTTCCTTCCTACTGGGGGAAGGTAGGTTGGATAGGAGTATATATACAAAAGGTTTGAGAATGTTAGTAACGGAAAAGTTAAGGATATTCAGGGGGTATGCTGGAGAGGCTAGGTCGGAAGGGAGTGGAGGAGCGTGGGGGGTTAACGAGAGGGAGAGGGTTAAGGGGGGTTACGTGGAAGTTTGACCCTAAGGTCTCTGGGCGTAGGGGTGGCATTAGGCTACAGTTGGTATCGTAGCCTGGGGTTAATGACAGGGTAGGTACGTTAGCCAAACGCTACCGGGGGATGAGCAATAAGTGGTGGTATATGAGTTTGGAAATGATAGAATCATGTGGACTGTGGGCTGTGGAGAAGAGGAGGTTAACTGTAGGTGTGTGCTTGACTGTGGATAAAAGTAGAGAAAAACATGGTGTATTATTACTCGTCAATACGATGGTTATGGACACTGTTACTCTGACACTATTTCTTGCTGATTATAGTTGTTCCTGGGAACTGCGTTTTCTATGACATATATATCAAAGAAAGCGGCAGTTCGTAGGGGTAGCTTCGGTATTGTTTCGTGGTGGAAAGGCGTCGAGACAATGGTAAAAGAGGGTGGTGTATACAATCTCTGGTTGGGGTAAGAATTAGAGTTACTGCATGGTGGCTAACATCTGCAGTCATTTCTGTCTAGGTCTTACAGGAATAATGGTTATATATACACTGGTGTACCCGTGGGTATCATAGTTTCTTATCAATTATGACATGGGGTTTTAACAGATTACTTCTCGGATGGAAGAACATACATAGATTTATGGGGCGGTTGGTCTTCAGAAACTTAGTCTGGCAAGACAAGGTATTTTAGGGGGTTAACATACTACTTCTCGGATGGAAGAACATACATAGATTTATGGGGGCGGTTGGTCTTCAGAAACTTAGTCTGGCAAGACTAAGTTAACATATTACTTCTTGGATGGAAAAACATACATAGATTTAGGCCTGTCTGAACTGGTTGGCATTGGCTCAACCTAGGGACAGGGCATGGGTGTATTACATTAAGGTGTATTCATGTTCATCATCATGTAGGTAGAGGTGTAGGACACGAGGGGTAGTGTATACGCGAGGTGGGGGAAGGGTCAGTGGTTAGAAGTGATAGGCAGGTGTGGTTTGGAGCTGCTTAGCCCTGCGGGCTTCGGCCTGTCTTAACTGGTTGGCTTGGTCACCTGGTCCTTTCGTTCTGTGGGCCTTTCCTTCGGGTGTTTCTGTTCCCGTTTCCTGGTGGTGCTCGCTCGTGGCTTCCGTGGTGGGCTTCTCATTCTGGGGCATTTTATATATATATATATATCTATTATAATATGTATAATTGTATATGACTAACAGAGTAACCTACTGTATATGTATCCGCCCCGTAGATGTATATAGTATTATGTACAGTATATGTATATGACTAATAGAGTAAGCTATTACGTATCTCCTCCCCCTAGGTGTGGCTGGTGTACTATAGAGGGCCTTGATGTCTTAGCAGTTATTTGGGCAATTTTAGACGATTTTATACAGCTTAGGAAGGATCTGTGTGAACGAAAAAGGGTAAAGACTGTCTCAATCAACCCTCTGACTTCCATTTACCCTTCCTAATCTGAATAAAATTGCATTATAACAGCCGGACAACAGATAATAAATGCGTATTGTACCTCGAAAGGGTTAATTTTACAGTTCAGCCGGTATCACACGAGAGCTTTCATAGTCAACATTCGATGATCAACATTTTTCTTGCAACATTTCTGGAATATTTTGCACTGGTATCGGAAACTAGACTGATGATAGATGAATTTAGGTAACTGAATCATATACAATGTTTACCTCATAAGCTGCCAGACCAGTGTTGAGGATAAATGTTGAGTGAAAATGCTCTCGTGTGATACCGGCTTAAGGGGAGGCAGACTGTTTTTCTGGACCTCCTTCTCCGGCCTCATGTTTAGCCCCATTGCTATTTAGATTATAAGACGTTCGGCCCATTAGTTTGGCGATTTTAACACCTATCGCCCCATTTCGTTGTAAATTTTAAGACCTTTCGTGCCATTTAGGCGTCGATTTTTTCCTGGCGAGCGAGAGCGAGCCTGCAATTTGAAGAGGAACCGGCCTTCGGGCGGGACATTTTTCTACCGAAAAATGTACACATTTATCTTGAAGGGGGTCTAGGGGGTATTTTTCTAGGCCTGATGGAGGTCTAGGGAGGAAACTAAAATAATATATGAATAAATGAATTAATAGACCAAACAAACGGTCAGTCTCCCCTTAAGTTATGTATCTCCTTCCCCTAGGTGTGGCTGGTACTATAGAGGGCGTTGATGTGGACACCTCGTATTTCACCGGTAACTATGTTCCAAAGGTGTCTGTACAAGCCGCAACACTGTCTCCCGAGGGTATGTTACATTTCCATAGCCAATATTAACCCAATCACTGCGGCAATTGTCATATGACAATAGCTTGGTCCGCACTGCACCATACGGGGGTTTTGGACTAAAAGTGACCTTCATTCTCTGCACATTTTCATGTATAAATAAGAGCTAGAACGTATTTCAATGATATATCCCTGAAAGTAGAGGGATAGACCTTTCTAATGACACCTGAATCATGTCTGTACAATGACTGGTTGCCGTGCAACGATATTGCAAAGGTAGGGCTAAATCGATAAAATATAGCGGTTTTGAGCGGTTTTCGCGATTCCCAAGTCTACAGGGCAGATTGAGATGTATCACAGCGACCTCAGTAGGCCTATACGCCCAGACGCGGCGGCCTGTGGATGGAAGGGTCCCGCTCTGCTTGGACTCACTTGCCTGCCTCCCAGGCCTTGCACTACACAGATTTTTGGCGATTGTCATATGACAATTGCCGCAGTGATGTCCATATTTTTTTTTATAGTATGCCCGCAGTCATTGAGTTAAATAAAGGCGGCGTCCTACGAGCAGTTTAGAAAGGCCGTATAGGATTAAGTATAGAAAGGCAGTGTTACCAATGTATGCCTGGATAGCTTGAATACACGTTAACCCCTTCTGCACGATGACACCTCTTGAACCTTTTATTTTGGCTATCAATAGACGATTTTATGCTGTTTAACCCTCAACACGCGGTGCCTGTCATATAATGGGAGAGAGAATATTGGCCACCCCTGCGGCACCCGTCATATGACGGGTGCCATTTTGAGGCCATTATGAGTTATGAGAGAGAAACCAAGCGTTGGGGGGACGATAGGCGACCTCGAACCGCTCGCCACCGCTACGTAGCCGTCACTGAGACATACTGTATCTCATCCCCGTCTCCCTACTGGTCTCAACAAGGATAAAATGGGCAAAAATACCTAATTTTAGGGTATTTTTGCTTCCGGTTGCACGATCGTTGCAAGAGAATCCGTGGTCGTACAAAGATAATTCAGGTGTCATTGGAAAGTTCTATTATCGCCCTTTCACGGATATATAATTGTATTACGCTCTGGTTCTTGCTTATGCATGAAAAAGAGCATGGAATGAAGCTCATTATCTGTAAATATACCCGCTAGGCGCTACGGTGATGTAAACAAGACAGCCCGCTCGTTGGGAGTTAAGAACGTTCTATGTTATTCAGAGGGTTTATTGAAGTAGCATTTACTTTACCCTTTGAGTTCTGAAGGTTGGTTACAAGCTAAAGAAAATATATGACAAACATTACGTCATGGTGCTGAAGGGGTTAATTCCCATACCATTCCCACCCATTCCAGACGAGGCCACCATTCCCAGCCGAAGGAGTGAGATGGGAGAAGAAGCCAGCGAAGAGGAATTGGCTCAAGTGGCTCGGATCAACAGTGAGGTGAGATTAGCTATAGGGTGTTCTAGCTCTCTCTCTCTCTCACTTCAGTTATGAGATCAGCAAGAGTGATTTGGCTCAAGTCTCTCGGATAAACAGTGAGGTGAGATTAGCTCTCACATTGTATTTATATCAATCTCATATCCTGTGTGTGTGTGTGTGTGTGTGTGTGTGTGTGTGTGTGTGTGTGTGTGTGTGTGTGTGTCATAATATACCAATTATTATGTTCTATCCAACAACCAACTCTACTCCTAAAATTGATTAATGAAATATTACAAACACATGTGGCAGTCAGTGGATTCGAACCCAGGACGCTCACACCGAATATCAACACCTTATGCATTACACCACGAAGGCAGTTAAAGAATGGTGGACACTGCCTACGATTTTATTATGCAACTTCGAATCCTGCATATCAATCTAAGCATGTACACACATCCCAACTGCAACTCACATAGGATATGCATATGTGAATGGAAAGAGCAATTAATGGGGCCTTAACCACTAGGGAAGGCCTCTCGATAAATTACTCCTGAACCAATATCAATAAATAAGAAGGTAAATAACTATCAATATTACCATTTACCCATTTAAAGGTATATTGGTGGTAATAAACCCACCTTAATACCTAATAAAAAGATAAATCACTATCAATATTATTTTCTACCCATTTAAAGGGTGACCGGTCAACTCAACCAGTAGACCATTTCAACCAGTACCAAATGAACCAATACGGTTAGGTTAGGTTAGTACTATATTTTGGCACTGGTTTGGTTGGTCTGGGTTAATTTGGCACTGGTTGAGAGCTACTGGTTGAAATGGTCTACTGGTTGAGATGACATGGAACCCATTTAAAGGTATATTGGTGACAATACAGTATACCCATCTGATACCAATTAGAAAGGTATATTACTATCAATACACTCATCTACCCATTCAAAGGTGTATTGGTGGTAATAAACCCACCTTATACCTATTAAATAGATAAATCACTATGAATACTATATTCTACCCATTTAAAGGTGTATTAGTGGTAATAAACCCATCTTATACCAATTAGAAAGGTAAATAACTTTCAATATAACCAATGATCTTATATACCTTTTTTCATGCATCTTTAAAAGGTAGAGGTATCTTTTACGATATAGCCTACATTACCTATAAAATCATAGAAGGTATATCACTCCAAATTATCCTGATCCTATTTAGGGGGATATTTCCACTAGAGGGATTTTTTCTGGACCCATTTCTCCCTCATGTTTATCCCCATTGCTTTTGATATTTTAAGACGGTCGTCCCATTAGTTTGGCGATTTTAAGAACTTTCGCCCCATTTCTGTCAATTATAAGACCTTTCGTGGCATTTAGGTGTCGATATTTTTCCAGGCAAGCGATACCGGCATTCAGCTTGGACATTTTTCTACCGAGAAATGTACACATTTATCTCGAAGGGGGGTCTTGGGGGTATTTTTTAAAAGTTTGATGGAGGTTTAGAGAGCAAACTAAAAACCTCACTTTAAGCATCAAATTGTCCTCTCTTTGTGTGATCTCTTACATTTGGAATCCCATTACGCCATCAGACAGTACACTAGGACCATACGGCTGGGAAAGTGTAGATAGCAGAGAAGGGGTGTTGTAGATAGAAGAAGCTGTTGGAATGGCTTTGGTATGTGTGTTATTAGTCTGTATACGTCGTCGAGGTGTCCCCCGATTGGGTGCGACCATGTGAGACACGCTAGGACGTACTACCACACCCACTAAATAGGCTGGGATCAAACCCAGGTCTAGCAAATTCACACGTGGGCGTGCTCTTTACTCGGACGCCGCGGCTCTAAATCTATGTATATATTAATTTATTTATACATTTATTCCCCTCCAAGGCATGGACGACTATAATCCCGATGACTGAAGCCCGTCCAGGTTACCAAGACACCTGCCACACCTACCTGTCCACCCTCCCCTCCACCACCACCAGCCGCTACACCCACGTCCGACTCAACATATACCCGGACGGTGGGATTGCCAGGCTCCGGGTCTTTGGTTCGGCTCTCCCGGATTGGTCTACCTTCCCGCGAACTAAGGTATTAACCCGTACAGTACCAGTGACGTCCTTTTCATTATATTCTGGCAACTATTAAACTTTTTATTCGGCCATTGCTCACTTCAACCTATCAATTCCGATGTTCCTCAGGGCCCTGTCGTGTCTCCAGTTCTCTTTCTAGTATTCATGAACTCCTTCCTGGCGGGACACGTCACTTGACTGATACCAAAATCCGCTTATCATGTCTCCTGGGAGTGAGGCAAGCGGTTGCAGGCAGTGCAGGACCCCTTCGTCCGTCGCCTACCATGGCTGAGCGAGCACTGACGTAACTCAGACCTGTCTGCCACTTCAATGCAGAATTAGCGAAAATAGCTCAGAACCGCTAATGTTTAGCAATTTTGGCCAAACTTTGCAAGACAATCAGACGTCGTACAGAGATTATTCAGGTGTCATTGGAAAGCTCAATTACTGTACTTTCACGGATAACATTGTATTACGTTCTGGCTCTTGTTTATGCATCAAAATGTGCAGGGAATGAAGGTCAATTAGGGCCAAAAGTTAATGATCTTCTCAGCTGTACCTCTAGTCCTATCCACTCATATGCTGATGACTCTACCTTACACTATTCAAATAGTTTTCCACAATGACCTTGCATGCAATCACTCCAAAAGTCACGTGATGAAGCCATAGCATGCCTATCTTCTGATCTATCAACTATCTATCTACAATTGGGGCAGAGCAAACCTTGTTACTGTCAATGCTTCCAAAACCCAATCTCTCCTATCTACCCGTCACCCTCTTCCACACAACTTTTCCTTATTCTTCAACAATACACAAATAAACCCTTCATCTTCTCTCAGTATTCTGTGTGTTTCTTTTTATCCTGACCTTTCTTGGAAAGATCATAATACCACTCATGCTAAAACAGCTTCCCATAAGTTAGGTGTGCTCAACTGTCTCCGTGAGTTTTTCGCCTCCGCGCAGCTTCGTGCTCTGTTTAGGGGCACAGTGAGCCCATGTATTGAGTATTGTTTGCATATGTGGGTAGATTCCACCCATACCGCATTTCTTATCCTAAATATTGTAATCATTATACTATAAGTAGCTACTAGTATTGCAGTTAGTTAAATCTGTGAGACGGTGACCATTGAAAATCGGTATTAGTCCTACCAGTTCTGGGACCATAAATATTAGGGATTTCTGTTAACAGTGTAGAGACATGATAATTTCTCGCCCGGTTGAGATGAACTTAACATAATGGCAATGTCAAAACTATATCTGTTAATCCATTTATATATTTTACAGTTGTTGGACCTCGCCCGTGTGGAGGTGGGTGGTGTATGTGTGGGTTACAGCGACGCCCACTATGGCCACCCGAGGAACCTCATCAGTCCCGGCCGAGGGTTTAACATATTAGTTTTGAGATTTTAAGACGTTCCTTCCATTAGTTTTCGATTTTAAGACCCTTCGCCCCATTTCTTTGTCAATATTAAGACCTTTTGTGACATTTAGGTGTCGATTTTTTCCTGGCGAGCGTTAGTGAGCCAGCATTGTATGGACAAATCCGGCTTCGCCGGAGAAATTTTTCTATCAAAAAATTTACAAATTTAGCTTGCCGTCAAAACAAAAAATATATATAAGCTGGCTCGCTACCGCTCGCCAGGAAAATATTGACATCTGGATGGGGATAAACGTCTTAAGTATATATATTTTACAGTTGATGGACCTCGCCCGCGTGGAGGTGGGCGGGGTATGTGTGGGTTATAGCGACGCCCACTACGGCCACCCGAGGAACCTCATCAGTCCCGGCCGAGGGGTTAACATGGGCGATGGTTGGGAGACTGCTAGGAGGCTTGACCGTCCTCCTGTTCTTGAAGGTATAATCTGTCTTTTTCCTCTTCCTATGACTTACACTGCTTCAAACTCCATGTATCTCTCTCTGTGAATGTGTGTGTGAGGGGTTAACACAGGCGATGGTTGGGAGACTGCTAGGAGGCTTGATCGTCCGCCTGTTCTTGAAGGTAAAATCTGTCTTTCCCTCTTCCTATGACTTAAACTACTTCAAACTCCGTGTGTCCAGGCATTTTGACTCTAACATAAACCCGGATGCCGTAGTCTCTAGCTCGCTTATAAGAATTCGTGGGCCCCTTATGTTAACTATCTGGATTGTTTTGTTGATAGAAATTTCTTATAAAAAAAACAAAAAACAAAAAACAAAATATATATATACTGTATATAAATTATGTATATATACATATGTATATATATATATATATATATACAGTCTATATATATATATAATATATTATATATATATATATAATATATATATATATATATATTATATATATATATATATATATATAGATATATATATATATATATACATACAGTGTATATATATATATATATATATATATATATATATATATATATATATATATATATATATATATATATATATATATATATATATAGATATATATATAATATTATATATATATATATATATAATATATATATATATATATATATACATATATATATATATATATATATATATATATATATATATATATAGTTTCATAGTTGATGTATAGATAATTGTATTAGTATATTCGTTTCTAGAGATATTTATCCATGATTAGAAATAATACGAAGTCCACGAACATTTATGAGTGGGATAGAGACTATGTTACCTGAGTGTACCTTGGATCTGGCTTAAGGGGGGATGGGCCGCTTTTCTGGACCACTTTCTCCCTCATGCTTAGCCCCGTTAGTTTTGAGATGTTAAGACGTTCGGCCCATTAATTTGGCGATTTTAACACCTTTCGCCCTATTTCGTTGTCAATTTTAAGACTTTTCGTGCCATTTAGGTGTTGATTATTTCCTGGCAAGCGATAGTGAGCTTGCACTTTGGCCGGAAAATTTTTCTACCGAAAAATGTACAAATCTAACTTGAGGGGGTGTTTTTCTAAGCTTGATGGAGGTCTAGGGAGAAAAAAAAACAAATATATATGAATAAATGAATTAATAGACCAAACAAACGGCCAGTCTCCCCTTAATAATCCAGAAGGGTTGATAGCCTCCGAAGTCCTATTTTAACTAACTAATCAATACTACAAGGGACTGGAGTTCTCGAAAAGGGGCTCCAGTCCTGATGCTATTATAGACTTACAGTGTGCTGGCTTAATAATCCAGAAGGGTTAAGGGGAGATGGGTAGTTTTTCTTGTCCCCTTTCTTCCTCATGTTTAGCCCCATTAGTTTTCAGATTTTATGATGTTCGACCCTTTAGTTTGGCTATTTTAAGACCTTCGCCCCATTTAGTTGTCAATATTAAGACTTTTTGTGTCATTTAGGTGTAAAAAAAATCCTGGCAAGCGATAGCGAGCCTGTATTTTAAGAGGAACCGGCCCTATCAAAAAATGTACACATTTATTTTGAAGGAGGGTCTTGGGTGAGTGTTTTTTTTAAGCTTGATGGTGGTCTAGAGAGGAAACTGAATATATGATAAAAATATATATAAATAAGGACAAAAATACGCCATCCCCCCTTAACCCAAAAACAGCGACCGTTCTCAATAGAGGTTTTTCTGGTGCACTGCGACCATCCTCAATAGATCCAGAGCATAAAAAAATCCTTAGAAAACAACCCAGTGGCACTCAAAACAAAGCAATTTGTGATTAGGTGAGATAATTCCCCTCCACTACATGCTACCACTCCTACATATGTGTCCCCCCTCCCCCCTTCTTCCCTCCTCCTCAATTATCAGCTATTTTTCCTCTTTTATCAGGTAATTTTTGGCGCAAATATCTCCCTCCCGGTCTCTTTAACGCTGGTGAGGCAGCTAGAGATCCTTGCAACAGAGAGACTTGTACTCAGACTCGCCAGTGTCGCTTGTGAGCTTAGAGAGGGAGATAATAATAATAATAATAATAATAATATTTATTCAGTTAGCAATTTACAGAGTTGGTACCACATAGTATGTTACAAATATGACATGTACCAGACTTGCATAATTCCAACTAAGGATAGCCCAATAAGGCTGTTAGGCGTATTTCCATTGGGGTCCTTGTGGGATAAGGTTAGCTGGGGAAAATGGGGAGGATAAAGAAATAGATACTTTAGAGAAAGTATTTCTAGGGGGTTATTTTAAGATACCTTACATCCTATAGTAAATATCAGTAATCCGTAATCAGTAATCATTTCAGTTTGGTTTGTCTATCTCTTATGTCGCATTTAGTAGTAGACATAAGCTTGGTGCTCCCTTCTCGCAGCTGTCCGGTTCAGGTGTTCCTTCAGGCTACGTCTGAAGGAATACAGTGTTCTCTTTTCACGGACTGACTGGGGTAGGTCGTTCCAGTCTTTGATGGCGGTGAAGAAGAATGTTTGCTTACCCTGTCCTTGGATTCTCGGGACCTTAAAATTAAACATCCTGTTTCTTGTATTATGTCCACTCCTCTCATTTGCTTTAACAAAATCATTCTTTAGATACTCTGGAGCTCTGTCATAGAACATTTTGAAGGCATTAGTGAGCCTGATTTGTTTGGCCCTGTCAGAGACATTGAGCATACCTAGTGACTGAAGTAATTGTTCCTGGCCAACATGTGATCTGGGTCCTAGGTTCAGCATGAACCTAACTATTTTATTTTGAGTGACCTGAAGTTTGTGCTGTGCTGATTTAGATGATGCAGAGTACCAGGATGACACAGAATAGTCAAAATGACATTGAACAAGCGCTTGGCAGAGGGTCTTTTTGGTCGCCGCGGGCAAGCATCCCACCTGTCTATACAGGTATTTTATACGTGCTCTACACTTACTCAGGATAGATTCCAAAATTGTTTCACCTGACAAACTCGCGTCCAGTTTTAGTCCGAGATATTTAACTTGTGACACTGTTGTTATAGGAATATCATTACAGTTGACCGAGAAGCCCACAATGTCTTTCAGTTTGCGTTTTGTTCCACATAAGATGGCTTCCGTCTTGCCCAGGTGAAGAGATAGTCTATTGTCCACTAGCCATTCACTACATGATTCTAGTTCTTTGGAAAGTGAAGCAGCAATACTTATTGGGTCTTTTCCTGAAACCAGAAGCACGCTGTCGTCTGCATACAGTAATAATTTACATGAGACGCTCAGTTCCATGTCGTTCACATACCAGAGAAAGAGTAAGGGACCAAGGATGCTTCCCTGCGGGACCCCACAGTTAATTGGCATAGGATCAGATATATTATCATCAATTTTGACTCTTTGGGTTCTACCACTAAGATAAGATTTAAACCAGTTCACAGACCCTATGCCCATTGCTTGTAGTTTATTACATAGGATATCATGGTCTACTGTGTCAAACGCTTTTTGTAGATCAAGAAGAACCATACCGGTGTAGTTACCTTTAGACATTTCTTTACGAATGTGATCCGTTAAGTGGATGAGACAGGAGTCTGTCGAGTACATGCATCTGAAACCTGATTGAAACTTATAGAATAGATCATTTTGTTTGAGGTAGTGTTCAATTTGGGTGTATACCACTCTATCAAGGATTTTAGATACAATACATAATATGCTAACTGGTCTGTAGTTACCAACTTCTAGCTTATTTCCTTTCTTGAATAGAGGGGTTACAATAGCTTCCTTCAGTTCAGCAGGTACAGTGTTGGTGTTAATTGACAAGTTGATGATGTGGGTTAGGGGGCCTGCTATACCAATGGCTCCATCTCGTAGAAATTTGGCAGGAATTTTGTCTGGTCCTGTGCTTTTATGTACATTTAGGTTAGACAGCTCGTCAAAAGTGTATTTTGGTGTAACATTTTGAAATCCAAATGTGTTCGGGTGTATGTCTTTATCTCTGTAGAAATTTCGAAAGGTGGCCGTTGTTGTCGTGTATTTATTGAGAGGTTGAGGTAGGTTCTGTGCAAGTATGTTTGCTATGGAGGTGAAGAAGGAGTTGAAGTAGGTTGAAATTTGTCATTTATCGTGGCAAACCTGATCATTAATGGTGAGAGCAATATTAGTGTTAGACGAATCCCTTGTCTTGTTGCTGTAGCCTGTTGTTTTTAGATGCCTCCATAATTTCTTTGGGTTATTCTGATATTCCTCTGCCTTATTGTGAAAATAATTAGTTTTCGCTGATTTTATTTTCCTACTTAGTTTATTCCTGGCCCTGTTGAACTCATGTTTCAGACCTTGATCCTGTCTATGTTTCGCTAGCCTTTTTAACAGATTGTCTCTGTGTTCCAGATGGTGTAGTATGTCATTGTTGATCCATGGGTCTGACCTTGCTTTAATTCGTACGTCTTTCAGAGGAGCTATTTCGTCTAGAATGTTTGTGATAATGGTTCTGAAGCCAACCCATGCGTCATTAACGTTTGTACTTCCAAACACTGGAGACCAGTCTGTATTCCATAAAATGTCCATAAATGTTTCTTTATTGTAGTGGAGGATATACGTCCCCCCAACTCTTGCCTCATGATACGACCTTGCGGCAATAATATGTCTTTTCCACCCCCAAAATGCTATTCCCATTTCTTTTATTGCTCTAAAATGTTCATATGTTCATATTAAAAGGAAAATAGGCGCATATGTATAAGTAATAATTGTATATATGTTACATATGACAATTTTCGTCAGAATAGAACCAAATACCTTCGCTTGGCAGGAGGGTTTGAACTACCATAGCTTCGCAGTTTATGAGTTAATAGCCTCTGAAGTCCTATTTTAACTATCTGATACAGCGGATACGGGCGGTGTTCTGCGGGTGTTGGGGTCGGAGTGGGCGGTGCTGCGGCTGGGGCACACGGGCGTCATCAAACAGCTGGAGATAGACACACACCACTTCAAGGTAAGGGGTTGAAGGGGGGGAGGGAGCAAGGGAGGTTCTGGCCGCCCGTCTCCCTTATGTTTAGCCTAATTAATTTTCAAAATTTAAGATGTTCAGCCCATTAGTTAGGTGATTTTAATACTTTTTGTCCCATTTGTTCATCAATATTAACCCTTACAGTCCCAGGCCCGAGTATATTCGTCAGTAGATAAGTAACTCCCCAGTCCCAGGCCCGAGTATATTCGTCAGTAATGTACTTTCCTTGTAACTGCCTGTACAACCCTGTACCAGTTACCACAACCTTTTGAGCACTGCTCCCGTGCTGGCAACACTTCTCACAGCATATATAAGACCCGCTGAAGGGTGGCAGGGCCAGTCTTGCCTCACTCTTGAGGTGAAAAGGTGGTCTCTCCTGCCATTTTTGCCACAGTGCTTGGGACTGCAGGGGCTTTTATTACTGTATCCTACTGTATGGTATGTGTTAAGAGATTTAGTACCATTTAGGTGTCAATTTTTTCTGGCGAGTGATAGCAAGTTTGTAACTTGGGAGGAATCGGCCTTTGACGGAACATTTCCCTAGTGAGGGAGAGAGTTCCAGTGTTTACTGGTTGAGTGGAACACTGAAAACTGGTTCACTCTTGAATTAGAGAGTTGGACAGAATAGGGGTGAGACTGTGTTGAATTCTGAATTTGGTAACTCATACTTATTCACAAGTATTTGTTCCTTCTTCAACCTGTCCACATCTCTTTCCTTTAGCACCTTCTTGTTGTCTTCACCCAGGGTTTTTACCAGGTTTTGAGATTGGATTCTACTTAACTGGAGAAGTCAAATTCACACAACACATGCACAGAAGAAATAAAGGAAACATATAACACTGAGTATATTTATGAACAGTATTTATTTGTCTACTCTTAGGATTAACAACACAAATAATTACATGTGGATAAATGGTTTACAAAAATATATTTTGCATTGTAATTCATTACTAGTGGTGCAAAATATCGAAGACCTAATACCAGTTGTAAGTAAGATCTATTTAATTAAGTATTGACGAAAAAATGACAAAAACACAAAAACGGCTTTAACTCGGAATATTATGGCTTGACCTTGCTGCAATATTGGTGGTGTAATGGTTAAGGTGTCTAAAAATCTGTGTGATAACCCGGGTTCGAGCCCTGGTGGATCACATATGTGCTTTCATTAATTTAATTGGAGGTGTTTGGTGTTGTGGTGAAATTAATAAAAAATAGATGTAAACATACAATATATAACCAGTGTGTATGTACTTGCAGGGAAACTTTCCCGACTCTTGCCGGCTGGACGGATGTTTGGTGACCGACTCTACCAACACGGACGTCTTAACTAACGAAAACATCTGGAAAACCATCTTGCCCCCTCAGAAGGTTGGTATGGCATCGACCACTTGTCAGTTTAACCACTTCCAATACGGGTGATGGCATTGTTCCTTATAGTCTGGCCATTATCAGACGATTTTATACAACTGCAAATACGGTGTAGCGTCTGCCACCGCTGGGTACACCACGGGAAGAAGCGCTGCACTAGAATAAAGGTACCTTTACCGAGGAAGAAGTCCAAAGTTGAGAAATTTGTATGGGTAGTATGCAAAGGTGAGCTTATGATCAATGGTCAGCTCAAGTGAAAACTTTGGCAATGAGGCACTAGAGATGGTGGTCAAGTTTTGCTACTTGGGAGATACAATCTCTGCCGGTGGCGGGGCCGAAGCTGCCACTATCGCCAGAATTAGATGCAGCTGGGAAAAGTTCAGAGAACTGTTGCCACTACTCACTATGAGAAGACTCCCTCTTCCCTTGAAGGGAAATGTGGACGCTTCATGTGTTTGAAGCACAATGACATGCTTCAGAAACGTGGCCTGTCAAAGTGGATGATATCAACAGAATGGAGCGCAATGAGATGAGAATGGTACGCGAGATGGATGTGTGGGGTCAAACTGCAAGATAGGTTATCTAGTGAAGAGTTGAGGAGACGGTTAGGCATCAAGAATACCAGTGATGCGATGCTTACTAGTAGGCTTGGCTGGTTTGGGCATGTGGAGAGGATGGATGCACTAAGTTGGATGAAAAGATGCAAGCCCGTGAACGTGGGGGGAGCTGCACCAAGGGGAAAACCAAGAATGATATGGGAGATCTTGAAGAACAAAACCTGTCAAGTGAGGCAGCTCTAAATAGGGCTGCCCGGAGCACCGCCATTAGGACATGAGAATGGAACCGCACCCTGTGTGGAACACTCGGTCTTTAAATTTATGTATGTATGTATGTATGCATGTATGCATGTATTTATGTATGCATAGGAAAGACGCCTAGTAATCAAGCTGCCTTTTTTCTCCTTCATACACACAGGAAAAAAAAATAGTGTGTTGATAATATTATAGTCTATATTATTGTTTTGACATATTAATTAAAATGTAAAACTTGCAAACTAAACAAACCAAAATTGGGACAAGGACAATATAAAGTCAAATTAAATTATCAAAATCGCTATGTGGAAACAACGCTTACTAAAATGAAAATTATTAAATAAAAGAACACAATCCACCACATAGGGTGTACATAACTACATGAGCAAGTTAATCTGTTTCCCAAGCAAACCAATCGCACATATAACAACGCACTATCGTCACGTTAAAGGAAGTAGTCAAGTTTGGGAAGTCCGGGACGTTCTGGCAAATTTTACTAAACTCTGCATGAATAAAGAAACTACATGTTAAATGTCAAAATATTATTTAAAATCAAATTTGCAACATGACAAGACATTAACAATAGTAAAAAATACAAATATTGATAAGATATCTATACTATTACAAAATAATATATAAAATACAGTACAGCACTCACTAACGATAGTGCTATCGGGTAGGTACCTGTAAGCATAGCATGCTTCAAGTGACCCCTATCAATAACTACCCTACAAATAACCTACATTTATAGCACAAATAAACTAAGGAAATCGCAAAAGTAAGCAATTGATACTATCGACAATGAATACATATAATATAAAGAGAAATAATTGCAAAATATGAAGTAACAACAGATTTAAACAAAGAGTACTCTTTTAACAAGAACAATAAATTTAAAAAATCATCAATATTTTAAAATGTAAAACTTGCAAACTAAACAAACCAAAATTGGGACAAGGACAATATAAAGTCAAATTAAATTATCAAAATCGCTATGTGGAAACAACGTTTACTAAAATGAAAATTATTAAATAAAAGAACACAATCCACCACATAGGGTGTACATCACTACATGAGCAAGTTAATCTGTTTCCCAAGCAAACCAATCGCACATATAACAACGCACTATCGTCACGTTAAAGGAAGTAGTCAAGTTTGGGAAGTCCGGGACGTTCTGGCAAATTTTACTAAACTCTGCATGAATAAAGAAACTACATGTTAAATGTCAAAATATTATTTAAAATCAAATTTGCAACATGACAAGACATTAACAATAGTAAAAAAATACAAATATTGATAAGATATCTATACTATTACAAAATAATATATAAAATACAGTACAGCACTCACTAACGATAGTGCTATCGGGTAGGTACCTGTAAGCATAGCATGCCTCAAGTGACCCCTATCAATAACTACCCTACAAATAACCTACATTTATAGCACAAATAAACTAAGGAAATCGCAAAAGTAAGCAATTGATACTATCGACAATGAATACATATAATATAAAGAGAAATAATTGCAAAATATGAAGTAACAACAGATTTAAACAAAGAGTACTCTTTTAACAAGAATAATAAATTTAAAAAATCATCAATATTAATAAAAAGAAAAAGATAAACAATAAATACAGACAAAAAGTAAGCAGAGGTTATACAAGAAACTTCAAGTTAAAAATGCTTGATTAAAATTATTGATGTCAAATTTTAGAATACAGTCACAATAATTGACCCTAAAAAGATTAAATTTATGGAACAATTTACTTGCCTCAAAACCTCTGTCCACTAAGAGTCTGTATAGTAACCTAGCTCTAGCCCAAAAGTCATCTACTTTAGTGCAGATTTTACAAAATCTTATTAATTGGGAATAAAAACAATTATAAGTGATTTTACTATCGATATTACTACTAGGGAAAGGAAAGTTTATTACGTTAAAATTAAAATCATCAACTTTGTGATATACTTTAAGTATGCACTGTTCATTAACAATCTCTATATTTATATCAAGAAAATTTTCAACTTTATAATTTACGTTACATTGTGTGAGGGGAATAGAATTAGGGTAAATAAGTTTAGCAACTTGATTAAAATTTAACAAATTGCAAACAAGAATATCATCAATATCTACTATTATTACTTAACAGTTTAGCAAGTGCTAATTTTCTGGAATTTTATTTTTCTTGCTACTGTCAACTAAGTCTTTTATATATTTAAATTCTAAAGCAAGCAAGAATAAGTCTGCAATTAAAGGGCTAGCATTTCCACCCATAGGAATTCCTAATATTTGTTTGAAAATGTACGGCCCGAATCTAACATAAGTATTGAAAAGGAGGAATTTAAGGGCATCTTTAAGTTTAGTTCTATCAAAATATACAGAACTAGTGGGAGTAGAGCTAAGTGATGCATTATTAAAATATGTATAAACATTTATGAAATAATTACCATTCCTAACGAACCTGTCAAAGTGCAAATCTATAATAAAGCAAAGCTCTGAATATACTAAATCTAAAGGCAAATTGGTATACAAAGTTGAAAAGTCGAAGCTATGTACCGAGGTAACTTTCGGCATGGTATTTATTTTATCAATAACTTCTAACGAATTGTCAACACTCCAATAATAGTTAATGCCAGTTCTTCTCATGATGGTATTACAATATCTTTTATGAGTACTTTTAATGTATTTTAAGCAATTTACTACTTGTTCTGATAGAGTTTTAGTGGTAGCAAATTTTGCTCCGGCAATAAAGCGATATTTATAAGGTCTTTTATGAAATTTAGGTAACATGTATAATTTGCAATGCACTTGTTCTTATCAGAAAGTTTAATATCAAATATTATATTTTTCTTGGTATGTTCATCGATTAAGTTATCAATATTCAGATTATTTTGAATTTCATAAACAGAATTACCGCAAATATTTTTACGTAATATGTTACCCTTAATACCTAATTCTTTTTTCATATTTTCAAGATAAAATTTCTTACATGCGAAGCTATAATTATTGCTGGCTTTATCTACTGTAGTGATTACAAAATGTTTATGTAAATTTATTAAATCAGCTTTAAGCTTATTATAATTATAGTCTATAAAATCTGAAAGATTAAATTCATTTTTAAGCGAGAACATTTTATTTCTAATTAACTTAATTAATAATTTAGACCATGCTTCTAGTTCTCTCGCATTGCAGCACGCAATTTTTAACAATTTATCTTTTAATTTATTGACTGAAAAAACAATATCTTTTAAAATTATGTCCCATGTTACTTTATTACTCCCTATTCTAAATTTAAACCCTTTACGACATAGCTCCGCTAATTTGTCGTTTGCAAAATGTTTAATAATAGAAAAAGAAAAAGAAAAAGATAAACAATAAATACAGACAAAAAGTAAGCAGAGGTTATACAAGAAACTTCAAGTTAAAAATGCTTGATTAAAATTATTGATGTCAAATTTTAGAATACAGTCACAATAATTGACCCTAAAAAGATTAAATTTATGGAACAATTTACTTGCCTCAAAACCTCTGTCCACTAAGAGTCTGTATAGTAACCTAGCTCTAGCCCAAAAGTCATCTACTTTAGTGCAGATTTTACAAAATCTTATTAATTGGGAATAAAAACAATTATAAGTGATTTTACTATCGATATTACTACTAGGGAAAGGAAAGTTTATTACGTTAAAATTAAAATCATCAACTTTGTGATCTACTTTAAGTATGCACTGTTCATTAACAATCTCTATATTTATATCAAGAAAATTTTCAACTTTATAATTTACGTTACATTGTGTGAGGGGAATAGAATTAGGGTAAATAAGTTTAGCAACTTGATTAAAATTTAACAAATTGCAAACAAGAATATCATCAATATATCTACTATTATTACTTAACAGTTTAGCAAGTGCTAATTTTTCTGGAATTTTATTTTTCTTGCTACTGTCAACTAAGTCTTTTATATATTTAAATTCTAAAGCAAGCAAGAATAAGTCTGCAATTAAAGGGCTAGCATTTCCACCCATAGGAATTCCTAATATTTGTTTGAAAATGTACGGCCCGAATCTAACATAAGTATTGAAAAGGAGGAATTTAAGGGCATCTTTAAGTTTAGTTCTATCAAAATATACAGAACTAGTGGGAGTAGAGCTAAGTGATGCATTATTAAAATATGTATAAACATTTATGAAATAATTACCATTCCTAACGAACCTGTCAAAGTGCAAATCTATAATAAAGCAAAGCTCTGAATATACTAAATCTAAAGGCAAATTGGTATACAAAGTTGAAAAGTCGAAGCTATGTACCGAGGTAACTTTCGGCATGGTATTTATTTTATCAATAACTTCTAACGAATTGTCAACACTCCAATAATAGTTAATGCCAGTTCTTCTCATGATGGTATTACAATATCTTTTATGAGTACTTTTAATGTATTTTAAGCAATTTACTACTTGATCATTCATAAGCAGAGTAAAATCGTCTAATGGTAGCCATAATCTAAAGACACATATAGCTTCTTCTGTACTGAAGGGTTAAGGCTATAAGGAAGAACAAGCTGTAGGCATTAATACTTACCAGAAATACAAGCGAAAATACAGTATGTTCGTTGGACACACATATAAGACCTTTTGCCCCATTTCGTTGTCAATTTTAAGAGCTTGTGCCATTTAGGTGTCCATTTTTTCGTGGCAAGCGATAGTGAGCCTGCAATTTAGGAGGAATTGGCCTTTGGCCGGAGAATTTTCTACCGAAAAATGCACAATTTACCTCAAATGGGGGTTTTCGGAGTAGTTTTATAAGTTTAATGGAGGTCTAGGAAGCAAGCTAAAATCCTCATCTTAAATTGTTGTTCGGTAGCAAAATTATAATAAAATGCTTACAGTCATGTGTTTGCATTAATAAAAAAATGCATTTGTTATTTCAGCTGCGCGCGCACAGCCAGCACTTCTACGAGCAGGAGTTGAGAGCCGCAGGACCTGTGTCGCACGTTAGGTTGGTCATGGCGCCAGACGGGGGAATCAGCCGCGTCAGAATATTAGGCACCATCTACTCTAAGCTCTAGGATAACGGTTCACAGACATCTCAACCAGTGAAGCCGGTATCACACGAGCGCTTTTCCACTCAACATTTATCCTCAACACTGGTCTGGCAGCCTATGAGGTCAACATTTAATATTTTTCTGTTACCTAACTTCATCTACCATCAGTCTAGTTTCCGATACCAGCGCAAAATATTCCAGAAATGATGCCCGAAAAATGTTGATCATCGAATGTTGACTATAAAAGCTCTCGTGTGATACCAGTTTAATTCTCAACCAGTGCCAAATCAACCAAATCAAGACCAACCATCTACTCCAAGCTCTAGGACAACATATTATTTTTAACATCTTTCTTAACACGTGATTCTCCCAGGATATCACATACAGAACTTACACACTCTAACCATTGTAGCCAAATGTAAAACTTGCAAACTAAACAAACCAAAACTTGGAAAAAGACAATATAAAGGCAAAATAACTGATCAAAATTGCTATGTGGAAATAACGCTTACTAAAATAAAATGTATGAAATAAAAGAACACAATGCACCACATAGGGTGTACACTGTACATTACTACATTAGCAAGTTAATCTGTTTCAGTTTCTGTTTTAACTGTTCCCGAACATCTCAACCAGTGCCAAATCAACCAAGACCAACCAAACCAGTGCCAAAATATAGTACTAACCTAACCTATCTTCTCTATCTATCTATATACTCAGGCCCAATCTCCACTGTTCCTATTTTTTGTTTTAACCTAACCTAACCTAACCGTATTGGTTGAGAAGCTACTGGTTGAAATGGTCTACTGGTTGAGTTGTCCGGTCACCTAGGACAACATGTATTATTGTGTATTCAAGTTAACCTGGCAGAAATTGGTAATGCTGCCTTTATTTACATGTTTATAGCCAATATTAGCCCCTTCTGTGCCGGCGACGTCTTTTTAATATTATTCTTGCTATGTTCAGACAATTTTGTGCAGTTTATAAAGGATCTGAGGCAGTAAAAAAGGTTAAGGGAGATAGCTCGAAGCCTGTTAACTGCTGGAGGCCCTTTTTAAATTGAATAAAATTGTCTAATAGTAGCCATAATATTGTTAAAAAGACATATTATTTTGAACATCTTTGTTAACACATGATTCTCCCAGGATATCACATACAGAACTTACACACTCTAACCATTACGACAGTTATATGTACGGTGGTTATATGTCTCAGCTGTCATTACGTTTGGCTCTCTCTGTGCTGTATTAATGTCTGTCAGATGTTGAATAGGGTGGGTAAGTGTAGGAACATGTTGGTATATCTCACTCAAAAAGAAGAAATCATGTGTAAATATTGCTGATCGTGGTCATCAGTAGTGTCAGCATATTGGAGTCTTTTTATATTTTTGCTAACAACATCGAATCCAAACTAATACAACATTATGTGGCTTCAGTTCTATCCTTTAAGTCTTTCCTAACCTTTGGCAACAAAAAAATAAGTTAAAAAGTAAATATATCATACAGTATCAATATTCATGGTACATTACTGATACGTACAGCTTATTACATATATTGTAATTGTAATTTACCTTTGATCTTGAATTGTATAGTTTTCTTTGATATTATTATACCAGTTAACAATGGCCTGAGGCCTCATATCAATGCCCTTCTGAAGCAGCAGTATGGTCTTTCTGTTTATGGGAGTTGGTCGGAAGTGCTGGAATACCCCCCGCCACTCATTGGCAGGCAACACCTCTCTGGAAAATAACAGCACATATTAGAATTATTATGTTTTTTCCACCAACCAACTTCACCTCTAAACTCAATTAATGAAATCAACAAATACATGTGGCACTCCAAGGGCTCGGACCCAGGATACTCACATCGAAATTCCGCGCACTTATGCATTACGCTATCAAGACAGTTACCATCAAAAGAGGTAATTGAGGACAGTTCATAAACCCTTAATAATCAATATACTGTATTGGAATCTTATCAATCCAAATAAGCATAGAAACATTAACCCTCGTCCCGTGGCTAGCTTTGAATTTTCGTGCCAATCGTTTCCGGGGGGTTTAGGTGAATTTCGTGATTTTCACATTTATCTCCGCAAAGAAATGCCTTAACTTAGGTTAAATATACAATACTTGGTAAAATGTGGTGGGACGAAGCCACCACTATAGTTTTTTATTCCAACTGATGGTAAATTGAATTCCTCATCAGCTGATTTCTCTATACAGTACTTGAAAAATATGTAACTACTGTGTCTCCGTATCATATTAATGCCAAGTTTTTATAATTAACAACAAATATTGTGACTAAATCTATGTTATAGCTGAGTAATAAAGATAGCAATTTACCCTCAGCTGAAAAAAACAAGTGTATAGGACTATAGGCTAGTTGAAGGCAATGGGGAGTTGTGGGGAGGAACAACATTAGCATCACTTGTGGACAGTTGTGGTGGTGGGTCCACAGGGCGTCAAAGGGAGGACTTTTGCTAAGCCGTTGTCACACAAGCGTTTTTTCCGTCAATTTTCCATGAGCAAGTTTTTTCTTGCATTATTTCGGGACATTTTCGCACGGGTATCGGAAACAAGACTGAAGGTAGAGTATGTTAGGCAGCTGAATTCTGATAAAGTGTAATTTTTGAAGCTTCCAGACCATAATTGCCCGTAAAAATTGCTCGAAAATGCGTTCGTGTGACACCGGCTTTAGACGACTTGAATGATTATGAGAAGAAATACAAGAAATTTAACATGAAATAACATTGTTTTGGCTATTTTATCACTTCCTAAGACATAATTTGGTACTTATAACCAAAACTACCACTAATTATTTCTCAATATTTGAAGGCTATTATATAATAAGGATGAAGCAAAGATCATATTAAAATGTGTTTCAACCTATTGACGCCAGTGAAATTCTTATTAAGCTCCTTACTCTTAAAATATATGCTGATTTCAATAATTCATGGGGGGGTGAGGGCTCAACCCATCCTGTATCCAAAGGCAAATTTTTTTCATATTTACTCTGAAATGACTTACATCTGAGTGTTTTGAGATCGTTGGATAATGGGAGAAATAAAGTTTTCTGGGGATTGTAACTAATTTCAACTACTGTATAATGATAAAAACTACCTAAAACCAAAAAGAAAAACCATGGAAAAATTAATGGCAGTTTCGGTTATATTTTCCCATAATTTCTTCATCTTTGCATATACAGTAATAAAGACTACCGGTATAAAGAATGGACTTGGCTTTCGTTTCACACCCTATGGTGGGAGCTTCGGGGCATATTTGTGGCACTGGTGGTCGCCTCAACAAGCAAAGAGAAGCGAGTTTTGGTTAATTTTTTGGATAGTGAAGCAAAAGGCTGTGGGGATTTTGGGGGAGGAACATGTGCAGTATCACTTGTGGAGGCCTGTGGTGGTGGAAAGTGATAATGGGAGCCTCGGGACAAAGACGTGATCCGTCTGGACAAAGGAATCCCCACAAGTAGTGCACCTTCACTCTCACATGTGGGGGAAAGGCAAGAGATGGTGGAGGGGACACATGCCACCGAATCACATACAGCTTCCATTTCATCGGGTCTATGGCGTTTTTTGTGTGATTTTTTTTATGGGCTATCTACCGGAAGATGCGTCGCATTCGCCCAGAAAAACCTTCCCGAAGGAGTGTGGCAGTTCTTAGGTTAACTGTCTTGATGGTGTAAAGATGAGTGTGTAAGTTCTGTAGGGTAGAGGCACCAAAGGAGATGCAAAAAGTGTGAAAGTTTTCAAGAAAAAAATCAGTGTGTCAAGCTCATTCATTCTTTTAACTTGAAACCAGACTGAGAAATTAGTGTTGCGGATCTACTTGCCCCGGGCTAGTGTCTTCTGAAATGTACTTGCCCTGACAGTTTTTTCACTTGCCCTGTCATATTTTTTACTTGCTCTAATACATTTTAAAGAATTTCGCTAGTTAAGTACCGGTACCACATATATTCACAAACATGCCACCAGCTTCTATAAATTAGTTATTTTATGTCCACAGTACCGTACTTATTGGAGTTTTGGAAAACTCCTGCATTACTAATATTTTGGACATAGCAATAGTATTTGTTATTGCACGTTGATGGGAAAAAACGTTGAATATAAGAAGAGGACATTGAATGCTTCCATTTATTAGGTTATTTACATCTCTCCCATTCCGGGATTCTCAGGCCTCTTCAATTTAAATGTTTGTTCTCCACTCTCCCTCCTCTTCTCTTTCTTGGATTACGGTACTACCACTGTATCCCCTCACTCCAATATATATTATAGTTTATTTTATTTAGATTCTCCTATTGATAATCCTTTCAAAGCTCCTTTGGTAAGGCTTTATTTTGTCAATATATGATATGTTCTCATAACTGTCTCTAATATTATCTTTCTTTTCTAACATTTCAATCGTTATCTATTGTTTTGCATTGTCATTCCACCTTCCTTCATCAGGGCCTCAGACTTTTTATCATAAATGTAAGTGCATTAAGACTTCATTATTTTCCGCCTATAAGCATTAGCTCCCTGACACTTTTATAGTCAAAATAACATTTCAAATAAACATACTGTTCCTTGTAAATATTGATATCTCATTTTACATTACATAACGTAATAGGTTATTCTCATTATATGTACCTTCTCCCATCTAGGCTTCTGTCCAACTTCCATCCCCTACATGTGTTCCGTTGATGAATATTAATTTTTACGCTGTTTCACGTCTTCAGTTTTTTTCTTGGGCCTGAAACCAGTGCAGTGTCATCAATAAATGGCTTTTATATGGGATTAGGTGTCAGCCTACTGATTCTCATACTTTAGTCCTTTCAGATTTGTTTATCACTATTTGCATCGTACTGTATGTAATCTTGTCCGTAATTCTTTCCCCTCGGATCTCAGGCATTGACTACAAATAATCAATATATGTGAGTGAAACAATTATCATGACAACATACAGAATTATCCTTATACTAGGTTACTGAGTGTTAGTAATGTAAGAGAGAGGAACATTATGTTATTACCTCTTTACTTTTCTCCTGCCCTTGAAAATGTTGCTGAATGACTAAATATAATCTATAATAATTATTATGATATTATTTAAACTAAATATTTGCGAAATACAGCCGGCTGCTACTTTACTGTTCTTATAACACCAACACAGGATCAAGTAACTTTTGATAATGAACTAGAACACTACGTGTTGGTGTCTCACAAGTTAGTTCATGTAGGTTTTATTGAAATTTAGTTAAAATATAATCATATTTGTGTATATTAATCTATTGTTTTCGAACTTGTCTTACTTATTCGGCTATTATATCCTTATCTTATTAGATAATATCCTACCATTTCATCATAAACGATTTTGTACAGCCAAATCTACCCTAAGCTATCTTAGTAAACCAAAAACAAATGTATCGTATCTTAACCTAAGTTGATTTAGCTTTCCTAACTCAAGATATCTTAATTTGGTCAAATTACAGTCACTCTAACATAGCCCTATCTAAGCTACCGTAACCTAATTAACTTCTCAAATTTCCTCATCTTAACATCCCTGCCCTCTTTCGTGGTTAGCTATGTATGAACATTATTTAACCTAATTGATGACTTCCAAAAGAGATTGACAGTAAAGTTAAAACAAAACAAAATATATATTTCTCAATTTCCCTCATCCCTATAAACTTCTCAGCTATTGTTGTTTACCATCCTTGAATATTGAATGTTGTTAAAACAGGCAAAACCATACATAAATCTTAATTTTCAATGAATCTATAAACGATCAAAATAATGCTAACCTTTATGGTTGACACGTGTAGCTTATAAAATTGACTACGGCGAAAACACCTCATACTTCTAGGAACAACAAGCCTTAGTCAAAGTCACATTTTTATTGAATCACATTACAAATTCATAGTTCATTACTAACGTAAACCGGAGAGAGAGAGAGAGAGATGTATATGTGTACGGCTGTACTGAATGTGAAACCAAGACACTGACATAAGGAAGATATATTTGTCTGTCAAATTGTGTTACAACAAAATTCTAATATTCCGATCACAGAAAATCCAAAAATCCTAATAGCTCGAATTATCGAAGATAGATGATAACTACATTCAAATGGGGAATAATAGAACATATAATCAAAGTGCACGCCAATATCGGCGAAGTGGAGACAAGCGTAGGTGCAGACGAAGCTAATCTGCTACCCTCCAAACAGCTGCTATGGATTTAGCCTAATTATTGTATAACACGGTGACATAGGATTTAACCGGCTACATTTAGCCCAACTTGTATTACTCAAATATCCTGTTTTTGTTATCTGTTTATTGAACATATTTATGTTATTGTATCCGATATAAATCAATATTGGCAGTACAGTACTGTATATGATTATAATGGGTTTTTTCCACCTGATGGTAAATTGCTGTTTTCATCTTCTGTACTCAGCTATTATTCAAATTTTGTAGCAAAATCTGTTGTTAATTATGAGAACTTACTTTCTAATGTTTCTGTTAGTTATCGAGAAATTAGTTGCTAGGTGATTAAATTTACCGTCAGATAAAATATAACCGAGTATAATGCTCTCTGCCGAAAACATTACACAAATGACAACCGATCGGATGTGCTGGTCTCTATTTATTAAAGGGTCATCGCACCGAGGAGCGTCACAGCAGCGATGTTTTCATATAATAATTATCTACCGGTATTTGATATTATATGATTACTATTATATATTCTATTGAAGCGTTATGTAATGAAGTATTACAAACATTAACTTGTCCCCCGGGCAACTGCCGGGCAGACTAACATTGAAAATCACTAGCCCGGCTACATGTCAGGGCTAGTCCGGGCTGCCGGGCTATACCTAATTTCCCAGCCTGCTTGAAACTCACTTGATATATTACCAAATGGTTATTCTTTTAATGGATGTGTCAATGTTTGATATATTTCAAGTATTTTTCGAGATAAGAGGTCCAATATCAAGTGCGTCTCCTTTTTTTTTTTTTTTTTTTTTTTTCTATATTCCAACTTACTTCCTCTCGGGCATAGGCTGAGAGCCTTAACATTCACCGCTTTACAATGAACAGTGAAGCCCGTGAGGTCTTGTTCCAGTCTAGGGAGTGAGACATGTGAAGCACCTAGAGTACAACGAGCACCTGCCATCTTGCCTTCACATGAGGCACGGTGCTCACTCATGGCCCGAAACGACCCCATCTCTGAAGCCACCTCGTTCCCGTGCTTCACTGTCTCACCCCCTACACTCGGACTCTCACACTTACACACACACAACGCCACCTGTTGAGCAGATAACTCACCAGGCATTGCACCCCTATAGCATATTTTGAATATGGGAATATTCATACAGTGCTATTTAATCAGGGAACAATGAGGGTATTTTATTGATGTTTCGGTGGGCTTGTGGTAATGCACTGATACCAGGTACAGCACAAATTCCATCCCAATAATATCTTCCCATTGATACATCGGTATTTGAACCCGGGACCTTTGGATTACCAGGCCAGTGGGAAATCCACTCCACCAAACCCTAAGTAGACGCACCCCAGTCCATTTTTTTTTTTTTTTTTTTTTTCTATGTGATTGAGGGAGGCAAAAGGCATAACTGCCTATACCGAGTGCCTCCCCCATAGTTGAAAGAGTGACAGGGCCAAAATCAAGGGACATAAGAGTGCAGACGAACGTCTGTTTTTTGTATTAATATACGAGTAATTTGATTATTTAGTAGATAATATTTATACCACTTATACTTCTAGCTTAAACTAAAGTAGTTGCATGCTTATAGTGGGCCTACATTGTACATCTATAGAGAAAATAAATTGTGAAAGACTTTGCCCGAATCCCAAGCCATTTTTGGCAACATTTCCAAATAGCTACGAAAACTACATCAACGTGTAGTGAATACCAACCAACATCCGACTCTATATATATTTTCTTTAAAATATCGCGCCGCAGTGAAGTTACAATGGTCGAGAATTGCACATTTGTTGGTAAAAAGCAACCCCGCCACCCTTCCCCTGCCTAGCTAGTTTGCGAAGGAGGGGGAAAATACGCAATAGCGCTTATATCTCTCATATATATCAATATTATATCACCACAAAGCACATGAACGCATATAAGATGCATAGTAACAAAGAAATATGCGAAATAACCCACAAATTACCGATTCGCGAAGTGGGGGAGGAGAGAGAAATAAAGGAGTGTCGATATCCCTCTCTCCTTCGCCCCTCACTGGCACAACCATCTACTAAAGGGTTGTGCCACTGGCCCCACCGCACGGCAGCACGAGTCACTCCAGTGAGGGAGTCAGAGGAACGTCCAAACAAGTAGACCTATGTCTCGTTGATGTTCAGTCACGGTCAATGAAAAAGTGCAATTTGGCCACATTTAGACCCCTGAGTGTGTGAGTGTGTGGGTGTTGTGAAGCTGGGTATCGAAAGCTCACACTTAGACCTACGTGACAAAAACAACTTGTACAATTATTTCTGTCATTATTTAGTCTTTATTCGATAGTTCATACACTATTTATTTCTATTTTCCATTTCTGTTAGTTTGTAATTGTAGTTCATGCACTATTAATTCAATATTCTTGCAACTTAAATAAGATATAATATTATAAATAGGGCAGATAACTTTGATAAATAACACTAAACCAATGGAGACGCACACCACCACCCCATCCAGACGCGTCTCTATATGGCCCGCACGTGTGCGTCTCCATTGGGCCTCGAAGTCAAATGAAGGTAGCTCCACCACCATCAAAGGAAACTCGACCATGAACACAGGAGGAGGTGGGGCGAGATTGGGGTTTACCATGCATGCGGTTTATGCCCTTCTAAACCCAGTTTGAAAAAATGCGTCTCCATTGGTTTTGGACCATATCATGAACCAATGGGGACGTACCCACTTTCACGAGCACTCGTTCATGCAAGAGCCATGAAACCATGCAGGAGTATAGTTCAAGACATGCTCTTTCCATTTGAAACAAAAGAAAAACGATCAGAGTTAGAGAAGTAGGAACAAAATGAGCTGTGAAAAAATAGCTTTCTTAGGTTTGGGCTAAGAGATACCCCAAAAATCTAATTTTTATTTTTGTTTATTTTTTCTCAAGATAAATGTGTGTCCTATTAGGCTGGTAGTCTTTGAGAACATCACTAATAGCATAAAGTATTTTTTGATGTATTTGTTTTCTTTTCAGGTACTTTAGTTTTTTGCATGGCAGTTTTTTTGCATGAAGTGCGTCTCTACTGGACAATTCGTCTCCTTTGGTATCTCTACCCTATGTGATATCCTGGGTTCAAATGCTAGGAGAATCGCATGCTTTCATTAATTTCATTTGAGGGTTATTGATGTTAAGAACGATGATAATTAATAGTATATTTACTTTAAGAAAAGGGTGCCTATGCATTAGAAGAAAAAGAAAACATTTCATGTTGTAGTGCTTGTAATTCTTTCACTATCCTTTCTCTAATGTAAGCAACAGTGAGCAGTATATATTGTATGTACTTACTTTTGCTTAGGCATTTTCCAGGACTCCTTCTTGACTTCTACCGCTGAATACCACTCTTGCTTGTCCATCTTCCCATCTTTAAAATGAGTTGGTGAGGCTATCCACAGGCTTCTCAAACTTTCATAATTATGTAGGAGAGAGCGTGTGTGTTTGACTTGGCTCCACATGATGGCTTACCATTTCTATTGACAATCTGAAAATATACATAACTTTAACTACAGAACATTCAGAAGTGAGTATTGGTACACTACATATTGTTGTATACACTGATAATGAAAACGGGAAGGATGTAGTATCCGGACATACGGTCGTCATGTTTACATAGGTTGATCGCTCGCTGTTAAGTTCCTGTCTATTTTTTCTGTTATTTTCCCTCTGCTGGCAATATAATATATGGCCAGCGGAGGGCAAATAACAGAAAAAATATGATGATGACAATAACACCCGGGAAGCAGAGCTGCCTGGTCGCTGCGGAGGTCCACCTTAGCAGCGTCTACAGAGGACGGAATCACCCAAAGTAAGTAAGTCAGGGTTGCCCCCTCCTCAACCTATTATTGTATCCCACGGCAGACAAAATAGACGGGAACCCGGGGAACATGATTGCGAGCGTCCGCGTAGTGTAAACAAGGCGGACGGTACGCCCGAATACTACATAATCCTTGCCGAAAACAGTATTGAATTAAGCACTGATGTAGATTATGATACTGCATAGTTTACCAGTGCAGAACTAATTGTAAAGTACTTTGGTTATTGTACAACTAAGTTATAGTAATTAACTTTTCCCTTTTACTTATATACATACAAGTTTAAAGACAGCTTCATCCACAGAAAGTGTGGTTACATTTTCACGTCCTAAATGGCGGCATTCCAGGAAAACCCTGTCATGGGTTACCACTGTTGTAATTCTCATTAACCTAACCAAACCTAGACCTATTATGTGGGACATAAGACTATCCCTCACCTAACACCTAATATGTGTTCATAGTACCGTACCCAGTACGTGGGATACAAGACTAACCCTCACCTATAGTCTATTCGCTATAAGTAGGCGAAAAATCATGACCTCTATGCTCTGTAACTAAAAAAGGACAAGAGCAAATTGGCTGAAAATTTTCACATCTATTCCTTGACTGACTCTTCCCAAATGGTAGACAAATTAGCTTGATTACTCTAGTCGTTTTTTAGTTAAAGAGGTTAGAGGTCATGATTTCTCGCCTACTTACAGCAAATAGACTATAGTAGGTTTTCATAGTACAGTACCCAGTATGTGGGATACATGACTAACCCTCACCAAACACCTAGTATGGTATGTGTTCATAGTACCCAGTATGTGGGATACAAGACTAACCCTCACCTGACACCTAGTATGTTTTCATAGTAGGCTATCCAGCACGTGGGATACAAGTCTAACCCTCACCTAACACCTAGTACGGTATGTGTTCATAGTAGGCCTAACCAGTAACCCAGTTGTTGCTTTTCCTCAGACTGCCTGGCCGAACAGCCCCAAGCAAGGTCATAACCGAGTGCCCCAACAGAACCCTCCCTGCCTACCACAATAAAGCCTGGGTGACCGAAGCTACTCCATGGCGGGGGGCGGGGAGCTGAGGAGGGTGCGGGAACACCCGGGAAACCAAAGCCCCACCCAGGGCCCTGTGCCCCTCAGCAATTATGAAAAGAAAGTTGAGGGGCAAAGGGAAAATGTGACGCTTTGGCTTCCAATCTACCAACCTCTGGGTTGGCAGATTGGGAGGTCAATCCACGGAAGAGACGCCATCACTTGAGATCTAGAAAATATATAAGTAAAAGAAACAGTCAGAGTAAGCTATGGGTATGGCAGAGATCGCTCAGTTCTCACTCTGACAGACCAGCCCATCACCACATGACTAGAACCCAATCCTCTCAGCATCAGCTAGGAAAGACCCTAGAAAGCCGCCTTTGGCGGGGGGGGATAGCTCCCCTATTTCAATCCTTCCGGGGTTGGGCACCCGCCCAGTAGGGTACAAGGGATTGAAGACTAACCCTCATCTAAGTGATCTAACAGTCCTAGTATGTGTTCATTGAGCATCAGCATCCGACCTGTTTGTGTGGACAGATGGGGCTGATTTTGAGCCAGATTGTCCTGCCTTTGACGAGGTACAGATGGGTTCCGGGGTGTCACCAACATTTCCCTGTGGCCCAGCTGCTACCCTCAGTGAAATTTTCTGTGGCTTCTATGAAAATGAAGTCATGGAATACTTCGTCGAGGAGACCAACAACCATCATGAGATCTGTGCCAACTTTCTTGGGAGGAAGACCAGTGCCAAGATGGTGGCATAGAGAGCTGTCACTGTGGCAGAACTATATGTGTTCTTGGCACTCACAATGCTGATGACACATATCAGGAAGCACGCTCTGGCAGACTACTGGATCACTGGCGACATCATAACGACTCCAGCATTTGGCAAGTACATGTCCAGGGACAGGTACTTCGACATCCTCTCGTATCTCCACCTGACAAACAACATGGCAGTCCACCTTCCCGACTCATTATGGAAGATCAGGAAGCTGTATGACATGATCCGTCATCGGTTCACCACCTACCTGATTCCTTTCCAGAAGATGTGCCTCTACGAGGCTCTGGTCCTGTTCCGTGGTAGGCTGCACTTCTGACAGTATATCCCGTCCAAGAGACACCGCTTCGGCATCAAGCTCTTCGTCCTCTGCAACTGTTTGATGGGGTATGTGCTGGACTTTATAGTCTACAGCGGCAAGGGTGGAGAAATTGTGACTGACCCCCTCATTGGTTTTGGTGGCGCTGTAGTGAAGAAGATGATGGAGAGGCACTTCAATAAAAACCACATCCTCTACACAGATAATTACTACACGTCGCCTCTCCTGACCAAGTACCTCCATGACCGCAAGACTGGAACTGTCGGCACAGTCAAGGGCATGCCAGGCTACCCAACCAAGACGAAGAAGGCGGACATCTTCCACAAGAAGAGTGGCCCCATCCTCTCCATCCACTGGCATGACCAGCGGAAGGTCAACCTCCTCACCACATGCCACAAGGCCCAGATGGTCGCCACAGGGAAGGTGGACCGAAGAACCAAGAACCCCATCCAGAAACCAGCTGTTGGTTTAAAAAAAGCTTTGAATTTTCGTGCCAATCTTTTCCGGGGGGTTTAGGTGAATTTCGTGATTTTCACATCTATCTCCGCAAAGAAATGCCTTAACTTAGGTTAAATATACAATACTTGGTAAAATGTGGTGGGTCAAAGACACCACTATAGTTTTTTATTCCAACTGATGGTAAATTGAATTCCTCATCAGCTGATTTCTCTATACAGTACAGTACTTGAAAAATATGTAACTACTGTACTATGTCTCCGTATCATATTAATGCCAAGTTTTTATAATTAACAACAAATATTGTGACTAAATTTATGTTATAGCTGAGTAATAAAGATAGCAATTTACCCTCAGCTGAAAAAAACCAAGTGTATAGGCTAGTTGAAGGCAATGGGGAGTTGTGGGGAGGAGCAATATTAGCATCACTTTTGTTAAGCCGCTGTCACACGAGCATTTTTTCCGTCAATTTTCCATAAGCAAGTTTTTTCTCGTATTATTTCGGGACATTTTCGCACGGGTATCGGAAAGAAGACTGAAGGTAAGAGTATGTTAGGCGGCTGAATTCTGATAAAGTGTAATTTTTGAAGCTTCCAGACCATAATTGCCTGTAAAAATTGCTCGAAAATGCGCTCGTGTGACACCGGCTTTAGACGACTTGAATGATTATGAGAAGAAATACAAGAAATTTAACATGAAATAACATTGTTTTGGCTATTTTATCACTTCCTAAGACATAATTTGGTACTTATAACCAAAACTACCACTAATTATTTCTCAATATTTGAAGGCTATTATATAATAAGGATGAAGCAAAGATATAATAGCCCACAAATTGAAAGCAAAAGGTATAACTGGGAAAATCGGACGGTGGATATACAATTTCCTCGTAAACCGAAAACAATCGGTAGCAGTAAACCAAGTCACTTCTGAGCCTTCGGATGTCAAAAGCTCAGTGCCCCAAGGAACAGTGCTAGCGCCCCTTCTGTTCCTCATACTAATTTGCGACATAGATACCAACACCAGACACAGTACGGTGTTGTCTTTTGCTGATGACACAAAATTAAGCAAGATAGTAAACACACAAGAGGACACGGGCCGACTGCAGGAAGACATGAATGTAGTGTTCCAGTGGACTAGGGAAAACAACATGCAATTCAATGAGGAAAAATTCCAATTAATAGGGTACGGAGATAATAATGGTGTTAAAGAAATTACAAATTACTTAACAGAATCTAACCACATAATAGAACGGAAAGACAGTGTGAAAGACCTTGGGGTATTAATGTCTGAAAATATGGGTTTCAAAGTACATAACCAGGTCAAAGTGGCGGCTGCGAAACGTCTAACGGGTTGGATTCTGCGTACTTTTAAAACACGCGGTGAATTGCCTATGATAACGCTCTTCAAATCTCTAGTGCTACCGCGGCTTGAATACTGTAGCGTATTAACATCCCCATACAAAGCAGGTGAAATAAATGACGTAGAGAGTGTACAAAGAAATTTCACTTCGCATATAAGTTCGATAAAACATCTACACTATTGGGAGCGTTTAAGAGCACTGAATCTGTACTCACTGGAACGTAGAAGAGAACGTTACCTAATAATATACACATGGAAAATCGCAGAGGGTTTAGTACCAAACCTACATACTCCGATAGTCATGAAATTCAGTGATAGGAGAGGCTGGGAATGCGAAATCCCCCGGATGAATAACAGGGGTGCTATGGGCTCTCTGCGAGAGGGCTGGTTATCACACAGAGGCCCACGTCTCTTCAACAAACTCCCACGGCGAGTAAGAGACATGAGGGACATCTCGTTAGACAACTTCAAGAGAGCCCTAGATGTCGAACTGCAAAAAGTGCCAGACGAGCCCATCCTCGCAAGGGAGCGAGCTGTCGCTTCAAACAGTCTACTGCACCAAATCACCACCCATAACGAGGGGCGTCGCGCTCCTTGGTGCCGCTAGAGGAGCGGCGAACACATCCAAAGGTATCCAAAGGTAAGGTATCATATTAAAATGTGTTTCAACCTCCGGAGATCCATTTTATGTGCAATATATAAAGCACTGTAAAAAAAAAAACTCTCCTTATAATTCTCCCTATTGACAGCAGTGAAATTCTTATTAAGCCCCTTACTGTTAAAATAGATGCTGATTTCAATAATTCATGGGGGGGGTGAGGGCTCAACCCATCCTGTATCCAAAGGCAATTTTTTTTTTTATATTTACTCTGAAAATGACTTACATCTGAGTGTTTTGAGATCGTTGGATAATGGGAGAAATAAAGTTTTCCGGGGATTGTAACTAATTTCAACTACTGTATAATGATGAAAACTACCTAAAACCAAAAAGAAAAACCATGGGAAAATTAGTGGTAGTTTCGGTTATATTTTTCCATAATTTCTTCATCTTTGCATATACAGTAATAAAGACTACCGGTATAAAGAATGGACTTGGCTTTCGTTTCACACCCTATGGTGGGAGCTTCGGGGCATATTCATGGCACTGGTGGTCGCCTCAACAAGCAAAGAGAAGCGAGTTTTGGTTAATTTTTTGGATAGTGAGGTGTGGTGGGACTATGCCACACCACTAGTAAAAGGCTGTGGGGATTTTGGGGGAGGAACATGTGCAGTATCACTTGTGGAGGCCTGTGGTGGTGGAAAGTGATAATGGGAGCCTCGGGACAAAGGCATCCCCACAAGTAGTGCACCTTCACTCTCACATGTGGGGGGAAGGCAAGAGATGGTGGAGGTGACACATGCCACCGAATCACATACGGTTTCCATTCCATCGGGTCTATGGCGTTTTTTGTGTGATTTTTTTGGGGGGCTATCTACCGGAAGAAGCGTCGCATTCGCCCAGAAAAACCTTCTCACAGGAGTGTGGCAGCTCTTAGGTTAACTGTCTTGATGGTGTAAAGATGAGTGTGTAAGTTCTGTATGTGATATACTGGGTTCAAATGCTAGGAGGATCGCATGCTTTCATTAATTTCATTTGAGGGTTATTGATGTTAAGAACGATGATAATTAATAGTATATTTACTTTAAGAAAAGGGTGCCTATGCATTAGAAGAAAAAGAAAACATTTCATGTAGTGCTTGTAATTCTATCACTATCCTTTCTCTAATGTAAGCAACAGTGAGCAGTATATATTGTATGTACTTACTTTTGCTTAGGCATTTTCCAGGACTCCTTCTTGACTTCTACCGCTGAATACCACTCTTGCTTGTCCATCTTCCCATCTTTAAAATGAGTTGGTGAGGCTATCCACAGGCTTCTCAAACTTTCATAATTATGCAGGAGAGAGCGTGTGTGTTTGACTTGGCTCCACATGATGGCTTACCATTTCTATTGACAATCTGAAAATATACATAACTTTAACTACAGAACATTCAGAAGTGAGTATTGGTACACTACATATTGTTGTATACACTGATAATGAAAACGGGAAGGATGTAGTATCCGGACATACGGTCGTCATGTTTACATATGTTGATCGCTCGCTGTTAAGTTCCTGTCTATTTTTTCTGTTATTTTTCCTCTGCTGGCAATATAATATATTGCCAGCAGAGGGCAAATAACAGAAAAAATATGATGATGATAATAACACCCGGGAAGCAGAGCTGCCTGGTCGCTGTGGAGGTCCACCTTAGCAGTGTCTACAGAGGACGGAATCACCCAAAGTAAGTAAGTCAGGATTGCCCCCTCCTCAACCTATTATTGTATCCCATGGCAGACAAAATAGACGGGAACCCGGGGAACATGATAGCGAGCGTCCGCGTAGTGTAAACAAGGCAGGCGGTACGCCCGAATACTACATAATCCTTGCCGAAAACAGTATTGAATTAAGCAATGATGTAGATTATGATACTGCATAGTTGTACCAGTGCAGAACTAATTGTAAAGTACCTTGGTTATTGTACAATTAAGTTATAGTAATTAACTTTTCCCCTTTACTTATATACATACAAGTTTAAAGACAGCTTCATCCACAGAAAGTGTGGTTACATTTTCACGTCCTAAATGGTGGCATGCCAGGCAACCCTGTCATGGATGGTGATGGGCTGGGCTATCAGAGTGAGAACTGAGCGATCTCTGCCATACCCATAGCTTACTCTGACTGTTCCTTTTACTTATATGTTTTCTAGATCTCAAGTGACGGCGTCTTTTCCGTGGATTGACCTCCCAATCTACCAATATTGGAAGCCAAAGCATCACATTTTTCCTTTGCCCCTCAACTTTCTCTTCATACTTGCTGAGGGGCACAGGGTCCTGGATGGGGCTTTGGTTTCCCGGGCGTTTCCGCACCCTCCTCAGCTCCCCGCCATGGAGTGGCTTCGGTCACCCAGGCTTTATTGTGGTCGGCAGGGAGGGTTCTGTGGGGGCGCTCTGTTATGGCCTTGGCCTTGCTCGGGGCCTTGGGGCTGTTCGGCCAGGCAGCTTGGGGAACACCAACAACAACAACAACAACCCTGTCATGGGTTACCACTGTTGTAATTCTCGTTAACCTAACCAAACCTAGACCTATTATGTGGGACATAAGACTATCCCTCACCTAACACCTAGTATGTGTTCATAGTACGTACCCAGTACGTGGGATACAAGACTAACCCTCACCTATAGTCAATTCGCTATAAGTAGGCGAAAAATCATGACCTCTATGCTCTGTAACTAAAAAAGGACTAGAGCAAATTGGCTATAAATTTCCACATCTATTCCTTGACTGACTCTTCCCAAATGGTAGACAAATTAGCTTGATTACTCTAGTCGTTTTTTAGTTAAAGAGGTTAGAGGTCATGATTTCTCGCCTACTTACAGCAAATAGACTATAGTAGGTTTTCATAGTACCCAGTATGTGGGATACAAGACTAACCCTCACCAAACACCTACTACGGTATGTGTTCATAGTACAGTACCCAGTATGTGGGATACAAGACTAACCCTCACCTGACACCTAGTATGTTTTCATAGTAGGCTATCCAGCACGTGGGATACAAGTCTAACCCTCACCTAACACATATGTGTTCATAGTAGGCCTAACCAGTAACCCAATTGTTGTTTTTCCTCAGGCTGCCTGGCCGAACAGCCCCAAGCAAGGCCATAACCGAGCGCCCCAACAGAACCCTCCCTGCCTACCACAATAAAGCCTGGGTGACCGAAGCTACTCCATGGCGGGGAGCTGAGGAGGGTGCGGAAACACCCGGGAAACCAAAGCCCCACCCAGGGCCCTGTGCCCCTCAGTAATTATGAAAAGAAAATTGAGGGGCAAAGGGAAAATGTGACGCTTTGGCTTCCAATCTACCAACCTCTGGGTTGGCAGATTGGGAGGTCAATCCACGGAAGAGACGCCATCACTTGAGATCTAGAAAATATATAAGTAAAAGGAACAGTCAGAGTAAGCTATGGGTATGGCAGAGATCGCTCAGTTCTCACTCTGACAGACCAGCCCATCACCACATGACTAGAACCCAATCCTCTCAGCATCAGCTAGGAAAGGCCCTAGAAAGCCGCCTTTGGCGGGGGGATAGCTCCCCTATTTCAACCCCTTCCGGGGTTGGGCACCCGCCCAGTAGGGTACAAGGGATTGAAGACTAACCCTCATCTAAGTGATCTAACAGTCCTAGTATGTGTTCATAGTTCATAGGCTATAGAGTTTAGGCTATTTTGCCACTGCTAGTGATTGTTAAATGTGTGTTGTATATAAGCCTTCTTTTGATGCATTGATTTTTGTTCTTTTTTCTTTCTGCTCTTTTCGAGCGCTAGTGAATTCTTCGGAAAATTGGCGCTTATGAGAAATAAGTAACATGCTTATTATTATAGTACCCAGTACCTTACCTAGCAGGTATTAATTGTTTCTAGTGGTGAGTAGCCTAGCCTATACAAATCAGTGCCCTCTTGGCCAATAGGAACTGAGGAGAGTATTGACAACCTTGTTACCAAAAACACATTTTAGTGCCGTAATGTTTTATTAGGTTTTGCCGAAGGTTAAAATATATTTTCATATGATCTTTAGAGCATAGCCTATAGATTCCATATTTGTCTTCAAATAGGCTAGCCTATATATACATACCGGTACCAGAGTTGGGTCAGTTAAGTTAATTAACTTAACTTTTTCTGATTAACAAACTAAGTTAATTAACTTTTAACCAAACTAGTTAATTTTTAAAATGGGTTAACTTAACATAATTGAAATATCTTTAAATTAATCATTAACTTCAATTAATTTCCCTCTATTTCATGTTTTCTACTCTGTGAACGGAGTCTGGGAGAGGAGAGGAGAGCGAGCAGGTGAATTCAACGCTCACATGCTAATGTACGGTATAGTCTAATCCTAGGATCGTCTTGTCGAAATACCTGTACAGTAGTAGACGTTTTCCATATTTCCTTTGTCTGTCTCTTAATTAAGGTAAAAGTCACAAGGAGTTACAAGGAATAGTTAGTATCTCAAAGACCTTGCAGTCCATTCTGGAGAGATACTCGAAGAGGAAAGAAAGAAATTATCTAGTGCACTACAGTAAACCCAAGATATTTCGGACTCTTTTTACTCGCAAACCCGCACTTCTCGGAATGGCATAGACCTTTCGGAGATGTCCCTGTATATTTCGGCAATTTCCGAGTTGGACGGGATTTGTGTCCGGTTTACAATGTTCTCTCACTCGGTTTTAAGTGATTTTAGGATGTGCCTTTTAATTATTGTGTTAATATTAATTACTATGTACTGTACTGTCCCTGAAAACATAATAGGGTTCGTATTTGTCATTAACCCATGGGATCCGGGGGGGCCTCATATGAATTTTGGTTTAGTCAAACTTCATAATTCAGTAGCTACTGATTAAGACCACCTAGAGCAGTCAATGTTTTTGAAAATTGTAGAGACTTTTTGTTGCCGTAGAGATGACGTCGCTACCACGCGTGGTTGCCGAGTTCTGATGATTATAGTGGCGATTTTGCCTCATATGAGGCCTCCCGGATTCCGAGGGTTAATATGATGAATTTCACATGTATTAAAAAAAAAAAAAAAAATTATCTAAATTTTCTCTGGTGACGCAGACTTTCCTCTTCTAATTTGGAATTTTCCCTCTCTTAAGTCGGACTTCGGACATCTCGGAAGTGGTCTCCCCCCCATTAGTCCGAGATAGCGAGGGTTTACTGTACACTCATTGCAGTACACGTGCAAAATCCTATCTACTCACTTCTTGAACGTTCTACTGAAGAACTGTTTACGACTTTTGAGGGAAGTTTTTTCCAGTGGAACAAATCTTATATGTAATAAACTTTCGGGCGTATGGTAGTCATGTTTACATAGGGCGACCGCCGCGGTTAACTTTGCGTCTATTTTTTTCTGTTATTTGCCCCCTGCTGGCAATATACAGTATATGATGACAATATGTCATGGGGGGGGGGGGGGGGGCAAAGCCCCTTCAACATATTATTGTATCCAATGGCATTCAAAATAGATGGGAACTTGACTGCAAGCGTCCGACGCCTCCCCCGCCGCCGTCATGTTTACATTTGTCGATCGTCGTGGTTAAGTTCGCGTCCATTTTGACGGCGATTTTTTTATTTGGTTATTTGCCCTCTGCTGGCATTATACATGATGATGACAATATGTCATGGGGGGGGGGTGCCCCCCTCAACATATTATTGTATCCAAAGGCAGTCAAAATAGACGGGAACAAGATGGCAACTTGGCAAGCGTACGACGCCACTCCGCGTAGTGTAAACAAGGCTGGCGATACCAGGAACTACATCCTACCCACACATTTTCCATGATATTTATAGCCCTCGCCACTAGTGGGGGGTCATATATTTAAATTTTAGATTGTTGGATAATGGGTAAATACTAATTTCCGGGGTCAATAAAAAGATGATGTAATGAAATTGCTAAAAAAAAAAATATTGCTTTTATGTAGTTTAGAGTTGTGTAAGGGTGTTTTGATGGGTGATAATACAGAGTTAGGAAATGCATATTTATCCATTTAACAACAATCTAAAAACAAGCACCTCCACTCGCGAAAAATAACTATTTGGCCATAACCGTTTGCCTTGGGATACAAAATATGTTGAGGGTGGGGGGGGGGGCAAGCCCCCTTTTTTTTCTATAAAACATCTATAATTCTATATCATCTATAAAACATTAACCTAACCTAGTATTCATGTAGTACTGTACTGTACTAGGTTAGGTTAATGTTTTATAGATGATGTATGTTGGTAGTGGTACGCCCACTTCTCCTAATCTTACCGAAATTTGTTACCTATATTGTTGCGTCTCGTAAATATTTACCAAAATAACCTTGAAAATAGGCTAGCTGTGGTGCGTCTCCTTAATATTGACCAACAATTTACCCAACACCTGGCCGTCGAATACAATAATGGGTTGAGGGGGGCTTAAGGCTTTGCCCCCCCACCTCAAGTCTTATTATCATCATATAGGCTTAGGCTATATTACAAGCGCTGCTTGGGCAAATAACAAGTCAAATTATACGCGAATGTAACTGCGAGTGTGCGACTAGGCTATGTAATTTGTAAACGAAGTGGATGGTATGCCTGCTAATACAATTACAGTATACAAATCTTGGAAAATATCAAGGAAACCGGCCACAAATTTTCCTGGAAATTTGGAAGTCACCCATCGAATGAACATAACCTATACTGTCTATACATCATATTAATATACCGTATGTTTCAACTTTCGGAAAAAACGTTTTCCCTATTATCCAACAATCTTAAGATACGGCCCCCGATAGTGGGGACAGCTATGAAGTACAGGGAAATTGAGGGGTAAAAGACGAAAATAAGGGGTAATATTAGCCTAACCTAACAACCTTACCTAACCTAGTACTGTATATTAGGTGGGGGCTGCCACCCCCGTTGGTTTTGTATGTAATTAATAAAAGGTTGATGGTCGCCAAAAAAAAAACTTGAATGAAGTCTACGGTATTTACTCCGCAATCTTCAGTTTTGGCTGTGGATAACAGGAGGTTACTCACCTGGTAGGGCCGCCAATCGGTAGCGCATGACAGGCCAAGGATCAGGCAGCCCAGGAGATAGCATGACACACCAGTCAGATGCAACATTTGAATGTACTGGGGATGCTTGACAATGGGGTGACTGGTAGTGTGTGTCGGACCAATAATATGATGGGGTAGTTTATCAGGGGTTGAGATGTTGCTAAAAAATGGGAAGGGGGATTTTATGGGTTGAAGAGTGAGTTGTGGAGGTGTTGAGTCAATTTAGATTTGAATTGAGCAAGGGAGGGGGGAATTAACTATTTCAGCTGGTAGGGAGTTCCACTGATGGATTATACGACATGAGAAAAACCTTTTTTTTGCTTCGGTTTCTGTGTGGGGAACAAAGATCTTGTATTTATGACCTCTTACTCCTTGGTGGCGTGACATAGTGAACAGGTCATGGAGTTTAATGGGCGAGAGATTATGGAATATTTTGTAACACTGAATAAGGTCGGTCCTCAACAATCTGCCTTTAATTGAAAACAGGTTTAAGGTAGAGAGACGATCATGATAAGTGAGACTTGAGTGGTTGGTTACTTGTTTCGACCATCGACGTTGAACAGACTCTAGAAGATTAACTCCCTCAGACATATATGACGCGATTGCGTCATATGGATAAGTGAACCAAAAACTCATATGACGCGATCGCGTCATATGGACTTATCTCTATACCTCTCCAATAAAACCGTTGGTGGCAACCTCAGTCACCTCCGATAATTCTAACAGCCGCAGTGTTGTTGTGAGTGTAGTGCGAGGCAGTGGCAATGATACCGGGGCTCCCGCCTCCTCGGTCTTACTGGAACATAATATGTCTGAGGGAGTTAAGATCGCCTTGAAATCCAGTATTCCAAACAGGAGAAGCAAAGTCAAGCAAGGGTCTGATGTCGGAGATGAGGAGGGAGCTCATAAAGAAAGGTGACTGGCATATGGTAGATTTTAGTAGGTTTGTAGCTACTCCTCCAGCTTTAGCCACAGTTTCTCGAATGTGTGAATGGAATCTTAATTTAGTGTCTATGGTAACCCCTAGGTCTTTGTGTGAAGATACTGTACTTAAAACATTTCCATCTACATGATAGATAGCATTGTTTTGTAGCGCGAGTCCATGCTTAAATCGGAGATGGACACACTTGTTGGGTGCGAACTTTAGACCCCAAGAGGAGGCGGTAGATGCTAGAATGTTGATATTTTGTTAGAGATCTTGAGAGCTTGATTGTGGTGACTTGCTTGGATGCTGGATGTAGAGTTTGAGGTCGTCAGCAAAGAACTTGTAGTAGCAGGTGAGGAGGGCTCCAAGGTAATTAACAAATAGGAGAAATAACAGTGGTCCAAGGACTGAACCCTGTGGAACACCACTTGTAACAGGTAGGGCTTTGCTATGGATACCACTGATGGACACACTCATCATTCGGCTGGTAAGGAAACTCTTAATCCACAAAAACAAATTACCTGAGATGCCGATGGAGGACAGCTTGGTCAGTAGGGTCTTGTGATGAACTCTGTCAAAGGCTTTGACAAAGTCAAAAAGGATCAGATCAACAGTGAGACCAGAGTCATACCATTTTGTGATTTTGTCATATGAGAGCAAAAGTTGATCAGTCACTGACCTGTTGGCACGGAACCCAAACTGCGCATCATCAAGGAGCAGATGATCATCGAGAAAGCCATACAGAGTTTTGGTTATGATGCGCTCAAGGGACTTGCATGGAACAGGGGTGAGGCTGATTGGCCTGTAATTGAGAGGGTCAGTACGGGAGCCTTTCTTAAAAATAGGCGTGACATGGGAGTGTTTCTAGATATCAGGTACGACGCCAGAGTCAAGTGATTTTTTGAACAAGTCATAAAATGGACGGGCAAGAGTTGGGGCATATTGTCTTAGGAGAACAGGATGGAGGTTGTCTGGACCCATAGCACTATCAGGATTTAGAGATTTGAGTTGACATTCAACGTCTTCTACTGAGAAGTTTACGTGCGAGATATTGGCCAGGCTCTGTTGGTGGGGGCTAGGGTTGTCTAGGACTTCATTAACATAAACCGAGGCAAAAGCGCTAACAAACTTGTTCGACATGTCTTGTGGGTCGTCCAAAAGTTGATTGTTTATGAGAAGAGGGCCAACAGAAGGGCGGGCGACATTCTTGTATCTGATATAGGAGTGGAATAGCTTTGGCTTGACTTTTCGTTGTGAGATGAGGTATTGCTCATATTCACGCTGCTGGGAAATAACGGATTGTCTTAGGGTTATATTGGCAGATTGGAAGAGAAAGAGCTTCTGGAGCGTCAAATGAGATCTACGACCATATGTCTGTCTAAATCTTACATACTCTGCCCAACACTTAGACTTTTTCCTGTGCAAGTGCAGGGGAACTTTTTTGTGCCAGGGTGGAACATGATTTTGGGGATTTTTTTCTGGGATGTAGCATTGGGCTAGGCTTGACAGGATTGTGGTTAGATGAACCGCTGTTTGGCTTGGGTCGAGATGGCTAAATTCGAGATCCCAATCATAGGATCCCCAGGGTAGAGTTGATGGATCGATAGTCTCCACGAGCCCAGTTTAGTCGTCTGTAGAGGTTTGCATTGTTTAAGGGTCGCTCATCTTGGAACAGGTAAGTGAAGTAGAGGAGAGCGTGACCACAGCGTGGGAATGGTGGGACCGTGGGAAGGTTGTTATTTCAACAATTCTATCGTGATCAGTTGTGAGGACAAGGTCGAGTGTGTTGCCTGATGAGTCTGATGAGATAAAGGTGGGGTCTGTCACATGTTGGTGTAGACCTAGTGTGGTAAAGAGGTTGATAAATGTTGCATCTGTATTGGTTAGGTTCTGGTCAATGACAGGTTGTTTCCATGAAATTGAGGGGAGGTTAAATTCTCTCATAATGATAAGTTCCTTTCCCACACTGAATTGTTGAATAAACGAAATGAGAGCAGTGTTATCTTCAAGGGAGTTAGAAGGTCTGTATACTGTTAACATATAAAGATTAAAGGAAGGAAGAAAGACTGTTAGGGTATTGGGACATTGTGGCTGGTCATTACAGAGTACAGCTTTTAAAGAGTTTCTTACATACATGCACACACCATGTTTGGGTCTGGGTGACACAAAATCATTTCTATATAAAGAATATCCACTAATGTTCACGACAGAATCAGAGATGACAGGAAGGAGCCACGTTTCAGTAACTTAAAAGATATCTATATTGTTATTTAAGCAAAAATCATAAACGTAATAAACCTTATTAGATAGACTATTTACATTCTTCAGAGCAAAACTTAATATAGAATAGTTGGGCTTCAGGTTAAGTTTTTTGGTGGGATAGGGCCAGAAAGATGTTCAGGTTTAGGATCAGAGTGGACAATGTCTGGTTGGGGAGAAGATGGTGAGGTTTGGGACTCTTGGGAGCCAGGGAGGGTGAAGCTATTTTATATTTTATTAACACCTTAAGAGCGGCCTATGCGGTTTATTTATATGTACCGCCCAGCGGGGTGTTTTTAGCCAAAATAGGGCTGTTTACGTGATCATTTTCATGCCTAAATAAGACCCAGAACGTAAAACAAGTATCTATCCCTGAAAGGGCATAAACAGAGCTTTCGAATGACACCATAACGATCCTTTTATGATGGCTAGTTTTCTTGCAATAACCGTGCAACGCGAGTGCAAAAAGCATGTAATTAGGCACTTTCCCCATACAATTCCGTATATAGCGAGTGAGAGAGGGAGGAGGGAGGTGGGATTCGTGTCAGTAGGTTCGCCGCGGTGGTCTGGAGCAGTCATACGCTCGCTACTCTCCTGCCACCACTTGTCTCTCTCTCTCAGCAACATTACGTGCTGAAATTGCCACTCGACCTATGTCGAGCACCGCCACATAGTCCAGCTTTATTTAACTCGACTTATGTCGAGTTTATGTCCCTCCAAACTGGATATGTACCACAATCCCTAAAAGAAGGTAATGTCACACCAATACACAAAGGGGGTAGTAAAGGCATAGCCAAAAATTACAGACCAGTGGTGCTGACGTCACACCTTATTAAAATCATAGAAAGAACAATAAGAGCTAAGATGGTCAGCTTCCTGGAAGATAATGAGGCGTTCAACGAGGGGCAACATGGCTTTAGAAAAGGCCGCTCCTGCCTCTCACAACTACTATCACACTACGACAAAATCCTACAGGATATTCAAGACGGAGAAAATGTAGACGTCATATATCTAGATTTCGCCAAAGCTTTTGACAAGGTGGACCATGGGATCCTTCTACATAAACTCAAATCACTGGGAATAGGGGGAGACCTTGGAAGATGGCTCCATAGCTTCATCACCAACAGAAAACAAAGAGTCACGGTTCAAGGAAGCCTATCAGAAGCAGGTGGGGTCATCAGCGGAGTACCACAAGGATCAGTACTGGGACCTCTCCTATTCCTCATCATGATAGGAGACATCGACAGGGACCTGGAACACTCAACAGCCACATCGTTTGCAGACGACACCAGACTCATGAAGAAAATCACCTCACAACATGATGCTCAGCTACTACAACAAGACTTGGACAAAATCCTGAAGTGGGCAGAAGAAAACAACATGGCCCTAAACGGAGACAAGTTCGAGCTTCTAAGGTACGGGAACAAGAGAGCACTACAAAACGACACCAACTACAAAAGCGGACAGCAAGAAATTACCGCCAAGGACACAGTGAAGGACTTGGGAGTAAATATGAGCAGTGACGCCACTTTTTCCCAGCATATTACCAAAGCCACAACAACAGCAAAACAAATAGCAGGCTGGATCCTGAGAACCTTCCACACAAGAAATGAGAGGTGTATGCTAACATTGTGGAAGTCACTGGTCCTACCACGACTGGAGTACTGCTCCCAGCTCTGGTCTCCCCAAAAAGTAGGAGAAATAACAGAAATTGAAGCCACCCAGAGGACATTCACCAGTAAAATCCATGGGTTTCAACACTTTAACTACTGGGAGAGACTTAAGGAGCTGCAGCTGTACTCACTTCAAAGACGTAGGGAGAGATACATCATCATCTACGTCTGGAAGATTTTGGAAAAAAAGGTACCAAACCCAAACATCCAAGAGACTCAGCACCAAAGGCGAGGGAGGCTGTGCTATGTGAGGACTACGCCGGGATCAACACAAAAAATCAAATCCCGGATCCATCACAGCTTTACATACAATGGAACCAGACTGTTCAACTGTATACCAGCCCCTCTCAGGAACATAACCGGGGTGTCTCCAGACACCTTCAAGAAACACTTGGACATGTGGCTGGCCAAAATACCGGACCGGCCACCAACACCAGGATACCCCAGCACCAACTCCAACCGACTTCTGGAATGGAGAGTGGAAGAAAGGGAGCTGCCTGGTCGCAGTGGAGCCCCAGCTCAACTGTGTCACTAACGGACGGAATACAACTAAGTGTAACTAAGTGTAAGTGTAACTATGTTGCTCGCCGCTAATTAAGGGTTAAATATTAACTTTTTCAAAGTAATTGAAAACGTTTTTTCCGAAAGTTGAAACTTATATTAATATAAATATATAGGTTAGCCTATGTTCATTCAATGGGTGACTTCCAAATTTCCAGGAAAATTTGTGGCCGGTTTCCTTGATAAATACCCAAATCTTAGCTAGAATGGATAGAAAACTTATAAATCTAAGACATAACCAAATAAACCAATCCAAAACTAAAACAAACTTGAAAGTATCCTTCCTAGCTGTGGTCGTCTACTTAATATTGACCAAGTAAATTAACTGATGTGTCTGTTTTTCAACAGAAAGGGGTAAAAAATGGAAGACATATTTTTACGCAGTTTAGGCCTAGCTTCGGTTACCAGGTCACATAGGCTAGGCCTATCTTTGAACAAGAGAGCAGACTCTGTTGAAAAATTTCTTGCATTTACACTTATACACATCTAGCAATAGGTCAGGAAACGAATATAAAGAGTAAACTCTATCTTTCATTGTCTCCAAGCCAACTGAGCAATAAGGATGATAACTATCTACATAAAAATCGCCAGTGTAGTTTATGTTAGGCCTAGGCCTATCATAGACTGTAGTGAAGTGGACATTTTTCACTACATGAGTTACATTATATTTAACTGGTTCTAGTGGTGTCCCAAATTTAAATCTAAGATGTGTCTTGGTTCAACTCGCTGCCCAAGGAAGTGCGAGACATAGTAGGTTGCCCGGTAGACAGGTTCAAAGGGTTATTAGACAAGTTCCTAAAGACCCTCCCAGATGAACCACCAGTGTCTGGATACACTGCTAACTGCCGGGCGGCCTCAAACTCTATACCGGACCTTCGAAGGGACGCAGCGGTGGCGAACCACGACTGTGAGGACGGGACCTCTAGACGACTTCAAGTAAGATTCAAGTAAGTAAGATATAGCCTGTCATTACCTCGGCACTAAACGATCGTTTATATTGTGCTGTTTCACCAATAATTTAGAGTAATATGGATTTATATCAACAATTATATTTCAATATGACTCAATCTACAAGTTTGCGTGATTATGTTTTATATTTGGAGCATATATGAGGAAATATTTTGAACTTTTCGGAGGTTGTAGAATGCTTGGTAGGCATAATCCTGTGTATGCGGGTAGACCTGTATTTATCTCAATAATTTGGTAATGTTACAATATATTTTTACATTTTACATTCATAAATAGTCCACTAATGTACTAGGTTAGGTTAGGCTAGGTTAAATATATTGTTCAATGATTCTTAGTAAATAGGCATCTGAAAAACAGTTCCTCCTGCTACACACCCGAATGTTTTCGTTTCATACCAATCACCGTGGCGTAGGTATAGGAAGTATTTAGATATATTTAGCTGCAAGTGGTGTAGCTATTTTAGCATTAATTCACTTAGTTTATGTCTATCCGCAGCCCTTCTCACAATCAAAACACACAATTATGTAGCAAAGTATATATTTCGACGTCATATACTTGAGATATCAATGAGATTAAATGCGAGCTGTAAAGAGGCTGACAATCTACCTCCATAAAAAAATGGAGCTTCCCACCCAGTGCGGGAAGCATCCTAGCTCCATCAAATGACGAGATTTGTGCTGGAGACTGGCGGTAGCTCCATTTTTTGCTGAGGAATGACGAGAATTGGCCCAGTGTGATACCCCCTTAACCCGGGAACTGCGGGGAGACTCTTAAGAGTTCCCCCGGCGGACTGCGGGGAGACTCTTAAGAGTCAGAGAAAAAAAAAATCAACTTTTGACATCGAAAAAAAAAAAAAAAAAAAAAATGGCCCCTGGGCCATGCAAAATCTCAGTCCTCTACCTCCCCTCCTTCAGTTATCACCTATTTTCCCTGTTATTCCCTTATTCTGAGGTATATTTTCGTGCTAACATTAGAAATCCGGTTGCAGGGTGTGGTCATCACTGATAGCAAGCGAATGCAAGAGAGAGAGAGAGAGTATCGATCGACTGTGTCTCAGTGGCCTTTGGGGAAATTGGCGGGAAAGCAGCTTTCCTCACCCATACATTATACAACTCGTGGGCTATATCTCCGATTTTGACCATCCAAACGCTGTTTTCACTCGTTTTATTGTTGTTTCAGGTTAATACCTTTATAATCAACCCATAATAGGCGCATATGGATAAGTATTAATGCTATTAATGGTACAATGAATATTTTAGTGACGGAAACACCTCAAATACATGCGCACAGGGAGAGGTGTCTAATTACTCCCATGCGCACTTCAGAGGTTAAGTGTAGGAATAGGTTTGTATATCTCCCTCGAAATTAATAAATTAAGTTTAGATATTGCTGAAACCAATTATGGATCAAAATATACTTGGTGCCGAGACATCACTTATTAGGCCGATTGTACCATTCAGTAGCTGTTATGGTTTTGGTCACAGAGTCAGTAAACTTAGAGAGAGTGAGAACTTTGATGATGGGTGGCATGGAGAGTTGCCTATTTGTCACCCAATTTTCACTTATATCCTGCATCTGGCGCGGTTATTGTACAATTGGTCAAAACAGCATCTGCACCCCTACCCTGATAATCTGGTGTTTACAGCTTGGTAGGGTTGGCATCTCTGCATGCAGATGCAACCACGTTTCTAAGAAACGTGATATATTCTGATTGCTATTCCCGGACTGGGAATGTTCAGTTATCTTCAACTAAAGAGCTCTCGACTGGGCGAGGACGGACCTTATTTCCCCAAATTACCACATAAATAATAGGCAAATAGACATAAAACACAAGGAAAGATTACACAGTTTTTTTTATTCTTAACAACTAGGGAACATGGGCATCAAAATAGCATGTGGTAATGGTCAATTTTGGCTTCTAAATTATTAAATAATTAAATAAGATTAAATGAAGACAATCGGTCTTAGCACAATAGTAGCCTATCGTCCTTAAAAGCTAGCAGAGTATGCCACAAATTATAATAGCAATACGAATTGATTCAAGTATACACAATGAATAAGAATTTTAATAACTGGCTCGAGATTTGTGAAGAACGTACTGATTTTAGGTAACGATATGAGAATAAACAAAGATAACAAGACTAAGTTCTTCGAACAACAAAATTAGTTAAAGATCAAATGAACACAATAATCACAAACTTATTACACACAGTCTAAATGAAGTGACTGAAAAGCATTTAACTCTGCATTTAGATTTCACTATTTTGATATTATCCCAAGTGATAGTAAACATATAAACACAGATATGCACGAAGATTCCCGGATGACGTGTAAGGTAAGGTGCATGTATCAATTAATATAGAAACAATATATGTATATCACTTCTGTGAGTCGCGGGAGCCCGGACCCGAAGAAATATATATATATATGTTACCGGTGTAGGAAAGGTGTATATTGTTTCCCAACAAATGGGACAATGGTTAGCAAAGGATATGGAAATGGAAAGTACGTTTCCGGAGAGGTTTACGTTAAATTAAATACAAGAACTTGGCGTATCTGTGTCTAAACCTTCCCAATAATCACTGTTACCACTACGAAACTGAGAGAGGCACTTAAAAGAGTCAGTTTAGATGAGGGCCGGTAGAACGAGTTGAGACACTGGTTTGAAGTTAAATTCCAGGACGTCTGGGCACAACGTCAGGTAAGGAGACAGGGTATGCGTTACTTATGTCCCTCTCACGCTCACGGGCTAGGTTCTGGACCGAATAACTTTAATATTTTCTTTAATCGCTCACTCTCTCTCTTCGTATTCTGGCTGGCTCTCGGACACACACTCATGTTGTACCTGTGGGTTTTGTCTAACTATTCCCTTACTTTAAGATCAACAAAAGTCTTCACAAGTTCCCAAGAGTAAGAGGCAAGCTAGACTTATTAGTAGGGGTACTTTGTGAACGATCACACACTGGCTTAACTTCGTCTTTAGTACTGGACAAAGTAGGGCAAGAATGAGACTGTTCAGAAAGCTTGTGGGGGTCCTCACAACAAGTACTGTGTTGTTAGACAATTCCGGCCTCAGAGTGTTGGGGCGGATTCGTACTCAAAACACTGAGTTCATTAGGTGATATTACAGATCTTGGAGGATCTGTAATAACTCTTGAACTTCTGAGTTACATCTGAATTGTTAAATAGAGCAATTGCTCGACCGGTACTCGAACCTAGTCGATTCGTGTTCCTCGGCCTCCAGCGTTATAACTGGGTGACTTTAGACACCTAAATTGTCTATTACAACAAGCCCCAGCGTTCGTAACTGTCCTTTCTACCCTAGGACTATTTGGAAAGGATTAAAAAATCGAATCTAAGCCAACAGGCTGAATACTTGCCGATGGGTTGGTCAGCGTGAGTAGCGTAAAGTCAGTGAAAGTAGGCTAGCCTAGACAGACCTCGGATGCGGAAATACCCTGAGCCGAACAGGCCAAGTGGGATATCTCTATTGGTCTAACTGGTAAGGTGTCTGCCTCACACCCAAGGGTCGAGAGTTTGTGCCCCCACCAGGGCATGATATTTTCGTGAGGCTATTTCCGCATTTAACGAAGTTTAGGTGTGTTGGTAAAATTGTTCAGATAGTTGAGAGTAAGATCGAAGCTCCATAAATCCTTTTTCGGGTATGGTGTAAAAACCGATTCCTACAGTAGTGTCTTGTTTTTCTGAGGTGTCCTGTACATGGAAACTCTGGGCATCAAGGGCACGGTAGACATTGTGGTTTTTCTTACTGTCGGAGAGCAAGATGCACTATAGTTGCAGCTGGTCGGCCTGTTAGTTGTGCATGGGGCGGAAGTGGTTGGGCGTGTGTGGGCGGCTTGGTGGCGCAGATATGAGTGGTAGAATTGGCCTGCATTTTCTCCGAGTTTCGTAGGTTAATTATTTCGACTCCCTTGATCATGATGATTTGGTCTGTGAGCAACTCTTGGGTATTTTTCTTGGATGCACGTCGTGAAGGCCTTGTTGTAACTGCAACTGGATTGACTGGTTTGCTCGTCTATGGAAGCCTTGAAGGGTGGAGGGGTCTGGAGCATCAGTGTCCACGTGGAGATCGTATTTTCGCTTTTTATGTGGGTAGCGAGGTGAGATATCCTGTTTCTTGTTGTTTCTCCAGGTGCACACCCTTGGGTCGGATGTGTTGGCGGACTTTGGCTTAGCTTGGGCGTGAATTGCAGTTATTGTGGTAAGGGAAAGGGTGTTTTCGGATGAATCTGCAGATTTTTGTTTGTGCGGATTAGAATGGTTTCCGTTATCTGCCGCGTTTTCTATGGGGTTTATCCCTGATGCGTTTTCTCGAGTTTTGAGTTGTTGATGTTGTTGTCCTTTGTTGTTGCCCGTGTTGCGGTCTCTTATGCTCGCAATCCGTAACGCCGAAGCTGGAGCGGCTTCTGAGATGATGGATGGCTGAGGACAAGGTGGTGGCTTATTCTCTTCCCGTCGCATCTTACCAAAGTCCCGACCACGGGGCTTAAGGTGATATTTCGTACAGGTGTCGTCACAGTGGTATGGTTGCAAGTGCTGGAGGAAGAAATGCCAGATACGAGGCGTTGGTGGGGGCGTTGGCGTCTCGGAAGATGACAAGGGTGATGGGTATCTCTGAGGGCATCACAGTGTTGAGAAGGTGGCGTGGAGACTTAATTTGTTGTAGGTCACCTTGTCGAACTATAGCAATGCGTGAGACAAGGTGTTGTCGGCGTGGAGGTCTGGGGTCGACTAATAATAATAATAATAATATTTATTCAGTTAGCAATTTACAGAGTTGGTACCACATAGTATGTTATAAATATGACATGTACCAGCCTTGCATAATTCCAACTAAGGATAGCCCAATAAGGCCGTTAGGCGTATTTCCATTGGGGTCCTTGTGGGATTAGGTTAGCTGGGGAAAAATGGGGAGGATAAAGAAATAAATACTTTAGAGAAAGTATTTCTAGGGGGTTATTTTAAGATACCTTACATCCTATAGTAAATATCAGTAATCCGTAATCAGTAATCATTTCAGTTTGGTTTGTCTATCTCTTATGTCGCATTTAGTAGTAGACATAAGCTTGGTGCTCCCTTCTCGCAGCTGTCCGGTTCAGGTGTTCCTTCAGGCTACGTCATGACTGGGGTCATGACCTGGCGCTTCAGGTGTTTTGACAGAATTTGCGGACACAGAAGTACCAGGTGTTGGAGAGGATGGAGTAGTCGTAGCCGTGGGTGGCAGAGCTGTGTTTGTAGGGGGAACTTCCACGGCTTCTGTCGGAGTTGCAGCTGTAGGTAAGGTGCCATGGGTTTTTGGGCGGTCCTTGTGCTGCTCTTTTTCCGGCTGATGGTTGTTAGGCTGGGTTCCCACCGGCATGGTCTCTTCACTAGGCAGCCAAAACGAGCGTACAGGCTGTTTGGAAGGAGATGGGGATGGAGTTAATGTTGATGTTGGTCGATATTGGGGTTGGATTGAGATTTAGGGAGTTTGGAAAGTGTGGAAATGGGAATTGCAGGATGGGAGGTGGAAGGGATAGAAGGAGAAGGAGGGGATAGACGGGTAAGGAGTGGGGATTGGGTAGGTTCATGGAACACAAGTTCATGCGGGGAGTGTAGGACATTTTGGTTAGGGCACGGATCAGGTGTGGGGGAGGCAGGAGAGTGGGCGGAGTCACGGTTGGCAGGAATTTTAAGATGTGAGGATGCGGGAACGAGGTATAGGGATTGTTTTGGTTTGGGGTGAAAGTTTGGGGGTGGGGGTAGAGGTGTGAAAGATGGGTCGAAAAGGTGGAGGGGGTGGTGAGGGAAAATATGGAATAGAATTGGTGTCTAGGGAGGGGAGTTCTGCTGCAGCTGAGGATGGGGCTGGAAAGGTTAGGATTTAGGATTGGGGATAGGATGGGTGCAGGGTGGATAGGTTTGAATCCGGGAGGAACTGAAAGGATAGTAGTGGAGGATTGTAGGTTGTGTGGGCGAGGTTGAGGTGCTGGGGAAGGTTGAGGTGCTGATGTTGGGATTACAGCAAGGTGGGTTTTTTGGAGGGTGTGGTCTCTGGGTAGGGCTCTGTTCCAGTTAGAAATATTAGAGAAATTAGAAGGTAGGTGCATGTTTTTATGGCCTCCTTACGTGAGTTTTGGAGTTCCTGCTGTGAGTGATTATGAGGAAGGTTAGTTGAATAGTGTAATGTAGAATAGTCAGCATATGATAGTAGTTATGATAGTGGTGATGATGATGGTGTAGGATATGTGTCTGTGTAGTGAGGATCTGTGGTGAGGATCTGAGGATCTCCTCCTCCTATTCCCAGTCTTAATCCCCACCCTCTTCCTCCCCCCTCATCATAACCATTGGCCCTCTACTATTAACAGTGTTGTGGGTGTTCTCATCTTGGGGCTGATTATCCACTGAACTGATTTTAGTTCAGTGTGATTATCGAGTTTCATTTTAGTACTGGTAATTTGCCTAGATTGATATCGGGTACCATTGCTCTTTACTAATTTACCATTCCATGTGTACCACATTTCCTCATTATTATTTACTTTTTGTTTCAGTTGGTCAACCAGAAATGGTGTCATAAAAAACGGGACTATCCTTGAAAACCGCGCGTGATGAAAGCTCAACTCGAATTAGATTATTTTGAAAGTACTGTATTTTTTGTAGAATGTATTACTTATGGACAATTTTGAAATAGATATAATAAAGTGTGATTATATAATGTATTACAGTAACGACCTAAGGGATGATGTATGTAATTTTGGCCAGCTGACAGCAGACGACATAACAATGGCCGCCACACTACGCCAAACTCCGCTTACTTGCAGTGGCCACACTCGACCTGTGGTCCACCTCTCCTTCTCAAAGCTTTGTCCTGATGGATACTTCCTCATTTCAGCCAGTAAAGGTCAGGAACTTGAAATATTTTGAGGCTAAATGGTAATTAAGGCCCAGTTTGTGTTGCGGTGTCATCCGTCTGGACCTTTTTATTCCAAACTTTCACTTCAGATTTGATCGTGACCTCTATTGTTTAACATAATCTATACTTTATTGCTAATTGCACTCTCTCTGTTTCTATTTCATAGGTTCTTTATGTTTTATTATGGAGAATAGGCTATAGGGAGAACTGGTGAATTGCAATTGACATGTCATTCCTTAGCCTATTTCAGAACTTTCTCTTTGGACTGTGTATCGGTACGATGTTGAGTCGTAGTCTCGTAGATTGTAGGACAGTGGGAATGCATAGTTTATTATAAAATAATGTTTAATTCAAGGGTAGCCTACTAATTATACAGACTTAGGCCTTCCATTTATTTATATATAGGATAGCCTAATAGGCTAGGCCTAGCCTAGGGCCTATATATTTTTGTTTACCTTAAAAACAATTCTAGATTAGGCTAGGCTAGGCCTATAAAAAATTACGGTATTAGTTTATGACCAACCTGATATCCTACGGGCGGCGGGCCTCATCGATGATTAGGCTATCAGTGTTTTATTACTTTCATGAACGATACTTTGACTTTGTTGGTGTAGCCTACAGTACATGTCTTCTTCTTGTGGAGTTGCTGTCCCTTTTCTGAGCAGCTCACCTATGGATAAATCTACAGTTATACTACCCCTATTTTGTCGCTATTCTGTTGGTACTAATGGGTTAATATTATTAGTAGTAGACTTAGTATGGTTTGATGATACGCGGAAATGTATATTTGACTTGAAATAGATAGGCTACATTGAAGTATTACAAACCTTCGCAAACGCATAAAAAGGGAACGTGAGCTGGGTTTAGACTGTCGCGCACCCATAAACAGGGAACGTGAGGGGGAGTTTAGACCGTTGCGGAAACAGGTTACTTTTCGGTTAGGTTAGGTTAGGCAGTATAACTCCATTTATTGGTCACCAATTATTTTGACATATTTGAAGACAGATATGGAATCTATATGCTCTAAGCATCATATTTAAATTAGTTTCAACCCTCGGCAAAACCTATTAAAAAAAACGGTAACAACATGTCTACCTACCGTAAAACGGTTGTCAATACTCTCTTATAGACGGCGCGGCTTTCAGCGACGCCATTTTTTCGTGAACTGGAGAGCTTTATCCTTCAACTTTTGTAATACTATCACGCCATCTGCCAATCCTCATTGGAAATACTGAGTTTCATTTCCTAACTCCTGCGCAATACGTCACGAGACACTTCTGGATTCTTATTGGGGTTTTTTTCTGACCACGTCATTAAACTCATAGATTCCGTCACGCATACAACCAGCAACCTATCAGGTGAGTTTATTGACCTTGATTACGTCATTGCACTGAACCAATCACAGATACACACCTTCATTTAAGTCTCTCCTCACTTTAGTCATGGACGCCACTTGTAATGGTTGTTCACCCCTCCCACATTCAGTGATTATTGACACTACAAGGAACAATAGTGCAGCCCTTAATGTTTTTACTGACCATGGTTGTTTGCCTACCTCTGTTTCCTGCAAACTGCTCAAACGAATGTTACTATTATGAACCGGCAGACCAGTGGCGATGCGGTCATTATTGGTTTTGAAATAAAACCACTACTCGTCGTAACTCCTCGTCGAAAACGTGGACGCATCTCTTCCCCACCTACTCCCTCCACATCTCAATAAGGTATGCAATTACGCTTTCATATTTTCGCAGGTTTAAAAACGGCGAAAACAAAATTATGTAAGCAAAACTTGGCTCGTGTTTTAAGGTATTTCCGTAATTGTTTAATCGAAGTCCTCTTTTTTTTTTTTAGTTATTAAAAACGTATTCTATGGTGTATTATATGATATATAGAAGCAATAGAACTGTTCAAATGACCTGGGAAGTGTATATTAAACCAAATACAAAACTTTGAATAATGAGGTAAGAGATATGTGTTTTTTATCATTTTTCATCCCAAGACCAGTGGGGGTCTGGGGGCAGCAGCCCCCAGGATGCCCAGGTTACCTTAGGGTAGGTTAATGACCAGCTATGTAAATACAGTAGTGAACATTTGGTTTAGTCTGTGCTTAAAAATCCATTTTTCTTTAGCAGGCCATACACTAAACAATTACCCCCTTTTCACAGACAAATACACAAACAATCTGTCAAAGATGCAAATAGCGGGGGTGTGGGGGCGGCAGCCCCCACCCATAATACTAGGATAGGTTAGGTAAGGTTGTTAGGTTAGGCTAATGTCCTTTCAAAGGGGTATAGGCTTGTAAACACTATGATAGCTTAACATGAGCCAAAAATCGAAATTAGGTTAGTGTAATTTGTTTAATCTTAAAACTCGCAAAATCAGAGCCAACTTTTCTCAAAACTTGGCTCGGGTTTTCCAATATTCGGGTTTTATGGCTTTGCAATTTCGGGAAACCTGAGCCAAATTTCTAAATGAGGTTACTGTCATTTGTTTGTCTACTAACTCGCAAAATCCGAGCCAGCTTTGGCCAAAACCTGGCTCGGGTTTTCCAAAATTCGGGTTTTATGGGTTTGCAATTTTGGGAAACCTGAGCCAAATTTCTAAATGAGGTTACTGTCATTTGTTTGTTTACAAACTCGCAAAATCCGAGCCAGCTTTGGCCAAAACTTGGCTCAGGTTTTCGAAATATTGGGTTTTAGGCCTTTGAAATACCTTCAAACCCGAGCCAAGTTTTGCTTGAATACGTTTGTATCGCCGTTTTACGCATTTAACCCCTCATTTTCTCTGTACTTCATAGCCCTCCCCACTATCGGGTGGCGGGTGGCGTTTCTTAAGATCGTTGTATAATGGGGAAAACGGTTTCGCCGAGGGTTCTAATTATTTCTAAACACTATACTGTATATTGATGAAAACTAACAGGGAAAAATAAAAAAATCCATGGGAAAATTGGTGACCAATAAATGGAGTTTTTCCGGTTAGGCTAATATTAAAAATACTAAAATGCGACGGTCCTCGGTATTAAACAACACTGTATATAAAATAAAAAAATAAAAACAACAACAAATTACCTGAAAAACTTGTATCTGGTTGGTGATAATTTGTTATCAATATAAGTTTTTGGTTTAATGTTATTTTAATACCACAAATTTTGTTGATATATTTGAAGATAAATATTGAATCTATATGCTCTAAAGGTCATAAGAAAATTTGTTTTAACCCTCGGCAAAACCTAATAAAAAAAGTATGGTACTAAAATTTGTTTTTCGTAACAAGGTTGTCAATACTGTACTTTCAGTGATCGATAGCTCTAAAGATCATAATAATTATTATGAAAATGTGTTAAACCCTCGGAAAAACCTAATATAAAAGTATGGTACTAAAATTTAATTTTCGTAACAAGGTTGTCAATACGGTACTTTCCTGTTATCAATGTACAATCAAGCTGAAGATTGCAGAGTAAACGGTATATATTAAGCAAACCACCCACAAATTTTCATGACAATTTTGAAATGCATGTTGGAATCCCTATAAACTGTACTTCATTTTTATGTAAGTTTGATAATTTGGAAAAATCGATTAGGCCTAAGGGAGAAAATTAACATTGAAAATGATATGTAAAAAGTCTCCCATAAACGGCGGCCCGCTATGTTATTGTAGTTTGCGGCCTAATTTAGTCTGTTAATTCACTTTCTCCTTAATTGGACCCCCTATGAAGTACAACAGATTATGATGACATAAGTGACGGGTGTTTAGAGGGGGCAGAGCTCCCCCTTCAACATATTACGTGTCTCACAGTAACTTCTATTATATAAACAACCTAAGAATTTTCACAGATATTTTAAATTTAATTTAGGATGTAATATAACCTATACTCCATGTCAAAATAAGTGTCAACCCTCGAAAAATTCTATTAAGGGAGATCTAGAACCTGTAACCTGTAACGATATTTGTCCAGGGTTCTCCTCCCCATAGACGGCACACAACACGACTCGGCGGACCTCTTTCTCCCTGCCTTTCAGTGTAATTAACACTAGGAATTTACCTAATTTTCTATCCAATGTACTATCCAACCAGCGGGGGTGTGGGGGCGGCAGCCCCCACCCATAATACTAGGTTAGGTTAGGTAAGGTTGGTAGGTTAGGCTAAAATCTTTAATGTTGGATAATGAATAATGAGCTTACTGGGTAAGTTTATTTTCTATCCCATGTATCATCCAACAACTTTTGCCAAAACTTGACTGTTTTTAATTTTTTAATTTTGGGGGTTTCTTAAGTTGAAAAACAAGAAAACCCGAGCCAACTTCTTTTTTGCACTTGCTGTCTTTTATGCAGCTGAAAAATCTTAAAATCCGAGCCAACTTTTGCCAAACCTTGGCTCGGGTTTTTTCATTTTGGGGTTTTCTCAAGTTGAAAAACAAAAAAAACAGAGCCAACTTTCATAATAAAAGCCATTATATCGCCTTTTTATGTCTTTAACCCCACATTTTCCCTGATCTTCATAGCCCTCCCCACTATCGGGCGCCGTGTCTTAAGATCGTTGGATAAAGGGGAAAACTATTTTTGCAGAGGTTGAAACTAATGTCACTCACTATATATTGATGCAAATAAACTAAAACTAAAAAAAAAAAAATGAAAATAATTGGTGGGTGGTTTCCTTGATATTTTCCGAGTAAACACCATAGACTTCATCGACTTTTCTTTCACCTTCGTATAATCGACAGCCAATTTTTTTTATTTTTTATTAAGGGATTAGTACTCAACCAGCGGGGGTGTGGGGGCGGCAGCCCCCACTCATAATACTTTGTTAGGTTAGGCTAATGTCTTTTCAAATCACTATCGGGGAGCGAGCGTGTCTCAACATCGATCGACAGGCCTAATGGGGAAAATAGGTTTTCCTGAGATTTCTAATTAATTACAAACACTATATATTGATACAAATGACCAATTTTGTTTATAAAAAACACTCGGAAAATTCGTGGTATTAAAATAACATTTTTCCAAGTTTTTTTCCAGTTTCCGCGTCTGCTGAACCATCCAAAAACACGCTAAAAGGCGTGTTTTGAAGGGAGGAGGTAGTGGGGGAGGGGTAGTATAACTGTAGATTTACCATCCGGGGGCATGGCCCCCTGGAAAATGTTGAGAATTTAGGTGTCTAAAACCGCATTTCCTGCAATCTAAAAGCAATCAAGATGGAAAATATGGAGACCAGAATTGTAATTTTTTTTTTTTTTTTTTTTTTTTTTTTTTTAATTAGGCCATAGGCTACTGTATATATATATATATATATATATATATATATATATATATATATATATATATATATAGCGCAACGGAGCGGCGAGCGCCTGAGGCGCGAGCTTTAAAGAGGTCAGGGGGAATGCCCCCCAGGAATTTTGTTGAGAATTGAGGTGTCTAAAACAGCATTTCCTGCAATCTAAAAGCAATCAAGATGGAAAATATGGAGACCAAAATTGTGACAATTTAGGCCTTTTTTTTTTTTTTTTTTTTAATTAGGCTTGGCCTAGGCAGCACTAGGCTAAGCCTATTCCAAAACTTAAGAGTAGGCTTAGGCTAGGACCTAGGATAGCCTAAGCTGACCGTTTTGGTGGGGTCAGTACTCAAGGTATTAGTGAGATGGGTCTATAATTGGGGTTGGGTATGACAGGGATCTGCCTTGTATGGGCCGATCGTCTTTTTGCAGACTCCCATTTTGTTATGTTCTTAGGCCTAGGCTATGTAGCCTAGTCTTTAAAAGAAAAAAATACAGGTAACAGGAATGTTAGGTTAAATAGGCCTATTGGCATAGGCTATAACCTAGGTTAGGCTAGCCTAGACTAAAATCCAAAGGTACCGGTAGGTTACGAAACAAAATTTACAATAAAAATATATTAGGCTATACCTATAGCCTAGGCTAATTCCCACAAGTAGGCTAGGCATCGTCATATCTGTAATCTAACCTCCAAGGCTAGGCCTAAATAACACTTACCTGGCTAGCCACTAGCCTAGGCTTAATTTCTTCCACTGTCCACCTACACAATCAGGGTGCCAAAACAGAAAATATCAAGTTCTGGATCATTTTTCTATGCTTCCGCTGGAGAAATTTTGAGATGTGAAGGTAAATATACGCACAATACATGCTCAAAATTTATTAAAAGGAATGAATAATATTATAAGTAAAAGGGATGTTATGTATGTTTACTGGTGTTTAATCAGGATACTAGGGGAGCTGGCTGCCTGTACTTCAGTCTCAAAGAGATTCACTTCAAGTCCACTAATATAGGCATTGAAAACAGGTTTTTAAATTATTCTTAGCAGTCCCAGTTTTAGTTTTGTAACTTTTGTCCAATAAAGATTTCATGTATATTTGTTGTTGCATTCCAAGAACTATTACATACCGGTACTTAATTTATATCCTTTCATATGATATATGAGTTACTAGGCCTATAGAGTACTGGTTAAAATACATACCGGTACCAAGTTTCAAGAATAAACTTTGATTAGAAAATTTGTTTGTATATTATTTTCCCTGGGCCGAGTAAAAAATACCTGGGTAGGCTATTCCCATTCTCGGGTTAAGTCCTAACCTAACCTAACCTAACCTTAATATAATATACCGGTATAATAAGTTATGTCATAACTTAACATTACCTGGGAAAGAGAGGGCAGGTATCCTGGGTGACCCATAGCGCATTTTAAGACTGTTATTTCTCAGTAAATACTGGTTTCCGACATTCAATTAAACATCCTGCAAGTTCTAACCAGTCCCCTGAACAGTTTTTAGTAGGTTACTTGAGGATATTTTAACGGGACCATAGGTAAACATTTATCCTGTATATACTGTATATATATAGCTCAACGGAGCGGCGAGCGCCGAAGGCGCGTGCTTTAAAGAGGTCAGGGGGCATGCCCCCCAGGAAATTTTTTGAGAATTGAGGTATCTAAAACAGCATATCCTGCAATCTATATTTCTTGTATATCTCAAGAGTAGCCTAGGCTAGGTTAGCCTAGCCTTACAAAAAAAAAAAAAATACAGGAATGTTGGTCTAGGCTAAGTTTAATATACACTTCCCAGGTCATTTTAACAGTTCTATTGCTTCTATATATCATATAATACACCATTCATTGTCTTCTTTAAAAAAAAAAAAAAAAAAAATTACAAGGCCCAATTATAGACCCATCTCACTAATACCTTGAGTACTGACCCCACCAAAACGGTCAGAGATTAACACAAGATTATGGGGGTCTGCTGAGCGCCGATTGGCCCACACCTGGTAGATCCCCCTCACACCCAACCCATCTCGTCCATATGCTTATCTAATTTTATCTTAAAGCTCCCTATCGTTCTTGATCCACTATATCACTTGGTAGCCTATTCCATCCATCTACAACTCTGTTACCAAACCAATATTTGCCTATATCTTTTCTGAAACTAAATTTATCTAATTTGAAACCATTGGTACGAGTTATTTCGCTATCACTGAGCTTTAGTACATTTTTCATGTCTCCTTTATTAATTCCACTAACCCACTTGAATACCTCTATCATGTCACCTCTAACTCTGCGTCTCTCTAACGAATGTAAGCCTAATTTCATCAAACTTTCTTCATAGGAAGATTTCTAATATTATGGATAATTTTTGTCATTCTACGTTGTACTCTCTCCAATGAATCTATGTCCATTCTGTAATAAGGACACCAAAATTGAACAACATAATCCATATGGGGTCTCACTAATGACAAGTAAAGTTTCAAGATAACATCAGCAGTTCTGTTACTCACAGATGTAGATGGCCTTTATTCTCAATTTCACTCAATAAATGCTGGTGTTCCCCAGGGATCAGTTTTGGCCCCAACTCTGTTCCTCATTCATATCAATGATCTCATATCTACCACTCATAATCCAATACATTCCTACGCAGATGACTCGACACTCCACAGTTCCTTCACATTTACCAATTCTTTCATCCAACCCAATCTTATAAATTCAAAAATAAACACTGCAATTTCTCTGAACCAGGACCTTTCTAGAATTAATGAATGGGGACAAAAAAAAATAGTTTCCTTTAATGCACAGAAAACCAAGTACAGTCAGGACCCCCAATACACGATTCCACAATGCGCGAAAACCCTAATTTTTATTTTTTATTTTATTTTTTCTATGTGATTGAGGGAGGCAAAAAACATAACTGCCTATAGCGAGTGCCTCCCCCATAGTTGAAAGAGTGACAGGGCCAAAATCAAGGGACGTTCGAGCCAAAATGCCTGGACACACGGAGTTTGAAGCAATTTAAGTCATAGGAAGAGGGAAAGACTGATTCTGGGAGAGAGTTCCAGAGCTCAGATGTTGAGTAGAAAAAAGTTTGAGAGTAACGTTTCACTCTTGGGTTGGAGAGTTGCACAGAGTAGGGGTGGGATTGAGTTGCAAGACGAGTACCACGTGCCCTACGTAAAGGAGGTGGTATGGACTGGGATAGCTCTGAGGAACACTGATTATTATAATAGCGAGAGAGATGCAACATTGCGGCGGAGAGAGAGAGTTGGTGAGTGGACGGGAGTTAATGATACGAAAGGCTTTCCTTTCAACTTTGTCTAGGAGAGCGGTGTGAGAGGAACCTCCCCACACATGTGAACAATACTCAATACAAGGGCGCACTATGCCCCTGTACAGAGCAAGAAGCTGTGCAGGGGAAAAGAACCCCCTAAGGCGGTTGAGCACACCCAGCTTCTGGGAGGCTGCCTTAGCAAGACTGGTAATATGGTCCTTCCAAATGAGAGCAGAAGAAAAAGAGACACCAAGAATATTGAGAGAAGATGAAGGGTTGATTTTTGTATTGTTGAAGAATAAGGGATAGTCCGCTGGGAGATCCTGACGGGTAGATAGATGGAGAAATTGGGTTTTGGAAGCATTAAAGTTAACAAGGTTTTCTCTGCCCCAATTGGAAATAGTATTTAGATCAGAATTTAAGAGTTCTATGGCTTCATTACGTTTGTCGTTGAGGGATTGCTGGCTGGGGCGTTCTGAAAAACTAATGAAGTAGTGTAAGGTTGAGTCGTCTGCGTATGAATGGATGGGAATTTTAAGGTACAGTTAAGGAGATAATTTATAAAAATTAGAAAGAGAATAGGAGATAGGACAGAGCCCTGAGGAACAACGGAGTTTATAGGGTGAGGAAGTGAACAATGGCTGTCCACAACCGCAGCTATGGAACGGCCGGAAAGGAAATTAGAGACAAAGGCACATATGGAGGGATAGAAACCGAAGGAGGGTAGTTTAGAAATTAAAGATTTATGCCAGACTCTATCGAAGGCTTTCGATATGTCTAGTGCAATAGAAACTAGTTACCCATCGAAAATAACATTAATTAATTAAACATTAATTACGCGAGGTGGTACCACAATACACGAATCGAGAGCTAAGAAGGGGCCAAATCCGCTATTCCCGCTTGATACGCGAGCACGTCTATGTTTCGCGAGGCCCAGGCGTAGCTCCGAAAAGAGAAGAAGACGGGCATACGCCTGCCTTCCCTCCCGCTTACCCTCCCTCCCACAGTCCCGCTCAAGCGCTCATAGCCGTGCGGAGTAACCAAACGTTTGTAGTGCCTGCCACTTTTTTCACCATGCCACGCCAATATAAGAAGATAACACACAAAATGAAGGTGGAAGTGTTGGATCGCAAGAAAAAAGGAGAAGGAAACTGTGCAATAGGCTTGTCAGAGTAAACTGTTCGTACGATTTGGTCAGGGAGGGAGAAGTTGGAGAAAATCGTGAAGTCCTACGGTCCTAGTCCTAGCCTATCTACTACTAATTTTAAGATAAGGTTTCATATTTGTATTCATTGTTGTTCTTATATATGAGATATAGACTGTACTGTAGAGCCAAAAATGTTGAAAATAGGCCATAATTGAGAGATGTCACCCAATCTAATTATTCCCATTTAACCCTCCAGCCCCGGCTATGTATTATATATATATTCCTCGAAACCCGGGTGTTTTGGCCGAAAAACGTCTAGGCTAGGCTACCGTATATTCGTTAATCAGACTGCTTCCCGCATTCCCATGCATCCCCAAGCGTAGCTGTGTTATTTACCTGTAGAATGGCATTAAGTAGAGCTCTCTAAGTCAACTGGTTGAGCTGTGATGATGATTTCATTGGAGATAACTTTATGGCCAAAACAGCCACTTTACACCACTTTTCGATACTTAACAACAACATACAGGCACACACGAACAAGCGACGCTCTCCTTCTTGTGGCCGGAGATGCGGGGCGTCGGTCCAGCCGGCTGTTGTTTACATGCGTCGGACCGACGCCTCGCACACGAAGCTCACAGGCTTTCAACCACTGGGCATTCAAGAGGCCTTCCGGGTACCTGTTATATGCTTTTTTATGGGCGTTCAAGAGGCCTTCCATGGTGAGAGGGTTAAAGTTAGTTCCACAATACGCGATGCCTCCTGTCACCCCTATTCTCGCGAATTGGGGGTCCTGACTGTACATTTAATTTTCTAACCGACAGAATCTCACTGACTCCCATATATTTTTTAATTATGTAAATATTCCCACTTCCCCTAGTATTGACATTCTCGGTGTAACATTAACTACTAACTTGAGCTGGACACATTATGTTAGAAGCATTGCTAAGAATGCCTCTAAAAAACTGGGACTCCTGTACAGAGTTCGAGAATTCTTCACTGGCGAGCAGTTGGCCGTAATATATAAAAGTCGTGTGCGTTCTCAGATGGATTACTGTTCACCTCTGTGGAGTGGAAGTGGAGTGGTTGCATTGAGGCAGTTGGACAAAATTCAAAATAAAGCTATTAGATTAATCAATAACCCTGCAATCACACAGGACCTTCCTACATTATCCATACGAAGAAACGTTGCATCCCTTGCATTATTCTACTGATATTTTCACAGCAATTGTTCCGAGGAACTTGCTTCAATTGTGCCGCCTCTCCACATCTTTCCCCGTAGAACTAGGGCAGCCGAGAGCGCCCATGAATTTACACTTTCTCCTCCACAATGCAGAACTTCTGCTTATCAAAATTAATTTATCCCTAGAACTACTACTCTTTGGAATTCACTTCCCTCGAGTTGCTTTCCACAAACTTACAACCTACAAAAGTTTAAATCCAGTTGTTACAAACATTTTATGAATGGAGGATGCCTTTAGGCACATGGACCTTTTTGTTTTATCTGTTTTTCCTTCCTCCGTTCATTGTCTCTTTAACCCGTGGAGCCCCGGCTAGTTTTGTAATGTTTGTTCACCAGAACCCGGCCGGTTTTCAATTTTCTTTTTTTATTCCAGAAACAATAGCGAATGGGTTAGGAATGAAGGAAAAACCACGAAAAACCGCTCAAAAAGCTTAAAGAATGGTCCTACAGAGCCCCCGAAAACGTATTTTACAAGAGTCAAAAATTGAAGGCAATTACCCCCAAAAAACAGGTTATTGCGCGCTCACACGCACGCACGTGGACTTTGAGAGTTTTCAACCATCGGCACGGTTGCGTGGGATACGTACACAGTTCCCATACAAATCTGAGCCCTCTTGAGTGGCTACACCTGAGGTTACGGTCGGCGCAATTAGGGTGACGCGCCAGGCGCGTCTCTGGGGCTGTGCGTTACATACATCGCCGACGCGTCAGACGCGTCGCTGGGGCTGTACGGGTTAAAAAAAAAAAAATAAAGTACGTTTTTAATAACTAGAAAAAAAGGTCATCTTATAAATACAGTAATTACCTTAATAATTAATTGAGGACCTTTGCCGTTCCCGGGTTAAGAGGTGGGGGCCCTGAGTCTTAGCCTACCAGAACCAGATTCCCAGAAATAATGAGAAATTCTCAGTAACGCACAGTAACACTAAAACACAGATCTGAAACAATGGGGGTCTTCTGGAATCTGGTCACCGTGCCCACACTGATGTAACACTATTTTCAGCATACACACGAATATCACTAGTCAGGCAATAGTCTCCAATATCTAGGTGATTTCGGCCTTATATATGTAAACACTACTAAAGTCTATGACAGTTTAAAGCACACACAAATGCTATTACAATTACTGTCTACACGAACTACTCAGCAATATGGCGGGACTGGGGTCAGAGAATATTGTTGGAACTGGACTAGAATGAAATGATAAATGATACTTATAACTTATCATTTCACGCAAACATCGCTCTTGAGTCTCTGATAGCCTTCAGTTTTAAGGCTATAAATCTTTAGTTTATAGATCACATTAACGTTTGTATGCATGAATGATGTCTATAGACCTTACAGCTTCCGTGTTTGATATTATTATTGATACAAAACCCTTATTAACCCTCTCACCACGGAAGGCCTCTTGAACGCCCATAAAAAAGCATATAACAGGTTCCCGGAAGGCCTCTTGAACGCCCAGTGGTTGAAAGCCTGTGAGCTTCGTGTGCGAGGCGTCGGTCCGACGCATGTAAACAACAGCCGGCTGGACCGACGCCCCGCATCTCCGCCCACAAGAAGGAGAGCGTCGCTTGTTCGTGTGTGCCTGTATGTTGTTGTTAAGTATCGAAAAGTGGTGTAAAGTGGCTGTTTTGGCCATAAAGTTATCTCCAATGAAATCATCATCACAGCTCAACCAGTTGACTTAGAGAGCTCTACTTAATGCCATTCTACAGGTAAATAACACAGCTACGCTTGGGGATGCGCGGGAATGCGGGAAGCAGTCTGATTAACGAATATACGGTAGCCTAGCCTAGACGTTTTTCGGCCAAAACACCCGGGTTTCGAGGAATATATATATAATACATAGCCGGGGCTGGAGGGTTAAAACTTATATGGTGCTATACGTGATGCGATATTTCTTTGCGTGCTTCTCGATAGTCCACATGTTGTTTGTTTACATCAGTCAACATTATATAGATGCCATTTATTTGAGGCGAAATTAATTTAATATGTCAATGTTTACCATTTTAAAATAATTATATATTAATAAAAGCTATTTAGAGAAACTTGTAATGCATTCTTACATTATTATATGACACATACATTATTTTTACAAGCGTTGATATTTCGGGAAATAATATTGGCCTTCTTTTTAATCTGCCATTGGCTGCTTATACAAGGCGCCAATTTTAAATAACCATATATAAAAGTGTATTAAGATAGTAGGCCTAATTTAATACAAGACCTATCATTAGGGAAAGCCTATCCAGCCTACTGTTTGACTGGAAAGTTGCCCAAATGAAAATGATTTGGAGATACGAATTAGTACAGCAATTTCTATTATTCATTTATAATAGTCAATTAAATTTGGTAAGTAGCCTACTAGGGAGTTTATATATTTCAAAATTGCAGCCTCTCATGCAGAAACTATAAGGTCAGACATTCCCTAAATCGAAATAGTCGAACAAGTTCCAATAGTTAAAGAAGCCTAATGTTCTTTTAATTTTCATTGTGGATGGGTGGATAATATATGCAGGTAGGAGAAGGATACTTTAACTGTAGGCTTATTTCTTACCGATTCTCCACCTTACTGATGCTGGAGCCTGGATATTCGTTGCGATGAAAAACCTTCCTCTCCAGCGTTCTTCCTGGAATAATCTTGGCCATTTCATAATCACAAACAGCATGAATTCTCTCTTCTAGATTTCAATCAATTTCCCTTCGGAATTATTGTACTGTATAACTGTATTCCATAAGTTAGACAGTCATGAATGACTACTACCTATTCAACAAGCGACAAGACCAAACATTAAATCTATATTATTATTATTAATATTATTATTATTGTTATTTTTATTGGCATCGAAGTATAAACATCATCTATGAGTATCTGTGCGAGAGATGCCATTTCATTCTATGTGTCACACAATTTTTGGACTTATATACCTCGGTCTTCGAAGGTATAATACTTACCATAACATATATTGCAATTAATGTGCGGAAGAGTAAGGTTATGTAATGTTTGACAGGCTGAGGTTGGTAACTTGGGAGAGAGGTATCCTGACCAGGATTCGAACCCACTCACTCAGGTATGTTTGTGAGAGTTGGGCACCGTATTCACTCGACCATGAGCGACAGTAGCATTAGATTTATCATCAGAGAGGTTCCATATTAGTACCAGGACGATTAAAATTGTATCACTTAGCCAAGTTGGCAGGGGGGAATGTGTAAAATAGTCATTGTTGAAGTCAAGTAAACTCGCCATGTGTATGAAGGCATAAACCTCCGCAACACTATAACCTGGTTCTCCAAATATGAACTAAGGTTGATTCCCTTGTATCCGCTCATGGTTGAGTAAATATGGTGCCCAACTTTCACAAACATACCTGAGTGAGTAGGTTTGAATCCTAAACAGTAATGTTTTGGCCTTTAAAACAGGGTTGCTCACCTGGTAGGGCCGCCAATTGGTAGCGCATGACAGGCCAAGGATTAGGCAGCCCAGGAGATAGCATGACACGCCAGTGCTTACCTATGAATTGGTAGTGGGGAAATAAGAATTGGTTTCTTGTGTGGTCCCACCTCTTAAGACGTGTCAGCCTAAATGTTCTCTATACCCGTGTGTCTTTCGTACCGTGATTTGAATGTGGCTATCGTGGGCGCAGTTACTATCCCGTCTGGGAGTGAGTTCCAGTCATCGATCACCCGGATTGCACACCAGTTCCCTTTTAGTTTTGTTCTCCAGTGGTCCGGTTTTGCTAGTTTCAGTGAATGTCCTCTCAGGTTGTTTGTGTTGAGGCAAAAGAATCTGGTGTAAGGGATGTCGTCGAAGCCATGCATTAGCTTGTAGGTTTCGACTTTTTCTCCGGTCACTGAGTGTCTGCAGTCCCAGTTGCTGACATCTCTCCTCGTAGGGCAGGTGTGTTAGTTTTCATATGCGACATTTGATGTACTGGAGATGCTTGACAATGGGGTGACTGGTAGTGTGTGTCGGACCAATAATATGATGGGGTATCAGGGGTTGAGATGTTGCTTAAAAATGGGAAAGGGGATTTTAGGGGTTGAAGAGTGAGTTGTGGAGGTGTTGGGTCTATTTAGATTTGAATTGAGCAAGGGAGGGGAATCAACTATTTCAGCTGGTAGGGAGTTCCACTGATGGATTATACGACAGAGTGGTGATGGGCTGGTCTATCAGAGTGAGAATTGAGCGATCTCTGCCATACCCATAGCTTACTCCGACTGTTCCTTTTACTTATATATTTTCTAGATCTCAAGTGACGGCGTCTCTTCCGTGGATTGACCTCCCAATCTACCAAGATTGGAAGCCAAAGCATCACATTTTTCCTTTGCCCCTCAACTTTCTCTTCATAATTGCTGAGGGGCACAGGGCCCTGGGTGGGGCTTTGCTTTCCCGTGCGTTTCCGCACCCTCCTCAGCTCCCCGCCATGGAGTGGCTTCGGTCACCCAGGCTTTATTGTGGTCGGCAGGGAGGGATCTGTGGGGGCGCTCGGTTATGGCCTTGCTCGGGGCCTTGGGGCTGTTCGGCCAGGCAGCTTGGGGAACAACAACAACGACAGGAGAAAAAACTTTTTCTTGCTTCGGTTTCTGTGTGGGGAACAAAGATCTTGTATTTATGACCTCTTACTCCTTGGTGGGGTGACATAGTGAACAGGTCATGGTGTTTAATGGGCGAGAGATTATGGAATATTTTGTAACACTGAATAAGGTCGGTCCTCAACAATCTGCCTTTAATTGAAAACAGGTTTAAGGTAGATAGACGGTCATGATAAGTGAGACTTGAGTGGTTGGTTACTTGTTTCGTCCACCGACGTTGAACAGACTAGAAGATTAAGATCGCCTTGAAGGCTTGAAAACCAGTATTCCAAACAGGAGAAGCAAAGTCAAGCAAGGGTCTGATGTCGGAGATGAGGAGGGAGATTATAAAGGAAGGTAAGCGGCATATGGTAGATTTTAGTAGGTTTGTAGCTATACTCCTCCAGCTTTAGCCACGGTTTCTCGAATGTGTGAATGGGATATTAATTTAGTGTGTATGGTAACCCCTAGGTCTTTGTGTGAAGATCTATCTATCTATCTATTGCCTGACGCCGTGATCCCCGAAGGGGTGGCCACGAACGAACCGCCCCCATGCACCTCTGTCCCCAGTCAGTCGACGCCCCTCCCCCCAACCAGCACCGCCTTCGTTCATGTAGTTCCTCACTCCATCCTTCCACCTCATATTCGGTCTACCTCTGTCCCTCTGTCTGTGTGAAGATACTGTACTTAAAACATTTCCATCTAGATGATAGATAGCATTGTTTTGTAGCTCGAGTCCACGCTTAAATCGGAGATGGACACACTTGTTGGGTGCGAACTTTAGACCCCAAGAGGAGGTGGTAGATCCTAAAATGTTGATATTTTGTTGGAGATCTTGAGAGCTTGATTGTGGTGACTTACTTGGATGCTGGATGTAGAGTTTGAGGTCGTCAGCAAACAACTTGTAGTGCGGTCACAGAATGTGAGGTTAGGTTGAATGGTCGGATTATGGAGACTGTTAGCTCATTTAAGTATTTTAAGGCAGTACCGTGTGGAGTTACCTGGGGAGATAGACAGACAAATCAAGAAGTACGAGAGCATTGTGGTGTGGATGTGCTGGAGAGTGTGACTGTGATATTAAGGAACACTTTGAGATGGTTCGGTCATAATCAGCCTTGTAGTTGTTCCTGGGTTATAATTGTAGGCCTACAATTCATTTTTGGATCTGGGTTCCAGACTAACTTCCTTATAGAACGAATCTCGCAAGTGGTCAATTTCCTCATTCAGTGTTCATTTTTTACACAGGGGGATAGTTTCCTATTCATTCCGATATATTTGTCAATTTCTTATAGTTTAGGTCAAGCTTCGAATAGTTGTTGGGTAAATCTTTGCCCCCTACACCTTTATATATGGTTATTTAAAATTGGCGCCTTGTATAAGCCAATATGGCTGACTGATGAAGGATAATATTCTACACCTAAACTTGTTCTCTTGTAAAAATAATGTATAGTGCCATATAATATACAATAGATTGTAAGAATGCATGTAAAGTTTCTCTAACTAGCTTCTATTAATATATAATTATTTTAAAATGGTAAATATTGACATATTAAATGAAATTCACCTCATATTGTCCCCAGAATAATGTTGACAAATGTAAACAAACAGAAAATGGACCCTACTTGGGATAGCTCGCAAGAAAAGCTCGCAACACGCATACCGTCATATAAGTTTTGATAAGGGTTGTGTATCAATAATGATATCACACACGGAATCTGTAAGGCCTATAGACATCATTCATGTATACACACGTTACTGTGCTCTATAATCTAAGGATTTATAGCCTTAAAACTGAAGGCTATCAGAGGCTGGCGAGGGAGATTTGAGTGAAATGATACGTTATAAGTTATCAGTTTATTCCAGTTCCAATAATATTCGGTTCTTCCCCAGTCCCGCCATATTGCTGAACGTTCGTGTAGACAGTAGTTGTAATAGCATTTGTGTGTGCTTTAAACTGTCATAGACTTTAGTAGTGTTTACATATATAAGGCCGAAATCACCTAGATATTGGAGACTATTGCCTGACTAGTGATAAGTGATATTCGTGTGTATGCTGACCTGAAAATATAGTGTTAAATTTATCAGGGTGGGCACGATGATCAGATTCCAGAAGTCGCCCCATTGTTTAATTGGATTATGATAGGGCCCTAACTTGCCTAAGGCCCTAATGGACTGTGTAAATTGTAAAATTTGTAATGTCTGAATGTCAGTGTTTTAGTGTTACTGAGATTTTCTCATTACTTCTGGTAGGCTCAGACTCTCGGAGCCCCCACCTCTTAACCCGGGAACGGCAAAGGTCCTCAATTAAGGTAATTATTTATAACTTCAAAGTCCTTCCACACCTCTCTTACTATTTTATATTTATTCACTCTGGTTTTTGTCACATTCCACAGTTTCCCACTACACTGCTCCACCTTCATGATTTTGTCATTCATTGTCCTTTGTCGCCCTTCCCTCCCTATCCATACCCCTAAATACTTCACTTCCTCCCTTGTTTCTATTCTTTCCCCTCCTATCCTCATTTCTACTGCCTCTGGTCCATTTACTACTATCATACTGCTTTTCTCTACACTGAACTTCATTTCTAGGTCTCTGCCAAACCTTTCCGCCTCCTGCAACATTTCTCCCATATCTTCCTGTCTCTGCTATCAACACTACGTCATCAGCAAACGTCAGAATTGCTAGCCTATATTGCCCTATTTTCACTCCGTGTCCCTTACTCTTAATTCTCCTCACCAACTCCTCCATGCACATTGCAAAAATTAATGGCGACAGGTTACATCCCTGCCTTAGCCCTTTCCTTCTGATTCCTTTCACTGCAATATTTTTCCACACAATTTCTGTCTCCGCCCCTTCATACATATTCATAATCATGTTCCTTATCTTCCTACTCACTCCTAGTTTCTCCATCACTGCTTCTGCAACTCCCCTACTAATCTTATCATATGCCTTCTCCACATCCAAACACACTATAAACACACATTTCCCTTGCTTTGCCTTGTTCTCTATAATCTCATCTAATATAAATATATATATTGTCTGTTCCTCTTCTCCCCTTCCTAAACCCATTTTGCTCTTCACTAAGCAGGTTCCTTTCTTCTACATACTCTCCTATGCTCTCCTTTAGTATCCCATACAATATCTTATTTATTATGTTTATTACCGTTATTGGTCTATAACTCCCCATTTCGTGCACATTTTTCGCTCCTTTGTAAATCAATGTGACCCTTTCTTCTTTCCATCTTGCTGGTATTTCTTCCTCCTCCCATATTTTATCAAATAGCTTCTTTAACATCCTCACTATCATCTCCCCTCCTTCAATATACATCTCTGCTGTTATCCCATCCGGCCCTGCCGCTTTGTTTCTCTTCAGCTTCTTCACACTCCTCCTAATCTCCTCCTCACTCACCATCTCATTCATATTTTCATCTATTTCTTCCTCATTTAGTTCAATATTCCATTGCCCTACTCTTATTTGGTCATTTACCCCTCCCACTTCCTCCCAGTATCTTTTTATTTCCTCTCCAATATTATTTACATCCCTAACTTTTTCCCCACCTACATTCAGCTCCACTACTACCTTTTCCCTCCTTTTTTCTCTTTTTAGCCATCTATACCATTCAGCTTTTCCTTTGTCCCCCTTCTCTTTTATCCTGTCAATTTCTTTCTGTTCATGCTTCTCTATTGCTCCTCTTAATAAGTTTTTTGTCTTTTTTCTCTCCCTCTCGTATTCTTCCCTTGCTATTCGAATTTCACGTATATTTTCCCCTCTTTTTCCCCTTCTCCAACTCTTTCCTAATCCTATTCCTCTCTTTCCTCTTCTTCCTCGCCTCCTTAATGTCTGTATTCCACCACCCTTTCATTCCTCTACCTTTCCTCCCTATTTTCTCCTCTAACACTCTCTCTGCTACCTTATTTATTTCCCTCTCTATCCACTTATCAATTTGCATTGCACTCCCTCCCCCCACTTCATCTATATCCATATTCCCTATTTCCTCCCCCACTCCACCTCCTTCATTTTCCATCTTTCTGGCTTACTAGCCTCTCTACACTTCTCTATCTTCTCCTTGTGAAATTTTATGCTGTATCTTAGTTTCAGTAGGTTATGGTCACTGTTTATTTCAAAGTTTCTTTCTTCATCTACTACCATTTCTATCACTCTCTCTCCTGCTTTCCTGTTCACTAATATATAATCAATAGCTGACCTCCTCCCTTCTCTTCCTCTCCATGTTACTTTCCCCTCCGCCTCTACCATATTCAAATTTTCTAACTGCTCATCCTCACATAGGTCTAACAATAACTTCCCATTCCTATTGATTTGTTCCCCTAAGATTCCTGTGTGAGCATTCATATCCCCCATTATTATGATTTCATCTTCGTTTCCTCTCATCACAGCCCTTATTACTTCGTATTTTCTCCGATTTTCCTCCCTCTCTCTCAGCCCTCCCTCTATCGTCATATAGCATACAATCAGCATAAATTTAGCTCTTTTCATTTCCCCTTTCCCTTTCACCCTCACTACTAGTATGTCCTCCTGGTCTTCCCCTTCCCCCAAGTTCACCTGTTCAACTTCCCATTTGTCTTTTTCTACCACCACTGCGACTCCTCCACCCTTTTTCTTTGTTTTCTCTCTTCCTTTCCCTATTACTTCATACTTCTCCCCTCCCCATTCTATCTTCCCCTTCAATTTTGTTTCTACTATTCCATAAATATTCAACCTTCCTTCCTCTGCTTCTCTCTCTATTTCTGCCATCATTCCCGGCCTCCATCCATTAACATTCACACACCCAATTATTATTTCCCCCATATCCTTGCCATGGATTTCTTGTTTCTTTTTCCTCCTACATTCCGTTCTCCCCCACCCCCCCCTTCCTTTCCTCTTCTACTCCCCCTGGCTCCTTATTGGTTTCCTTTACTTCTCCTCCACTCCCATTTTTCCCCTATTCTTCGCACTACTGTCTATAATCTCCTTTCTTCCAAGACTATCCCCCTCTCTTTTCCTCTACCCTTTCCCCCTGTAAAATCTCCTGCTCCTTTATTTTCCATCCCTTCTCCTCCCTCTGCCCCTACTTCCTCCTCCCTTTCCTCTCCCTTGTTCATTGATAGTCAATCTATTTTGTTCTTCTCCAATGACGACCTCCTCTCTTCTCGTCTAACAATCTCCACCACCGCCCCAACGTCATCTGCCAACAATCCAACACCTGCAGTAGACACTGCAGCAGATGCTTCTGAAGAACCTGAGCCGACATCAAACCAGGACAGCCGCCCTGTTCACCTTAGTCTCTCCCCCACTCCTCGTGCAAGAAGCCTGCTATCACGAACAGTACCAACCCCTCGCCCCCGTTCTAACCACTCCTCTCCCCGACCTGTACGTAGAGTCCCGCCACCACAGGTTTCCGGATTTACACCAGTGAGGAACGGTGCACGGCCAACGCAGAAAAGGTCTCATCTACCAGTCACAATGTCAAACAGATTTGAGATATTGGTAGAGATGGAAGACGAACCAGAAGAGACCAGGCTCGTTGGGGATTCCATCCTACGAGGACAGGTCGAAGAGTTCTGCGACAGAGTCCCAAATCAACGAAAAAGATTTTGCATCCCAGGAGCTGGACTGGACGACATTGTGGAAGCCTTCGAAGATACCACAAAGGATGCACATGAAAATACCCTTTTTGTCATCCATGCTGGTTCAAATGACGTCATGCGCACCAGATCCGAAGAGTTGATGGAGAAATATCGCAAGATGATCCAGCACTACAAAAACAAGTCAAGGAATATCATCATCTCAGGCATTCTCCCCAAGATCGACGCACCTGACAAATTCTACGACAAGGCCTTCAGCACAAATAGCCGACTAAAATATTTGTGTCTGAGGGAAGAAGTTGAATTCATCAACCTCTGGGACAACTTCTACAACCAGCCTACTCTGTTCTGCAAGGATGGCACTCATCTAAACCCTGTGGGTTCAGCACGCATGGGGTCGTCCTACACGAAGCAGTCCGCAGCCATGGATAAAAAAACGCCATCCGAGAAGAAGCAGCAGTGACATAAATCATCCAACGCCAAGAAAAAAACAGAGGCAACAGAGGACCACCAGCGATAAGGACCGAGGACAGCCATGAACATAAATGTAGATCCGACAAGAACCAAAAATATTATTAAAGAGCGTTCCGTGAGTTCTAAAATAACAAATTTAAAGGTTTTCTATGCAAATGCTCATAGCATACGCAATACATTTTCAGATTTAGAGGAGCTAGTGTTTACAGGAAATTATGATGTGATTGGCATAACAGAATCTTGGCTCAATACAGAAGATAGAGACTTTTTTAGCAGAGTATTCACTTCCCGGTTATGTAATGTTTGAGAAAAGCCGAATAAATCGAAATGGAGGTGGCGTTTTACTTTATATCAAAGAAAGTCTTAACCCTACCCTCTTGTCAAAACCTCAAATTGTGAACGTCGATGCATTTTTTGTGCTAATAAAGAATAATAAAGGTACAAAAATAATACTTGCATTAATATACAGACCTCCAGCTCAATCAGTGCAAACTGACCGAGAAATTTACGAACAAATTGCAGATGTAAGTAACTCACAAGATACCGTAATTTTTGGCGACTTTAATTTACCTGTGACCAAGTGGGGCGATACTCTTACTTCACACTCCGGACATGACTTGTATACGAACTTGCAAGAGAGTTCGCTTTATCAATTTGTTCGAACGCCGACCCGTGGTAATAACGTTCTTGACATTGTACTTGCAACAAAAGAAGAATTAATAGAGAATTTGAATGTTGGTGATGAATTCAGTAACAGCGACCATCGTACGATAACTTTCACTTTAAAGTTTACTTGTAACGAACCAAATAGTAGCATCGAAAAAGTCCATAATTTCAAGAAAGCAAACTTCCATAAACTTAGAGCTATGTTTAAAGAAACTGACTGGAGCTTTTTAATTAACAATAACGACATAAATACATCTTGGAAGTTATGCGAAACCACTTACCTAAAAGCAGTGCAAGACTGCATACCATTGAAAATACGGCGTCCAGGCCATAATAATAAGCCCAAATGGTGGAATAAAGATATTTCAAACTGCCTGCTTGCTAAAAAATTTGCTAATGATAGATTAAAATCCTCACAAAATGACGAAGAACGGGTGAAATTTGTAGAGCTACGACGCAAAGCCAAAAAGTTAATTAAGCAAAGTAAAAAGACCTTAGAGTTACATATTGCGAATCAAAGTAAAACAAACTCGAAAGAATTCTATAGTTATATCAGAAAGAAAAAAGTGGTTACTTCAACTGTTGGACCGTTAGTCGATGAAAATGGAGAGTACACCAAAGACGAAGTACAAATGAGTAATGCCCTCAATACCTTCTTTGCATCAGTTTTTACAACAGAAGACCTCAGTGATATCCCTACACCATCGCCGATTCAGATTGATAATTCGGATGTTCTAAGCAATATCACCGTTACAGAGTGAGAAGTATTGAATTGTTTAGATAAACTCAAGGTAAATAAAACGCCTGGACCTGATACAATCTCGCCTAGAGTTCTAAAGGAAGCTAAGGATGAGCTCTCCAAACCACTGACATTACTATTCAATAAATCCTTGCAGTCTGGAACTATGCCTGATCAGTGGAAGCTAGCCAACGTAACACCGATATTCAAAAAAGGCAGCAAATCCCTACCCAGTAACTATCGTCCAATTAGCTTAACCTCAGTTGCATGTAAAATGCTAGAAACGGTCATACGAGAGAGACTCGTAAATCACTTAGAGGAAAATAACATGCTTAAAGATACTCAACACGGCTTTCGTAAAAAAAAATCCTGTTTAACCCTCTGTTCCCGGAAGGGCTCTTGAACGCCCATAAAAAAGCATACACGAGCTGCCCGGAAGGGCTCTTAAACACCCATGAGGTCAAAGCCTGTGAGCTTGGTGTGCGAGGCGTCGGTCCGACGCATGTAAACAACAGCCGGCTGGACCGACGCCCCGCATCTCCGGCCACAAGAAGGAGAGCGTCGCTTGTTCGTGTGTGCCTGTATGTTGTTGTTAAGTATCGAAAAGTAGTGTAAAGTGGCTGTTTTGGCCATAAAGTTATCTCCAATGAAATCATCATCACAACTCACCAGTTGACTTAGAGAGCTCTACTTAATGCCATTCTACAGGTAAATAACAGCTACGCTTGGGGATTTGAGGGGAATGCAGTCTGATTAACGAATATACGGTAGCCTAGCCTATATGGTTTTTCGGAACAACAATAAAACACTCTTAGAGTCTTCCCGCATCCTCAACTCCTCTACGATAGAGTAAAGCTGTAGATATTATATGATTTTCAAAAGGCCTTGACAAGTTCCCCACAAACGTTTACTGCTAAAACTAAAAGCGCATGGAATACAAGACGGTGTGTTGAAATGGATAGAAAATTGGCTCAGCGACAGAAAGCAAAGAGTAGTCATAAAGGGTAAGGCATCTAAATGGACCAATGTAAGTAGCGGGGTACCCCAGGGATCTGTACTAGGACCAATTCTCTTTCTAATTTACATCAACGACATAGATGAGGGTCTCACCTGTACAATCTCAAAATTTGCTGACGATACCAAAATTGCAAATAGCGTACTCTCAAAAGAACAAGTTGACGATATGCAATACAGTCTAGATAAATTTTCATGTTGGGCCCAAATTTGGCAAATGAGTTTCAATGCGGATAAATGTAAAGTACTACATATCGGATACCTAAATGAGAAAGCAAACTATTCGATGAATGGCACTCAGCTTAAGAATGTAAACAGAGAAACCGATCTGGGAGTAACAATATCGAGTAACCTAAAACCGAGTCAACAATGTTCAGAAGTTGTTAAGAAGGCAAACAAAATAATTGGCTTTATAGGCAGGTCATTTGAGCATAAATCCAAAGAAGTTATCCTAACCCTTTACAATTCCTTAGTCCGCCCTCTTCTGGAATACTGCGTTCAATCCTGGTGCCCTTATTACCAAAAAGATATAAACAAGCTAGAACGAGTTCAACGTAGAGTTACCAAAATGATACCTAGCCTAAAGAACAAACCATACGAAGAGCGTCTTAGAGAATTAAATCTATTTACTTTAACCCAGTGCAGATTAAGAGGTGACTTAATTCAAGTGTTCAAAATCATCAAAGGCATCGACAATATGAACTGTAGTAAGTACTTCACTATCGACCAATCTAATTACATGCGGGGAAACGGTTGCAAAATTATTGGTAAATCTTTTAACTCACACGAATCTAAGAATGTCTTCTTCAATCGAGTTGTCAACTTGTGGAATGGGCTTCCCCGAAACGTTATAGACTGCATCACCGTTGATTCATTTAAACTCCGCCTAGACAAATATCTCGCATCAAACCCGCGACTGACTGCGTTTGTAAATTAATAACTTTATTTTATCCCCCCCTCAGTTACTAACCCATCTGTCCTCTACTAACTTCCTAATCCTGCCACGGACATTAGTTCCAGGGCAGTAATTCCCTTTCCAATGTTCCCTTACCCACTCTAAACCACTGTTTGGACACTTGATCCTCAGTGTTTTGGAGGACAAGCAACCTAGAAGGGTCACTAGATCTGTTGTTGCTTGATTTCCTTTGTACTCCTCTATCCTCCCTGCTATATGTCTTTCCTCCTCCCTTTTTAGGTGCCAACCATCTTCTTCGAAACTCCAAGAATCCACCTCTCTGTCCAAATCTAGGAAACTAAATCCTTTAATCCCCCTTCCTTTTAGCACCGAGTTCATGCACTTTGTAAGCTCCTTGATCTCGTCATTTGTCGCAATCCTTACCTTCTCATAACTCCAGCTCTCTTTGGTCCTCCTCAGGATTCCCACCATTACTATGCTCACTCTCTTTTCTTTCTTTCTTTTTTCCCTTAATCCTTCTTCAATCTCTGCCATTGTTCCCCTCACTTCTTGCATCTCCAGACCATTCCCCCCTCCCTGTATTACTAAGGTTCCTTCCCCCCCCCCCCTCATAATTTATGTTTCTTGCCTGCTTCATTACCTCCCATACTCCTGCCCTTCTTAGGCTAATTACTTCCCTTTCCGAGTTATCTAAAATCTTTCCCATATTCCTGAAGGTGCTATCTCCACATATCACTGTTTTCTTCAGCCTTCTTTCCCTCTTATTTTTCCAGCTTCCTCCTATTTTATTTGTCCCCCTCACCGCACTAGTTTCTACTGTACTCTCCCTTGTTTCCGCCTCCCTTACGCTCCTACTCTTCCCTTTTTCGGGCTCTACTTGTGTTCTCCCACTGCTCCTTCTCTCCCCATCCTCCCTCTTACCCCTGGGTCTTGTGTTTACCGGTACTCTATGTACCTCTTCCCTCCTACTTTTACTTCCATCCCTTTCTACCATCCTCTCTCTTTGTTTATCCCTTCTTCGCTCTTCTATGCAGTCTATTTCACTTCCCTCTTCGTCCATATCTGTCAAGCTCAGCTCTCCCTCCTCTCTTTCTTGTCCGACTCCATCCCCCACGTTCTGCTCATTTACCCCTTCCTTCTTTCCCCTGCTCTTTAATGGCCCTTGGCTCGTTATTGGGCTTCCCAGAAATGCATTCGACCATTCTTCCCATTCTCCCATGTTTTCGCCCCTTTCACTTTCCTGTGTCTCCTTCACGACCCTTCCCTTTCTCGTCCCCTGCCATCTTTGTTTTTTTTTCTCTTTCTCGCATGCCTCATCTATTCTTCTTATTTGTTCCCCAATCCTCCCCTCACTTATGTCCTCTGTCTCGCTTTCATATATCTCTGTTCTTATTTCCTCTCTCACTCTGTCTCCCTACTTCCACATCTCTTGTTACGTCTTCTACTCTCTGTGGTCTCCTCTCTGCTTCTCTCCCCATTTTCAGTTCCTTCATTTCCTGTGTCTTGATCTGCTTCTATGTTTTTATCCCCTCGGTTCTTATCCTTGCTACTCTCCCACACCTTTAATAACCTCTCTGTTACTACTACCTGATCTCTGAACCTATTCATTACCCCTACCAGTCTTTCCTTCAAAACTTCCACTGTAATTAATAGGCACATTCTGCACAGCATTCCCTTTTTCTCAATACTATCCCTTCTTTTTCCTTCGGCATCCATCTTCGTCGCTTCCACCCAACATTCACATTTATCGCATTGCACCATACATTCATCATCTAACACCTCTGCTTCTTGGTCTTCATCGGTCTCTATCTCATTTTCGTCCTCAGCTTAATTAGGCTAGGCCTACCGTCGCAAATTCACTATAAGTGAAATACGAGAAACTGTTCGATTGTTCACCCTTAACACCTTACGAGCGGGCCCGTCAGTACTCAGTAACTTCTACTACCCGCCAAGCGGGTGGTTTTACCCTAAACGTCCTTGTTTCCGTGCTCTTTTTCATGCATAAACAAGAGCCAGAGCGTAATACAATTATGTACCGGTATCCCTGAAAGGGCGTAAATTGAGCTTTCCAATGACACCAGAACCATCCTTCTACGACCACGCGTTCTCTTGCAACGATCGTGCAAGACGAGTGCAAAATTCCTAAAATAAGGTAATTTCCTTACATAATTCCCTGTGTAGCGAGGCAGTGAGTGTGGGTGACTGGGTGTGTGTGGAGTAAACGTCAGTAGTCGCGCGGGACCCGTGCCGAGCGGTCATGAGCCGACCTACGCTCCTCCACCCGCTCGTCTCGCTCTCAGAGCCATTGACTGGGGGGAATACTTGAACGGTGAAGACGCTGAAGGAATGTGGAGGAAAATTAGAGTCAAACTGGAGAATGCTGTATCCAAAAGTGTACCAGTAAGGGGATATAAGGATAAAACAAAATTGAGGAAAAGAACGAACCCAGAATTGCCAATGAAAAGAAAGCTTTGGACATTGATTAGAAGAAAGAAATGATTGTGGGAAAGACTAAAATTGTTAAAAAATAACAAGGGGTCTAGTATAGAAGCTAAAGAGGTGGATCTGGAACGCAGACAAATAAACAATAAAATAAGGTGGGAGACAAGGAGGGGTGTGAAGGAGAGGGAGAGAGAGATTGCTAGAAATGTGAGGGATAATCCAAAAATATTCTGGAAGTACATTCAGGAAAAGTTAACAAGAAGAGTAGGGATCCCAGAGCTGGTAGGGGGGTTGGATGATGGGAGTAGAGCGGAGACTGATAAGGAGAAAGCAGAGGTGCTGGGGAAATACTTTGGGGGGGTACTAACAGTGGAGTCGGATGATGCAGTGCCTACTATTCCCATCAAACAGGCACCGGCACTAGAACTAATAGTTTCCCATGCTAGAATAAGAAGGACTATAGAAAAAATGAACAGAAGTAAGTCCCCGGGACCGGATGGGATACACCCAAGAATCATAAAGGAAGGAGGTGAGATGTTAGTAGAGCCATTGAAAATGTTATTTGAGGTATCGTTTAATACAGGACAAATCCCGATGGACTGGAGAGAGGCGAACATAACAGCTATATTTAAGAAGGGAAAGAGAAATGACTCAGGAAATTATAGACCAGTCAGTTTGACAAGTGTTGTGTGTAAACTAATGGAAACGGTAATTAGAGAAGGAATAATGGAGCATATGAAATCAAACCAACTTTTCAGTGGGAGACAGTTCGGATTCTTGCCGGGGAGGTCGATAGTACTACGGCTAATTAAGGTGGTAGATGATTGGATGCAAATTCTGGAGGATGGTGATGTAATAGACGTGGTATATTGCGATTTTATGAAGGCCTTCGATAAGGTCCCACATAAAAGGTTAATAGTACAAAGGAGTACAAAGGAAATCAAGCAGCAACAGATCTAGTGACCCTTCTAGGCTGCTTGTCCTCCAAAACACTGAGGATCAAGTGTCCAAACAGTGGTTTAGAGTGGGTAAGGGAACATTGGAAAGGGAACTACTGCCCTGCCACTAACGTGGCAGGACTAGGAAGTTAGTAGAGGACATATGGGTTAGTAACTGAGGGGAGGATAAAATAAAGTTATTCATTTACAAACGCAGTCAGTCGCGGGTTTGATGCGAGATATTTGTCTAGGCGGAATTTAAATGAATCAACGGTGCTGCAGTCTATAACGTCTCGGGGAAGCCCATTCCACAAGTTGACAACTCGATTGAAGAAGAAATTCTTAGATTCGTGTGAGTTAAAAGATTTACTAAAATGCGACGGTCCTCGGTATTAAACAACACTGTAGGCCTATATCAAAGAAAAAAACAAATTACCTGAAAAACTCGTATCGGGTTGGTGATAAATTTGGGATGGATGTAGTTACCGGGTGTACCACTACCGACATACAACATAAATCATCTATAAATACTTAACCTAACTAAAAAGCCTAACCTTTAGGTTAGGTTAGGTTGTTTGGTTAGGGTAATGTATTTTTGTATCCAAAGGCAGTCAAAATAGACGGGAACATGATGGTGAGCGTCCGCATAGTGTAAACAAGACGGGCGGTACACCAGGTAACTACATTCTTGCCATAAATTTTCACCAAAATTACTTAAGGATTAGCCTGGAATTCATACAATTATAACGGATTAAAAATAATTCACGGAAACGCATAGGCCAGGCTTGGGCTATGCAAGATGTGTTAGCCCCCCCTCACAGGCTCACCACTTAGAGCTCTCAGATGACTCTTGCTCTAGCCTAGAGCTTGGTAATACCCCATACTGGCAACATATATGATTACAATAAGTGCTAGGGGCGTACAAAACTTTGCTTGAGTTTCCGTATTTATGTAAGCTACTTTTAAAGTTTTTTTTACCCATATTCACTCTTTAAGTCGCTTAACAATATTTCTATTTAAACGTTTTTAATCCCTCTTTTCCCAACTTGTTTTTTGTTTTTTTGTATTATTCCTTTATTCTTCTAGAAAGAATAGGCTACTCAAACACCACTTTTTTAGCTTCTGAAAAAAAAAAATCAGAAAATATAACCGAAACTACCACTAATTTTCCCATGGTTTTTCTTTTTGGTTTTAGGTAGTTTTCATCATTATACAGTAGTTGAAATTAGTTACAATCCCCAGAATTTTTTATTTCCCATTATCCAACGATCTTAAAACACTCGGATGTAAGTAATTTTCAGAGTAAATATATATATTTTTTTTGCCTTTGGATACAGGATAGTTTGACGGGGGCTTTGCCCCCCCTCCCTCCTCACCTCTTATTAAAATGTTAAAATGGATGCTGATTTCAATAAGTCATGGGGGGGGGGGGCCCCCCATGACTTATTGAAATCAGCATCCATTTTAACATTTTAATAAGAGTTTCACTGCCGTCAATAGAGAGAGCTTTTTATTTACAGTACAGTACTTTATATAGTGCACATAAAATGTATCTCTGGAGCTTGAAACACATTTTAATATGATCTTTGCAACATCCTTTTTCTATAATAGCCTTCAAATATTGAGAAATAATTAGTGATAGTTTCGGTAATAAGTACCAAAAAATCACCTCAAACATGCAAAAGTAGCCTTGATTTTTACTGAATGATTTAACTACTATTTGACTTCTAGCCTACTGACTGACTGCTTTATTGCCTACTCACTGACTTAATTGGTTACTAAATGACTTTCCATTTTGAACAGATGGCAAACCAATGCTGCGTCAGGGGAACACCGGTGACTGGATCGGTACCTTTGAGGGCCATAAGGGTGCAGTGTGGGGGGTGGCACTCAACACGGATGCCTCCAGGGCCGCCACCGCTGCTGCTGACTTTACTGCAAAGGTACAGTTCTGCGTTACCTACACAAGGGCTCGGAGTTACTTCATCAGATTCAATGTCGTTCTTAGATAGCTATAATTATGTTGAAGTGTAGGGTACCAGTATATAGGTTGTAGTGGGATATGTTTTAGTGTTGGGAAGGAACTACAGTAAAAGTCCTTTAATCCGACGACCGATGATTCGAATCTCCCAATAGTCCGAATTTTTCAATTTGAGGCCAAATCCGAATTCACCCGATGGTCCGAATTTCAAGAAGTCCCAAAGTCCTCTTTTTGAGGCATTAGTCCACTCAAATGACACATAATGGAGCACACACATATCATATGTTCATGAATTCACTTTAAAAGTTTACCATTGTCATTGTAGCCTATTACCTACTTCAAAACATTAAGATTAATGGTCAAAGGAAGTTACTGATATAAACGTAAACACCACATCGTCTGCTAGAGAGTTTGTTTTGCTCTTGAACGCATCCTTGGGACGCTCCGATGCGCTACTGGCTTGCACCGCATTTTCTGCAAGCGCATTCAGTCTTGAGCTTGAAAACGCACCTTTGGATGTTCCGATACGCTACTATTTATAGTTCAGTGATCGGAGCATCCCAAGGGTGCTTTCAATACAATATAATATAACAGAGCACGTCACAAAAGGAAAATTACAAGAACCTCTCAGGGAAGTGCCGTTGTTAAGGCATTACTTCCCGAACCACATCTGATCTGATCTTCAAGAGCAAGACAAACTCGCTAGTAGACGGAAGAAGAAGAAGAAGACGATGCGGACATATGGTGTACGTTTATATCAGCAGATTCCTTTGCCCATTAATCTGAATGTTTTGAAGTAGGTAATAGGCTACAATGACAATGGTAAACTTTTGAAGTGATTTCATGAACATAATGATATGTGTGTGTGCACCATTGTGTCATTTGGGTGGCCTAATGCCTCAATGTTTTCGTCATACACAGGTTCATAGGGGTAAAGTCCGATAATCCGAAAAATCCACTAATCCGAACGAGGGCCGGTCCGCTGCCCTTCGGATTAACGGAAGTTTACTGTAATAGGAATGTAGGGAAGATGGGATCTGCCTCGTATGGGTCAATAGGCCTTCTGCAGATTTCCATTTTTCTTATGTTCTTAATATACAGTACAAGTCTCCCTCATTATCCGATGCCCCAATATACGATATTATTATAGGTTTTTATGTGTTTGTGTGTGGGTTATGGCTGGTCCGAGAACGCATCCCCATTTACCCCATTAATTTTAGGGTTCGCTTAACCATATTTCTATTTAAGATTGGGTTTTCAGGAACGGAACCCAATCGTATATCTAGGGAGTCCTGTACTGTCTAGACTCTAGAGTATAACAGGATGATTTTGGTGAGAATGGTGGTTTTAGCTCAATAACAAACGACACATATGGAAAATAATTTTGTTTTTCTTTACCTATGCAGTCTGGTCTTCTGCTAAAGATACCTATATTAGTTTTTGTCTAAAAAACAATTGGCGTCCAATGAGAACAAAAAAAGTCCACTCTCTCTTGCTATAGAATCTCTAGGCTAATTATAAGATCAACTGTTATATGGTCAAATCTATTTACTGGTTGGCAAGGTTCTATAGACTGGCAAGCAATAGGCTTGTCCCTATCATAATTTAGTACTACAGTATTTACTTAGCTATTACAATGCTGTTTATAACCCAAATATAACTTGGCATTACTACCATACAGAGATATACGCTAGTACAGTAAACTTCCGTTAATCCGAAGGGCAGCGGACCGGCCCTCGTACGGATTAGTGGATTTTTCGGATTATCGGACTTTACCCCTATGAACCTGTGTATGACGAAAACATTGAGGCATTAGGCCACCCAAATGACACAATGGTGCACACACACATATCATATGTTCATAAAATCACTTCAAAAGTTTACCATTGTCATTGTAGCCTATTACCTACTTCAAAACATTCAGATTAATGGTCAAAGGAATCTGCTGCTATAAACGTCTTCTTCTTCTTCCGTCTACTAGCGAGTTTGTCTTGCAGATCAGATCAGATCAGATGTGGTTCGGGAAGTAATGCCTTAACAACGGCACTTCCCTGAGAGGTTCTTGTAATTTTCATTTTGTGATTTTCCTTTTGTGACGTGCTCTGTTATATTATATTGTATTGAAAGCACCCTTGTCTTGTTGTCTTGAAAGCACCCTTGGGACGCTCCGATCACTGGACTATAAATAGTAGCGTATCGGAACGTCCAAAGGTGCGTTTTCAAGCTCAAGACTAATACGTCCAAAGGTGCGTTTTCAAGCTCAAGACTGAATGCGCTTGCAGAAAATGCGGTGCAAGCCAGTAGCGCATCGGAGCGTCCCAAGGATGCGTTCAAGAGCAAAACAAACTCTCTAGCAGACGATGTGGAAGAAGAAGAAGGAGAAGGTGTTTACGTTTATATCAGTAGCTTCCTTTGACCATTAATCTGAATGTTTTGAAGTAGGTAATAGGCTACAATGACGATGGTAAACTTTTAAAGTGAATTCATGAACATATGATATGTGTGTGCTCCATTATGTGTCATTTGAGTGGCCTAATGCCTCAAAAAGGGGACTTTGGGACTTGAAATTCGGACCATCGGGTGAATTCGGATTTGGCCTAAAATTGAAAAATTCGGACTATTGGGAGATTCGAATCATCGGTCGTCGGATTAACGGACTTTTACTGTAGTTTCTTATTTTTCCATTAATTATCAAGAAATCAGCAGGAAATGGAGTAAACCTTTTAAATAATAATAATGTCACCACTGTAATAAGTTTTTAACCTGTCCTAATGATCACGATAAACAGTACGTACAGTTCTCCTATTTTCAATTAATGAAAGACTCCCTGTATGCTGTTACTGTTAGTTTTTGTGTACGAAACTTGTCCTTTTTTTATTGAGGGATGAGGGATCTGGTCCTATTAACCCTGCCACAGACCTTTTTATATACTGTTAGGCAAACAGTGTGAGCAGATTTGCACTGACCTATTATACTGTTAGGCAAACAGACTGTTACAGAGGGAAAGGGTGTGAGGAGATTACGGTACAAAAAGAACTCCACCTGTCAGGAATTGAATCCAGTCCTCTCGATTGTAGATAAGCGCACTACCAAAGGCATCACAGGCCACCCCATAATCGCGGTCTTCATTTTTCTTTTCTTCGTGGCCATCCCTTTGGGGATCACGGCATTAGGCTATAGATAGATAGATAGATAGATAGATTTATTTATTTTTGCCAGGCGCTGTCATTCCCGAGAAGGGGTGACCATGAACATTAGGCGTTTGTCACAAATCGTTAGTTCAAGTTGCCCAAGCTTGATATCTACCAATAACATTTTGACAGTGCAGGATCGATCCGTCGACCCTATGATCAGCAGCCGACGCTCTACTGACTATGCCACAGCTCACAACTTTTTCTATCAACAGATTTGGGATGCAGTGTCTGGAGAGGAGCTACACACATTCTCCCACAGCCACATAGTCAAGTCCGTCCACTACTCTCCCACGTCCACGGAGCTACTCACTGGCTCCAACGAGAAAAAACTCAAGATCTTCGACATTGGGAAGCCCGAAGCAGGTGAGAATATGTCTAGCTTTCTCGTTCTTGCTCCAGTGAATTGTTGTCGTCGGAAATTGGTGTGGGTCATTGCAATTCCAATTCTAAACTGCAAGAAAATGCGAATATGATTGATGTGATTTTTTCCCCTAATTCTTGCCCAATTATTATTTGTCCTTGTCTTTATATATTATATACGCAGGTCTCCTTCACTATCCAATGCCCCAATTTACGATAATATTAAAGGGTTTTAGGCGTTTGTATTTTGGTTGGTCCCAGAACGTATCCCCATTTACCCCATTAATTTCAGGGTTTGCTATACAATTTTTCTATATTTTACGCATCATCTAGCTATTAAACTAGATAACATTATATGATTAATGGCCAGACAAAACACTAGTGTGCAGGTAAAAGCAATGAAAACATTCACAAACCCAAACTGGCACTAAACATGACAATAGAAAAACGTTGCACGCACACACACACACAACTGAACAGGGCGGGCAGAGATGCAGGTGTGTCACAAGTGTAGGCCTAGGCGCCACTGTGTCTAGTGCGGGTGTGGAGTTGTGGACATGTCTAGTGCGGTTGTGGACGTATTTATTAGGCCTACGGGTGTGGAAGTATTTAGTGCGGGTGTGGACGTGTCTCGTGTGGGTGCTGCGTGTAGGTTGCAAGTGCAAAGTACCAGGCAGCAGCTGACGGGTACTGCCAACACTGTGTCAAACGCAAACATACAAACAAACATACACACATACAAACCACCCACAAACACCCCCACACACACCCAACCATACCGTCAGATGCGCCGCTAGCCCCGGCTCCAGGCCCCGCGAAACTGCAACAAAACCTAAGCCAAACTACAGTAGATCTACAACCTAAGCCAAACTAGCTATACAATCTAAACCAAACTTGCTCTACAACCTAAACCAAAACAGCTCTACAACTTAAGCCAAACTGCAGCCGAATCCATGCAATAGTTTCGGAGATATCGGCGTTTGAATGCACATTATTAGCGCCGCGGCGAAATTACCCCGTCTTACCCTAGTCCGTTCATTCTAGGTTGGGCAGAAATCATAACCGCTAACCTCTGTAACTAAAAAATGACTAGAGCAATCGAGCTAATATGTCTACCATTTGGGAAGAGTCAGTCAAGGAATAGATCTGGAAATTTACAGCCAATTTGCTCTAGCCCTTTTTGAGGTACAGAGGATAGAGGTCATGATTTGTCGCCTACTTACAGCGAATAGACTATAGAAATAATGCTGCAGTATTAGTTAACCCTTTCTGTACCAGTGACATCCTTTACATTATACTCTGGGCAACTATTAGACGATCTCATTAACCCGTAAATGGCTGCAAAGCTCTTATGAGGTTTTACTGGGCGACGGCGGCAAAGCTCTTAAGAGGGAGGCCTAAAAAAAAACATTTAAACAGCCCCAGTAGCACTAAACAATTTGTTACCTCATATTACTCTTCCACATCCCCTCCTTCCTCCCTTTCCCCTCCCCCTTCAATTATCACCTATTTTCCCTGTTATTCCCTAATTCGTTGGTATATTTTTGTGCTAACATTAGCAAACTGTGTGGAGGATGTGCTTACGTGCCTAGCGGGTGTGTTACATGACAGAGTGTGTGTATGAGTAGGTTTAGTGTGGCTTGAGGCCTCGTGGAGGGAGGGGTTGCTTCAATTTTCTCCATAATTCATGAATGAGCTGGTCCATCTATATTCGCAATTTTGACCAGAAAAATTATATTTTCACTTGTTTTATTGTTGTTACAGGTTACTATCTTCATAGTGAAGGTAAAATAGGCTCATATGAATAAGTAATAACAATATTTATCGTAAAATGACTATTATAGGCCTGAATGGAGTCAATATGCTCGCCCATGGGCAGCTAGTTCAATACCCCCCCCTCGCCGTTTTCGGGTTAAAGCCGGTATCCCTCAACATTTATCCTCAACACTGATCTGGCAGCTTATGAGGTCCACATTTAAAATATTTCGGTTACCTAAATTCATCTACCATCAGTCTATTTTCCGATACCAGTGTAAAATATTCCAGAAATGTTGCCAGAAAAATGTTGATCATCGAATGTTGACTATAAAAGTTCTCGTGTGATACCAGCTTTAGCGTAGGAAGGATGTCTACCAATTAACCCTCTCACGTTCTTGACGCAATTTTGAGCCTATTAGGGATACTTTAAAGCCTTTGTTACCATCAGGGGTATTTAGAAACCTTTAGTTTAGTTACTTTAACCTCTGCAGTTGTCTTTGAGTTAGCTGTGGGCAGAAAACTAATTTTGGAGAGGTAATTATAAGAGTGAGAGAACTCTATTTCTTATTGCTAATATGGCAACCTCTGCGTCATATGGTCGTGAGAGGGTTAAAAGGCTACAGACTATCTGGACCTGGAGAAGGCCTTTGATAGGGTACCTAGAGATGTTGTACAGTGGACTATGAGGAAACTTGGTGTGGAAGAGTGGCTGGTGCGTGTGATAATGAAGATGTATGAGGATTCGCGAAGTTCGGTGAGGGTGAAGGGTGTACTGAGTGATGAGTTCGCAGTCCGTGTTGGAGTCCATCAGGGTTCAGTGTTAAGCCCCCTCCTCTTTATTAGGGTCTTGGAGGCGCTGTCTAGAGTTTTTAGAGGCGGACTCCCGTTGGAACTGTTTTATGCAGACGATTTAGTCCTAATAGCTGACAGTATGCAGGATGCTGAGGCGAAATTCAGAGAGTGGAGAGAGGGCATGGCGAGCAAGGGTTTAAGAGTCAATATTAACAAAACCAAGGTTATGCATTGTAGTTTGAGACGAGGCAATGTGGAAAAGAGCGGTGCATACCCATGTGCAGTGTGTGGAAAGGGAGTGGGTGTTAACTCAATTCAATGTAGCATCTGTCGATGTTGGGTACACCATGGGAGTAAGCGCTGTAGTAGAATAAAGGGGCCCCTGCCGAAGGATAAGTCAGAAATAGAGAAATTTGAGTGCGTAGTGTGCAAAGGCGAGCTTGTGTTAAGTGATGATCCTGTGGCTGTGAATTTTGGAAATGAGTCTTTGGAGCTGGTGAACAAGTTTTGTTACCTAGGAGATACCATCTCTGCCGGTGGTGGGGCCGAGGCTGCCACTGTTGCTAGAATTAGGTGTGGCTGGGGGAAGTTCAGAGAATTGATGCCAATCCTGACCATGAAAAGAATGCCTCTCCCCCTGAAGGGAAAGGTGTATGCCTCATGTGTTAGAAGTGCAATGACGTATGCCTCAGAAACATGGGCCGTTAAAGTAGAGGATGTCAACAGAATGGAGCGTAATGAGATGAGAATGGTGAGATGGATGTGTGGAGCCAGGCTACAGGATAGAATAACAAATGTTGAGCTGAGGAGACGTTTAGGTATAAAGAGTATTAGCGAGGTGATGCGTACAAGTAGACTGGGATGGTATGGACATGTGGAGAGAATGGATGAACAAAATTGGGTGAAAAAATGCAGGTCTGTGATTGTGGAGGGAGCTGCACCAAGGGGTAGACCGAGGAAGACCTGGGATCGGACTATACGCGCCGATCTCAAATCCAAGAACTTGACAAGTGAAGCAGCCCTTAACAGGGTTACCTGGAACGCCGCCATTAGGACAAGAGACTGAAACTGCACTTATGTGTGGAACACTCAGTCTTAAAATTTTATGTATGTATGTATGTATGTGTATCTCAAGTAATCCTTTTAGCTGCCATATATCCTTACTAAGATTCATAAAAGTCAATATTTAGCTAGAATAAAATTAGAAAGACGTCGCCGGTTCAGGAGAGCAATTTTCCCTTTATTTCTCCTGAAGAGAGTTTTTCCTAAAATTCACTCTCGCTATCACTCGCCTTAAAATTCATCAACACCTAATTGAAGCGAAATGTTTCATAATCACCAAAATGATTCGGCTAATTTGTCTTATAATCTCAAAACTAATGTATTGAAATAGGGGGGGGTCCATTACAACCCTCCTTATCTGATTGGGTTAACCCCTTCATTACCGGTGACATCCTTTTCATTATATTCTGGCTATTATTAGACTATTTTATTCTGTTTCAAAAGGGCCTCCAGCAATTAACAGGCGTCGAACTATCTCACTTGACCCTTTTTAGTACCACAGATCCTTCTTAAACTGCATAAAATCGTCTAAATATAGCTAGCATAGAATTAAAAAGACGTCGTCGGTACGGAAGGGGTTAAGATAGTGATAATGAATTCATAATGTTTTGATATGATGATGGCTCTGATTACAACAATAATGTTGATACTAACAAGAAGAGACCACACTAAAATATTGTACCATTACTTTTACAGATCCACAAGTTTTCGCCGGCCACACAGGGGGGGTGAAACATGTATTGTTCATGAACGAGGGACGGCAGATGCTGAGCTGTGCCGAGGATAAAACTATCAGGGTCTGGGACAAGGCTTCGGCGCAGGTTTGTAGGAAATTGTTTTTTCAGTTTATTAGTTTATTACCATTTTAGTTTTATTACATCTGAGGTGGAGCCATTGATTAAAATGAAAAACTTGCAAAATAAACAAATCAAAACAGGGACGATACAAGATAAAGGTAAATAAAATTTGGGGGCTGATAAGTGATTGGTGCTTCTGAATGCTTGTGTGCTTGCATTTTGTGTGCGAACTGTTATTTCTACCCTACATGTTAGCTCAGTAAGGCTGGTTGATGGTGTTTTCACATTGGATGTCGATGATTGTTTAGGCTGCTTGAAGAGTTAATTAGATCGGCTGACCATGGTTGTCTCACTTATCAAATAACTATAGGTAGTGCCAACGAACTTGACAATGATCCCTGACCTCTCTGTAACTCAAAAGGACCTTGAGCAAAATGGCTGTAAATATCCACACCTATTTCCTGGTGGACTCTTCCCAAATGATACAAACGTCAGCCCGATCGCTTTCATTAATTTTGAGTTATAAGAAAAGGTGTCAAGTTTGCTGGCGCTACCTATAGCTATCTGTTTTTGATCAACCAATCAGTGAAGACTTCCCCTTTTGTTGGAGTTAAGGGAGCTGTTGATAAGCTAAATGACTTGAAGGCCCCTGGTGTCTGACATATCTGGTGAAGTACAATACAAGTCTCCCTCGATATACGATTGGGTTACATTCCTGAAAACCCGATCTTAAATAGAAAAATTGTATAGTGAACCCTGAAATCTATTTTTAGCCTATTCATTTCACTCCAACACCAAACACCTCCTAATGAAATTAATGAAAGTATGTGATCCACCGGGATTCGAACCTGGGTTACCACACACAGATCTTAAACACTCTAGGCTAACCATTACACCATCAAGACAGTTTGTTAATGGACAAGTCAAAACACAAACGTGTAAAAACCTATGATAAAATTGTAAATCGGGGCATAGGATAGTGAGGGAGGCCTATAATGAAAATTTGGGGTGATGCCATTTCCAATGGATTGCATGTAATTGAGACCATATTCGATAATGTCCACTATGCCCAGAATTCACTTACTCATATAGTGATGTACACTCGGTCAAGAAAGTATCTGCACCCCTACGCTGATCATCTGGTGTGTACAGCTCGGTAGTAGGTCTTAGGTAGTATAGATGGATATAGCTGCAGACAGATATGCCAACCCTACCGAGCTGTACACACCAGATGATCAGCGTAGGGGTGAAGATACTTTTTTGACCGAGTGTACATTCTATGTGATGGTTTTGTGATCTTATATTTTGCTAAATCGTTATTTCCACAGTGATTTTGATAAGTTCTTTTGTCTATATTTTGTGTTGTTCCTGTTTTAGTTTGTATATTTTGGAAGTTTTACATTATAATAACAAATATAGTCTGGAACACATTGTTACTAAAAGTGTTTTTTGTGTTTTTCAGGAGGTTCAGAAGTTGGATTTGGCTCACCACCCCACCAGTATGGAGTTGAGTGGTGATGGTAACACTCTCACGGTGGCTTATGGCTCCAAGGTCGCCTTCCTCAACCCTCAGACGTAAGTTGGTGGCTGGGATTGAGTGAGAGAAGTTGACTGACAAATTGAGTGAATGAGGAAAAAAGTGAGAGAATAAGGAGAGAGTGAGTGAATGAAGGAAAGAGTGAGTGAATGAGGGAAAGAGTGAGTGAATGAAGGAAAGAGTGAGTGAATGAGGGAAAGAGTGAATGAATGAGGGAAAGAGTGAGTGAATGAGGAAAAGAGTGAGTAATTGAGGAAAAGAGCGAGTAATTGAGGAAAAGAGTTAGTAATTGAGGAAAAGAGTGAGTGAATTACGAAAAGAGAGTGAGTTAATGAGGAAAAAAGTGAAAGAATGATGAAAAAAGAAAGAATGTAGAATAGAGAGAGAGAATGAGGAAAAGAGAGTAAGTGACTGATTGAAGTAGAGAGAGAGAGGTACGGAAGTTGAACCAAGCCCACAATCCATGTGTATGAAGTTGAGTATCAGAGGTCTTGTATTTTTATCCTTTACTGTGTATAGTTTCTGATAGTACTCTTTCAATCATTTCATTAATCATGTGTGTTGTACTTTTGTTTTGTCCTTGGTTACTCAATGCATCTCCTCATCTCAAAGGCTAGAGTTTGAGCAGGAAATAACTTGGGCTGGTCTATCAGAGTGAGAGTTGAGCGTTCTCTGCCATACCCATAGCTTACTCTGACTGTTCCTTTTACTTATATATTTTCTAGATCTCAAGTGGCGGCGTCTCTTCCGTGGATTGATCTATCAAGGTTGGCAGACTGAAAGCCAAAGCGTCATAGTTTTTCCTTTGCTCCTCAACTTTCCCTTCATAATTGTTGAGGGGCGCAGGGCCTTGGGTGGGGCTTTGGTGTCCCGGGCGTTTCCGCATTCTCCTCAGCTCCTCGCCTGGGAGAGGCTTCGGTCACCTGGGCTTTCTTAGTGGTAGGCAGGGAGTGTTCTGTGGGGGCACTCGGTTATGGCCTTGGCCTTGCTCGGAGCCTTGGGGCTGTTCAGTCAGACAGCCTGGGGAACAACAAGAACAACACCCTTATACTCCCTCTTCCTCCATGTCGACCGTGTTTGTTTCATCTGCAGACTTTGTATAATAATTTTTTTCTGTCTGTATTTAATGTGATAAAATCGTATTACATGTTTTTTTAGTAAATGCCGCCGAGTGTTGCCCATAAAGCTGTGTACAGTGGGCCCCACAAGGGTGCGGTTACCTTAGTCCGAGACATGTGCGCACCCTTGTAAAACGCACCCTTGGAGCTTAAGAACCTATGGGAAATTCACTATGTAGTCCGGGGACTCTTCAAACTTACCCTTTTTTCGCTCGATAACCCCTGAAAAACATGAACTAAGGAAAGAATACCTGTACAGTATAGAAATGTGATTAGATATTAGATAGAATAGGGGTATTACACTCACTTTGGATGGTTTATGTATGCGTGGAGGTTGGGATGTTGGTCTTACTGAGGGTCCGAGGCTGCCCCCATGCCCACACCAAAATGTCTACCCACATTTGCCTGTTTCTCACCTCTAGCCAACATGTCTAGTAACTGTTTTTTCTGTTCTAAATCAAGAACTTTCACTTTTGTTTTGGTGGGTAACACGATCGCCCTGGGCGGTGGGTTAGGGGCAGCAGGTGTAAAATGCCCCCATGTGGGCATGGGGGCAGCCTCGGACCCTCAGTAAGACCAACATCCCAACCTCCACGCATACATAAACCATCCAAAGTGAGTGTAATACCCGTATTCTATCTAATATCTAATCACATTTCTATACTGTACAGGTATTCTTTCCTTAGTTCATGTTTTCAGGGGTTATTGGGCGAAAAAAATGCACGCTTTGCTTTTTTCGCACCCTTGGATTATAAGCACCACACGGACATCTGCCGCACGGTTGGAGAATCGCACCCTTTTAGTGCGCACCCTTGCGGGGCCGACTGTACTACAAGGAAGGACTGTTGTACCTTTATGTATTATTATTGTACTGTATATGTTTGTTCATTTTTTAGATATTATTTGTTCTCGGTTTTAGTTGAAACCAATCTATGATACCGTATAAGATTGATATTTTATGTATTGGTTTACCATTGTGTGTTCTTTTGTCATAATAATGTAAATCTTGCACATCATTTATCTCATCTTACAGACTAGAGTTGGAGCGTGAAGTAACAGTACCAACGGCTGTATACTCCGCCTCCCTCCACCCTGACCGCTCCGTCTTTATCTGCGGAGGGGAGGACTTCAAGATGTATAAATTTGACTATCAAACCAACGTGGAGATTGAGTCCTTCAAGGGTCACTTCGGTCCGGTCCACTGCGTACGTTTCAGTCCGGACGGGGAGCTGTACGCGTCGGGGAGTGAAGACGGGACGCTCCGACTATGGCAGACCACCGTAGGAAAGACGTATGGCCTGTGGAAGTGCATAGACGCCGCCAATAACGAAAACAACATAGCTGCCAAACCAGAAGCTACTGCCTAAAGTGGGAGAAAGGAGAGCAGGTGGAGGGTATTTATTTATGTAAGTTTCTATCAATAAAAAAGAAAATATATATATATTTGGCCACAGCTTAACCCCTTCAGCACCATGACGTCTTTTTGCCTTTGATTCTGGTTGAAATGAGACGATTACTGCAGTACAAGAAGGACCGATGTTATTAACACTTTCGCGTGCCTGGCCTACCCTCTCCCGCCTACCTAGGAAGTGAGCCGCGCTATCTACCTCCCACCTACCCAGTACTCAGCCGCGAGATATAGTAAAATGCTCGCCCACCCCCCTTCGGATGACGAAAATAACGTCATCAGAACGGCTATGGTTGGGAAGTGGATGATGAAAATAACCTCATTGGCACGTCTACGGTCGGGAATCGGATGACGAAAATAACGTCATCGGCACGCCAAAGTGTTAAGAGGGTTTATCAAGATCGTAGAGGTACATTATAAACAAAAGAAAAAAGTCTAATGGTAACCAGAATACGATGAAAATTACGTCACGGTGGTGAAGGGGTTAATGGGGGTGGGAGGTATTTAATTTGACAATTTCCTTAACCCTTGCAAGACGAGTGTCGTCATTTTCGTCTTATTCTAGTTACTATTAGACAGTGTTATTCAGTTTAGGAAGGACCTCTGGGAATAAAAAGGCCACACATTATCTAGATTAACTCAACTACCGCAGATCCTTCCAAAACTAAATAAAATCTTCTAAAGATAGCTAGAATATAAACAAGAAGTCACCCGCACCAAAAGGATTAATATATCGGATCACTTTAGGCCGATCCACTATAGTTGCTTCAGTATTGACAGGGAGATACACTAAACGGAGATTGAAGGCGGGTCTCTCCGATTATGGCAGAACACTTTGGGCAAGACTCGAGGCCCTCTGGCAGTACATTGACGCGGCCTCAAACTAACACAACTTCGCCTCAAAACCCAAAGCTACTGCATTGGGAGTGGGGAGGAAGATTGTATTAATCCTTGTAAGTTGGGTTAACAGGGTTGGGAGGGTATTTATTTATATAAGTTTGTATTACCGTATAATTAAGAAAATTGCTGAGAGTGAAGCGTCATTGACAGATTTACATAGGCTGATCCACTGCGTGAGATTCAGTATTAACTCTTTCCCTGCAGGGGTTTTGGCCTTAATTGACCTTCATTCCCTTTCATGCATAAACAAGAACCAGAATACAATAATACAGTTATACATCTGTGAAAGTGTTAAGACGTCTGGTTGTCTTGCAACGATCTTGCAAAGGTCGGCCAAAATCACTAAAAATTAGCGGTTTTAAGCCGTTTTCTCTGTGCAACGCTGCATTGATGTGGCAGACACCTGATATTACGTCAGTGTGGGCCCAGCCTTGGTGGGCCAAATAATTTTCCTATATAATTAGTGTTTTGTATGAAGACACAGTGGTTCCTAAGTGATAGCTATAGTATCAGTTGAATTTTAACCCTTTGAGGATCATGATGCATTTTAGCAGTTTCTTCTGGCTATTATTAATGATTATATACAGCTTAGGAAGGGACTCTAGCAATCAACGGGGTAAAGTTGATCTCAATTAACCTTTTGACTCGCGCAGATCCCTCCTTTACTTAATAAAATTGTCTGGCAATAGCCAGAAAAACTGTAAGTATGGCATTATCCTCAGAGGGTTAACTTAAGACAAGCTTGCTTTATAAACAAGCTTCATGTTTGTTTCGGAAAGTTAATGGTAAGCTTTTGTATACTTTATATTTTCTGTTACTTGTTAAGATAATGAACCCGGACCAGCCTCGGACAATGATAATATAATACACTAAATTTTCTGTCCAGTTTAGTATTCTTTCAAGTTTCTCCATTTCGGTGGTACAGGTATTACATTTCATACTTGATATCACTACTGAAATTTTGTGTTAATATTAACATAGTTCTTAACACAAATATCACCTCAAATGAAATTAATGAAAGCTTGCGATCCTCCCAGGATACCACATACAGGACTTCTATGCTCTAACCATAACACCATCAAGACACATTACAGCACATGACCACGGTTAATATCCATTTATCAAATATTGAATATCAATCTAATCATGTATTGGACCCAACTGCATGATGAATAGTCTAATGCTTGTGCGAGAGGAAAGAAAACATGGAGTACAGTACATTTAAAAAACAAGTCAATGGTACTGTAGTTGCACCATTTTGGCTATCAACATTTTGGAGTAGTTGTCTTTAATAATGAACAAAATTTTGTTTTCAGTTACCGGTACCGTTCTTGGGGCAGCATTGTTATTAATGAAAAATGTGCAGTCGTAGTAATTAATTCTGATATATTTTGAAGCCTTGGACAATTTAAAGGAACCAATGAACTACAAATATCAGGTCAAGAATAAATAAGAAGTTTCTCTTGGACCCAAAACCGCTTAAAAATATATGTACAGGTATTAGTATTTATTACTGCATCTGTACAACCATTAACGTTTACAGCTGCGAGGTCGTGGGCAAGGAATAAGGCGTTTGTTTGGTTTGTCGTATCACCTTGCCGTAATTGACCACTTGCGAGTTTCAGGCTATAAGGAAGTTATAGCTTTAGGTATCGATATTTAGCAGAAAGTAACAACTAAAATACGGTCCTAGTACATTTAAACATTTATAAAACCAAATTAGACACACTTTCTATCCATCAGAAATCTACATTATTATTGTATTTCTGTTCTGTCAATGTTTAGGGCTCCAACTTCCTTATAGCCTGAAACTCGTAAGGGGTCAATTTATGGTATTTTTAAGTATTCAGGTACGGGTTGCTTATTGTCTGGTGGAACTGTCCCTATGGATTGCTGTTGACAACTTTTTACACTTTGAGAGGTGCCATTGTAAAGGCTGTCCTCTTAATACACAAGTTTATGGGCGGCACGAGGCCTCGCGGATTGAAAATTCGCGGATTATAAATAATGCATCTTATGGGGATAGTTGCTTATGGGTGGCACCGACTCCGAGAATTACTATTTTTTGGCCTATTTTTCCCCTTCAATTGCCAAAAATGGTGGACATAATAATCAAAATAATATGAACATATAACATCTATAACTATACCAACTAAATATAACTTAATCTTGAGGGTTATGAGCTTGTTTTTTCGTGGCATGATGAACGAGTAACCTTCCGTTCCACTCAGAGGTATCTGTAAGATTCGCGTATCCCTCAACGCCGGGCCCTTGCATTAGGTAAACACGGCGGAAATGCCCGTCTTTCGGCGTTTGATTCGCATATTGCAAGTATATCCTTGCGTTTTGAACGTTTTTGGTAATGTTTGTTTGGACCCCTGCTCGCGTATTAGCTATTTCGCGGATTGAAAACTCGCGGATTGGCAGGATAGACTGTACCTTCACCTGACCCAGAGTGCGAAGTATTTTTAATATGGATTAGGTAAAGGCAACTAACAAGTGTGATCATCTACTTACTAATGATATTGTGTGGGTGGTTTTGAGAGTGCTTGACAATTGTTCAGTATTGATAAAAGAATAATTTACAGAGTTTAACCCCTTCTGTACCGGTGATGTACTTTTCATTACATTCTGATGACTATTAGACGGTTTTGTTCAGCTTAGGAAGGACATCTATCCATTAAAAGGCTATAGACTATTTCAATTGATCCTTTTAGCTACCATTTAACCTTCCTAAGCTTCATAAAATCGTCTACACGTAGCCAGAAAAAGTTACAAAGACGTCGCCGGTATAGAAGGGGTTAAAATGCTACTGAACTGTCAGTGTGGATAATTTAGGTCTCAAGTTTGGCAAACAATAGAAACTTTATTGTGGAGGAGCTTTGGCCCAGCAATTATTAAATTGTAAAACTTGCAAATTAAACAAATCAAAACTTGGACGAACACAGTAAAAAGACAAAACAACTAATCAAAATTGCTATGTGGAAACAACGCTTAAGCAAAATAATAATTTATAAATAAAAGAACACAATTAACCACATACGGTGTATATGAGCAAGTTAATTGGTTTATGCCAAAGATAAGAGAACATTAGGCTGGTTGATAAGTCAATATTTTCTTATGGGTCTCATACCTAAATTTATTTTAGTTTTGCATATTCTATTTTTTCAGATATAATATATATATAGCCACTTAGCTGTAGACTCTGGAAATTTTGGTGTTGATATTGTAAAAGAAGGTCTCCCTCGATTTGCGATTGGGTTACGTTCCTGAAACCCCGATCTTAATTAGGAAAATCATACAGGGAACCCTAAAATTAATGGGGTAAATGGGGATGCATTCTGGGACCAGCCAAAACCCAAACCCAAACACCTAAAACCCTATTTTAATTTTGTAAATCGGGGCATCGGATAGTGAGGGAGACCTATATAAACTCCTCTATTCCTAACCTTGTGTCAAATAACTGTATATTATAATATGTCTGTAATGGTCAGCAAAGGGGGTGATAATTTTTGTACTGCTTTACATGTGAAATACTGTATAGCCTTGTGAGGTAAACCATTTATCCATCATGTTTCTATTCTTACTATAAAAATTTGGATCTTCCGTGCCTTAAAAGCCGTACTTGCATTCGGTGGGTTGTACCAGTAAATTCCCAGTCCTGGAGGTGATCCTGGTTAGAGTTGAGTGACTTGATATGTTAGCAAGACTAAACTTAGGATGTATGGAAGCATTTGCATCCTATTAGAGAAACAGAAAGCACTTTGTGACATTGTATTTAAGTAGAAGATAAATAATGATCGATTGATTGTGCCTAAATGTTTAGAAAGAAGTTGATGTGATTACATTTTCTTTAGTATAGCTTTAGTAGCTTCTATTTTAGTGGTTAGCGCCTTGGAGTTCTACCTCAGTAGCTCAAGATCGCAGCCAGCTCAGGGTGTGGAAGTATTTTACATCGCTGCAAGTTATGGTCTCCTTGGAGGGTAGGCCCGTAGCTCTATTTGTTAACATAGTAACAACCTGGCTGACTTAAGTGATTGTCCACTTGGGGATCTATCATCCATCATCAGTGCAGCGTGTGCTCCCTTATGGACACCAAGGGAGAACCTTCCAACATTTCCCATACTTTAATCTGCTTAGCCTCTCTTGCTGATCTTTTTTTCTTCTGGCAAACAAGAGCAGCCCAGTTAGCTTTCAGAAATAATTGCTCCTCTCAACAACACACTTTTTATATGCAGAGTACGAGTAAGGCTATATGGCCCCGTGTTTGGGAGCAGTTGCTGCGTCCAACAATACAACATGACTTACTTTTTCAATATCCTGGACATTAGCCACCACCATAACATCACAAACTATGTTTTGTGATCTATGGACAGCAGTGGGATCAGACCTTACGGTTTGATCTTTAATAAAAACAAATGTATAAAGTAAGGCAGCTCTGGAGCGCCACCATTAGGATGCGAGACCAAAACCGCACTCCTGTGTGTGGAGCACAAGGTCTTTAAACTCCTGTTTATATGTGTATTTAACCCACTGAATGCAATGGTGGCACCAAGTGTATATAAAACATTATGATGTACTAAAATCTACGTTGCTCAATAAGTTAGTCTTTGGCTGAAGCATGGTTTTATTTTTATACACGAGCTACATCCCGACTGGGCAAGGATGTTCTTTTTGTTGCTCTGCCAGATTCAGTGATAAACCGATACAGGTCTCCCTCGATTTACGATTGGGTTACGTTCCTAAAAGCCCGATCTTAATAGAAAAATCATATAACAAACCCTAAAATTATTGAGGAAAATGGGGATGCATTCTGGGACCAGCCAAAACCCAAACACCTAAAAACCTATAGTAATATCGTAAATTGGGGCATCGGATAGTGAGGGAGACCTGTTGACCATTTTGGCAACCGGTATTTTTGTAACATCTTCCCCGAGTGAGTTTCAAACCCGCAGCACGTCTGGAGTTGACTCGGCAGTAAGACACTACCGATGCTACTTATATATTATTTTGTACTGTATTGGTATTTGAACCTTTTTACTCGCAGTATTTAGTAAAAACAAGTTAACTGGTTGTTAAAAAGAATAAATTTAACATGTACACTAGGTCAAAGAAGTATCTGCACCCCTACGCTGATCATCTGCTTGTGACAGCTCGATAGGGTTGGCATCTCTGCCTGCAACTATATCCATGTGTCCGAGATGATCATCTCTGACACATGGATATAGTTGCAGGCAGAGGTGCCAACCCTACTGAGCTGTACACATCAGATTATCAGCATAAGGGTGCAGATACTTCTTTGACAGAGTGTACAGTTATGATTATGGTTATTTTTATAAAGATTGTTTATAAGTAAAGTTGAAGTTAGTGAAGTGGGTTAAGTGTTGGTTAAGCCCTGTTGTGAAGCTGTGACATGGTAGTGTCATTAGTCCTTATTCCTTTTCAAGGTCAATACGTATTTTAGGTCGCATGTTTTTTTTTAATATTATCCTTGTTTTCATCAGTTTCTTACGATTGATTACATTTTTTAATTTTTTCCGTAGACTTCCATCAAAAAAAAAAAAAACATCCCCAAGATCCTCATTCTAGATATATTTGTACATTTTTAAGTTGGAAAATGTAGCGGCCAAAGGCCGGTTCCTCCTTAAATACAAGCTCGCGATTGCTCGCCAGGAAAAATTCAACACTTACTTACAGTTTCTTACAGTAGATCCTCTGGAAAAAGGCAAACTATGCCTGTGTATCCAGCTCAGTACCAGTACTTGCACTGCTGCGGTCGTTCACGGTGTTGGCGGCGGCGGTAGCAGACGCAACATTTTTACTATTCTGTATTTTTGTTTTATAATCAAACTTCAAATCTTGTCTTCCCCATGCTTTATCAAGATTACTTTCAAACTCCCTTATTGATTCGGAATCGACTACATACTGGGGCAGTGCGTTCCACTCATTTACCACTCTATCACAAAATGAGTTCTTCGCCTTCTCAAGCCTATTTCTTTCTTTGTAAATTTTCTTAGAGTGTCCTCTCGTTCTTGTTCCCTCCCGCATCAAGAAGATACCTTCACACACATCCTCATCGTACTTTCCTGACACTATCTTAAAAGTCTCTATCATATCCCCTCTCTTTCTCCTATATGCCAGTGTCGGAAGTCCCAGTGTCCTCAACCTCTGCTCATAGCCCGCGTTCTTCAACGTTGGTACCAGCTTGCTAGCTCTTCTCTGCACTTTCTCCACTGCTTCTATATCCTTTACCATATATGGAGCCCACACCTGGTTTGCATATTCCAGGTGTGGCCTAACCAGCGCTGTATATAGATTCCTGAAGATTTCTTCGTCAAGTGACACAAATGTCCTCCTTATCAGCCCTACAATTCTATGGGCTTTGTTTATCTTTTCCGCTAAATGTTCTGAGAAATTTAACTTATTATCTATCACTACTCCTATATCCTTTTCTGCACTCACTTCCTCCATCGCTTCATACATACTGTATCCTACCTTGTCTATCTTGCTGGTCCCAATCCGCATGTACTTGCATTTTTTTGGATGAAAAGGCATTAACCAATGCTCAGACCATCCCTTCATGCCCTCCACATCTCCTTGAAGCAAACCCATATCTTCCTTACTCCTCACTCTTCTATACAGTTTAGTGTCATCCGCATACAGGTATACCTCACTTCCATTAGTTATAACTTCAGGCAAGTCGTTGATAAATATAACGAACAGCAGTGGTCCCAACACAGATCCCTGAGGTACCCCACTTGTAATTTCCCTCCACCCCGAGCCTATTCCATTCACCAATACCCTCTGTCTCCGATCAGTATACTGTATATGACTAAGTCTTAATATTGACAAAGAAATGGGGCAAAAGGTCTTAACATTGTGAAACTAATAGGCCAAACGTCTTGAAATCCAAAAACTAATGGGTGCTAAATATGAGGGAGAAGTGGGGCCATAAAAACCATACCCCCTTAACTCTATCTAATTTATCCATAAGTCATCTACCTCGCCTAACCAAACCATTATACTGAAAGGGTTTAGTTCATATCACCAACCCACTTAATAACTTACAAGTAAACCTATCTATCTTTAGACTCTGGCACGTACCCCATTTTTTTTTTTTTTTTTTTTTTTTTTTTTTATTTATTTATTTATTTTTTTTTATTTGGACTGGCCGACTCGAGACAGAGCCCGAACAGGGACAGCCCAACACAACAAAAAACTAAACACAAAACACAAAATTCACACATCTAGGTCGTCCAGGAGAAATACGCAGAGACCCTGGCCCATTTGGGGTCTCCAGCAAGATTCCCAGACCTCCCAAACGACTGCGTTTACACTCCTCTATTTACTAGCATTCTCCATTCATTCCTATTTATTACTAATTAATGAAATCAATGAAACTAATGAATACATGTGGTACTCAAAGGATTCGAACCTAGGATACTCACACCGAAATTCCATGACACAGTTTTTTGACTGGGCTGATAAACGGTTGGATTTTCTGTTAAATGAGATTAATTTACTATTAGGTTAAAATGTACAAGTTAAGAAATTTATACGTAAGATTTTTTTAATTAATTTAGTAGTACTAGTTAACTCTTTTATCAGATAGTGACTATATTTTCTATTTACCTCTAGACAATGTACAGTAAACTTCCGTTAATCCGAAGGGCAGCAGACCGGCCCTCGTTCGGATTAGTGGATTTTTCGGTTTATCGGACTTTACCCCTATGAACCTGTGTATTAATGGCCTGACGAAAACATTGAGGCATTAGGCCACCCAAATGACACACACACACACATCATATGTTCATGAAATCACTTCAAAAGTTTACCATTGTCATTGTAGCCTATTACCTACTTCAAAACATTCAGATTAATGGTCAAAGGAATCTGCTGATATAAACTTCTTCTTCTTCTAAACACCATATGTCCGCATCGTCTACTAGCGAGTTTGTCTTGCTCTTGAAGATCAGATAGGATGTGGTTCGGGAAGTAATGCCTTAACAACGGCACTTCCCTGAGAGGTTCTTGTAATTTTCCTTTTGTGACGTGCTCTGTTATATTATATTGTATTGAAAGCACCCTTGTCTTGTTGTTTTGAAAGCACCCTTGGGACGCTCCGATCACTGAACTATAAATAGTAGCGTATCGGAATGTCCAAAGGTGCGTTTTCAAGCTCAAGACTGAATGCGCTTGCAGAAAATGCGGTGCAAGCCAGTAGCGCATCGGAGCGTCCCAAGGATGCATTCAAGAGCAAAACAAACTCTCTAGCAGACGATGTGGTGTTTACGTTTATATCAGTAGCTTCCTTTGACCATTAATCTGAATGTTTTGAAGTAGGTAATAGGCTACAATGACAATGATAAACTTTTAAAGTGAATTCATGAACATATGATATGTGTGTGCTCCATTATGTGTCATTTGAGTGGACTAATGCCTCAAAAAGGGGACTTTGGGACTTCTTGAAATTCGGACCATCGGGTGAATTCGGATTTGGCCTCAAATTGAAAAATTCGGACTATTGGGAGATTCGAATCATCGGTCGTCGGATTAAAGGACTTTTACTGTATATTAGGAAGGGCATCGCTAATAGTGGATAACATGAACATAAAATGTTAAAAACTTGCAAGATAAACAAACCAAAACTTGGACAAAGACTATATAAAGGCAAAAAGAACTAATCAAAATCGCTATGTGGAAACAACGCTTTAGCAAAATAAAATTATGAAATAAAAGAACACAATCCTCCACATAGGGTGTACATCACTACATGCGCAAGTTAATCTGTTTTCCAAGCAAACTAATCACACACAACGCACTATAGTCACGTTCAAGGAATTATCAAAATCGTGTTTTGGAAGCTCACAAATACACATTAGTAATGTACACTCGACCAAAAAACAATCTTTACACTAATGCTCTAAACAAGTGGGAAGTGGGTCAAAATCTTATGATAATACCTCACAGACGTATGTTTTACCCGATTAATTCCGTTCACACTAGATTATTTACAGCTCACCAGTGTAAAGATTGTTTTTTGGTCGAGTGTACATACAAATATTTTTTGCCCTGGTCGGAAATAGTATCTACAATCTTAAAATTAAGATCCCTGCATCTTACCAACCATACTATAACCTCATGATGATCTAGATAATACATACATTTTGTATTTTTTATTTTATATTGCCAGACACCGTAATTCCCGAGAAGGGGTGGCCATGAAGATTAGGCGTTTGTCACAAATTGCTAGGTCAAGTTGCCCGGGCTTGACATCTACCAATAACATTTTGACAGAGAGGATTCGATCCGCCGACCCTTTGATCAACAGCCGAAGCTCTACTGACTATGCCACGGCTCGATACATACACACACACACATACATACACAAATTTAAAGACCGAGTGCTCTACACGAAGCGATGTTCCGGTCTCACGTCCTAATGGTGGCACTCCAGGCAGCCCTGTTAAGAGCTACCTCACTTGTCAGGTTCTTTGATTTAAGATCAGACTGCAAAGTCCGATCCGACATCTTTTTTGGTCCGCCCCTTGGTGCAGCTCCCTCCACATTCATGGACTTGCATTTTTTCACCCAGCTTTGTTCATCCATCCTCTCCACATGTCCAAATCATCCAAGCCTGCTAGTATGCATCTCATCACTGATACTCTTGATACCTAACCTTTTCCTTAGCTCTTTACTTGATATCTTTACGAGACGCAGCCCAACCCCTAAAACTTTGTATTACAAAACCCTACCCATCAAAAGAGCACCTCCATTTTAACGCAAAGATGTATTTCTTAATTAATCCCCTTCCGTATACCATGACACATTTTTTCATATCATTCATGCTGTTATTTGAATATTATATTGAAGTTTAGGAAGGATCGGTGTGATTTAAAGGGATTAATAGAGATAGTTTACCCTTGGTTTGCTAGGGATCCTTCCAAAGCTTTATAAAATCTACAGTACAGTCGATTCACTACAACGATTATGAAAATCCCAAATCTCAAAATCTCGTAATACAAAAAATACTTTAGCAATCAAGCCGATAGCTTTACCATTTTACCACAGTAAATATGTGTTGACATTGACAGCTCATTTGTTTCAGCCTAATGATAAAAGAGACTAGGGTTCACAATTTTAACTTATCATGAATAGATTATAGGGTTAGCAAAAATACATAGAAAATAAACACCATGTCACTAAGGCTTAACCCCTTCTGTACCGATAATGTACTTTTAATTATATTCTGGCAATAATTAAGCAATTTTGTTCAGCTTAGGAAGGACGTCTACCCATTAAAAGGGTACAGACTATATTATCTATTCCTTTTAGCTACCATATATCCTTCCTGAGTTTCATAAAATCATCTAAATGTAGCTAAAATCAAATAAAAAAAGACTTAGTCGGTATAGAAGGGGTTAATCTGAATACATGTGTCTATTGGTATCTAGCATAAATTATATAAAGTATGTTTAAAAGAGTTAATTTTACAACTTTGAATTTAATGTTTTAGTTTCATTGAAGTGTGAAGCTCTGTATTAACGGTTTAGGGGGTTTATTATTACCATTATTTAATTTATTGTTAATTTGGTTCTCCCCGTTGAGAATTTGGACAGTAGCTTAGTTGAATCTCAAAGATGTAAAACATTCCTGTTTTCTTGATAAATCTCGGCCAATTGTTGGTGTTTCTATCTTCCTGTTTATTATAATGGTCTGAGGCTCTAAGCAATCAAAGCGTAAGCAGTTTACAGTAAAATGCCACACTCCTAAACTGTCATTATCATCATTCCTGACGCCTTACTTCTTCCTGGGCATGCTAAACGCATGCTAAAGCCGGTATCACACGAGCGCTTTTTCCTTCAGCATTTACCCTCACCACTGGTCTGGCAGCTTATGAGTTAAATATTTAAAACATTTCTGTCACCTAAATTTATCATCAGTCTAGTTTCTGATACCAGTGTGAAATATAGCAGAAATGATGCCAGAATTTTTGTTATCTTAGAATGTTGACTATAAAAGCTCTCGTGTGATACCGGCTTAAGGGATGGCCTGTCAGAAAGGCCTCCAGGCTACTTTGTCCAGACACGTTTCCTTTGCCCGTTCCACTACGTGAAATTTTTGTCCTCGATATATTTGATCACTTTTTTCTGTACCATAGGTGGTCTTCCACCACCAGTTGCTCCACTCACCTGACTTTCATGCATCTCTCTTGCCATTCTATTTTCAGCCATTCTCTAATCATGATCGTATCCAAACGGTCACATTCCTAATCAACAGAAACCCCTGAGTCATGTCATAAAGGCACTCTGAACACTGCTTTGTAGGTGTCCTGCAAGATAAATTGCGATGGGATTCTTCCCTAAATAAAGCTACACTTGGAGACCGGTGTAAAACAGACATACTGGAGCTATGGTAGTCTCCTACAGCTCTGTTTTCCACTCCACCATAATCCGGAAATGGGTCAAGTTTGTAGGGATGCAACTGCACATCCCTCTTCCATCACAAATATTTTGGCAGTGCAGGCCATTGCTCCTTCATACTCTAGTCCCAAATATGTGTATCCAATGATTCCCCTTTTCATACCATCTATCAAAACTCAGCCTTTGATGTAGCCATCTGGCGTTGGGGATGGGTGATGGGGGTAGGTCGTCTGAGCCCTGCACTGAGTTGACATGATTGTGATGGTTGATGCAATGGATAAATATGATTCTAAAATGCCTCTACATTATATTATATATACATTTCAAAATTAACAACATATTTCGCTACTATAACTTCGTAATAGCAGAGTAATGAAGATGGGAATTTACCGTCGGTAATGAAATTCATATCACCAACCCACCAATTAACTTGCAAAAAAAAAAATAATTAATGAAATCAAGGAAACTAACAGACTACTTGTGTGGCTAAACAGCCCTGTTTAGGATCCTCATTGGAGTCTCGGCTCGCCCCAATCCAAGAAGGGCCGAGGGGCATGTAATAAGTGGCTCAATCATTGTTCCATCTATGATCTGGGGGTCCCACCGTGACTGTCATGACACATCCCATTATGTGTTCAAAACATGAAGATTAACCCACTCAGGGTTCTGGCCCAGCTAATCCACCTTACCCCTTCACATTCCCCACTTGCTAGCATCAGAAACTGTTGAGAATAAATTAGTATAACTGCCACAAGTTAAAGAATGTCCTGAGTATCGTCGAGAATCCTATATCTATCTATTGCCAACCTCTGCCGGTACAGGGTTTGCGGTTGTGTTCCCGGACCGGACCTTCCAACGTCTCATCCAATCATGTGCTAGTGTCTTTACGGCCGAGTTATTTGCTATTTTATTTGCCCTACGTACTATTTTTTGTTCACACCTGCATACCTTTGTAATTTTTAGTGACTCCCTTAGTGCTCTTCAGAGTATTCAGTCTATTCCCGCTGTTAACCCCTTAGTGCTGGAGATTCAGGAATGGTTCCGCATCGCTACTAAATTGAAGTCCCTGTCTTTCTGTTGGGTCCAGAGTCATGTTGGAGTGCCTGGCAATGAGCGGGTTGATTTTTTCGCCCGGCGCCCGCTCTGCTATTACCTATCACCGACTCGTGCCACGGCGTATTCCTGCATCTGATTACTTCCCGCGTGTTACTCAATTACTACGTCAGCGCTGGCAGGACGAATGGTCCTCCATGAGGGTGTCTGATGTCAAACTGCGTTCTGTCAAACCTTCCGTCCTACCTTGGAAGTCTTCCTCTCATCGCAATCGTCGATGGGAGACCGCTCTAGCCCGTCTTCGGCTCGGCCACACCAGGCTCACGCATAGTCATTTGATGTCCCGTGATGTCCCCACGCTCTGTCCTTGCTGCCATATTCCAGTGTCTGTCCAGCATCTCCTGATCGACTGTCCGCGTTTCTCCAATGCCCGACGGCGGGCATTCCCCTTCCTATCCTCCCTTAATCACCCCCTTGTCTTAGCCGATATGCTTGGAGAGTCCCCCACTTTCTCCCTCCCCATCTTAGGCGGTTTCTCCTCCATACCCATCTCCTTCAGCTTCTTTAATTAGTGTTTCTTAGTCTTCTTATCCTCTACTCCGTATTGCGCCCAGCCCCACAACAACTCCGATGTTTTTTTTCCACAAAGTTTCTTTTGGTGCCACATAGTCTTTTTAGGCTTGGTGCAAATCCCTATTTTAATAATAATATATATATATATATATATATATATATATATATATATATATATATATATATATATATAGTATATATATTTTTTTTTTTACAGCATGCTAGATTTGTACATTTTTCGATAGAAAAATTTCTCCGGCGAAGCCGGATTTCTCCATACAATGCTGGCTCGCTATCGCTCGCCAGGAAGAAATCGACACCTGAATGGGGATAAACGTCTTAAAACAGTTGGCTGAATGGGGCCGAATGGATACAAGCCAGGGAATGATAGAAAAGGAGAGAAAGATAAAAAAAAAACGGTGACCCCCCTTAATACAATTACACAACAACACCCGGCCCCCCCTCCCCAAGATGTTGGATCGGCTAGTGTTAATGGTGACTAGTTTTAAGCCGGTATCACACGAGAGCTTTTATAGTCAACATTCGATGATTAACATTTTTCTGGCAACATTTCTGGACTATTTTGCAACGGTATCGGAAACTAGACATGGTAGATAAATTTAGGCAACCGAAATATCTTATACATTGACTACATAAGCTGCCAGACCAGTGTTGAGGATAAATGTTGAGTGTAAAAGTGCTCGTGTGATACCGGCTTTAGACAGAACTGTAGCTAGGGGGTAATTTATTGAAAGTAAGGTGTGACAGACAAAAATGGGAGAGTGCTTATAGAGAGACACGAGAAACTTGAGAGATGGAGAGAGCACTTTATTTTTATTTTATTTTTTAATGTAGTTAAAATGCCCCAGAACAAGAAGCCCACCACAGAAGCCACGAGCAAACACCACACAGAAACACCCGAAAGAAAGGTCCACAGAACGAAAGGACCAGCTGACCGAGCCAGCCAATTCAGACAGGCCCAAGCCCGCAGGGCTAAGCAGCTCCAGGCCGCACCTACATACCCCTTCTAAACTGACCATTTTTCCACACCTCACGTACACTACCCCCTCGTGTCCTACACTTCTAACTACAATGATGAACAGGAAGATACATTCATATTAAAAACACCCATGCCCTGTCCCTAGGTTGAGCCAAAGCCAACAAATCAGACAGCCATATATCTATGTATGTTCTTACATCCGAGAAGTAGATGTTATATATCTTAGCAGTTAAAACACCCACGCATGTCCCTAGACCTCGTATATCATTTCCCATGACGAGTATAGATATATGTAACCCGTGCTCAGTCGCCCCCTTGCATTGTTCCTCTAGTAACTAAGTGTCTCTATAATAGTAACTGCCACCAGTATTGATACGACATAGCGGCACTGTCCTTGTGTCGTATTGTGCCAAGTGCAGATCAACCAGTTTCATCACCTTATTAGGACGACGACTATAATGTCGTCGTTCATCGATGTATTCAATCCTTAGGTTACGTATCAATATTAACATTCCCTAACATATCTTGTCTTGCCAGACTAAGTTTCTGAAGACCCATCGCCCCCATAAAATCTATGTACTCAATCCTTAGTTTAAGATATTAATATTAACATACCCTAACATACCTTGTCTTGCCAGACTAAGTTTCTGAAGACCCATCGCCCCCATAAAATTTATGTATTCAATCCTTAGGTTAAGTATTAATATTAACATTCCCTAACATCTTGTCTTGCCAGACTAAGTTTCTGAAGACCCATCGCCCCATCAAATCTATGTATGCAATCCTTAGGTTAAGTACCTTTATCCGCCATTGTGTTCACCTTTTTCCATTTACTTTTCCACAATTGTCATACGTCTTCCACTTACCTCCTACGTATCCACAGTCCACACTACGCCAATTTGCTTCGTGTCCTACACCTCGTACCCCAACCAGAGATTGTATGGATAACCTTTGTTACCAGTATCTATCATAGTATTCCTAAACAATAACGAAGTACCCCTGCGAACTGCCGTTTTTCTTTGGTCTATATTTCATAGAAAATGCAGTTCCCAGGGACACCTAGACATACAAGAAATCGTGTCAAATAATAGGTCCATAACCCCTCGTATTGACGAATAATAATACACCATGTTTTTCCCTACTTTATCCACAGTCAAGCACACACCTGAAGTTAACCTCCTTCTCCCCCACCGCCCCACAGTCCACATGATTCTATCTTTTCCAGACTCATATACCACCCCGTAGTTGCATTCCCCGGTAGCATTTGGCTAACGTACTTTCACTGCCTTTTCAAACTCCAATATCAACTGCAGCCTAATGCCACCCCCACGCCCAGAGACCTTAGGGTCAAATTTCCCTATAGCCCCCTGAACTCCTCCCCTCTCATTAAAATACCCCACGCTTCTCGACTCTTGTCCGACCTAGCCTCTCTCTCATACCTCTTGAAGATCCTCGATTTTTCCGTTGCTAACGCTCTCCAACCTTTTATGTATATACTTCTATCCAGCCTGCCTTTCCTTAATAGGCCAGAACAACATTAGAACTTTACTAACCCCTTGCATGCCATCTATTCTCTTACAACCTATTCACAACCCTGCACCCAATGGTCGTCGGTGCGAGGCTAGCCGCCTCACCAGTAACTAACTTCTATTGCCATACTTCCAGATAAATGTGGCAGAGTTAGCAACCAGTCTCCACCACATCCAGCAAACCATACGATTAACAACCAACCGATTAAAACCTGCTAGCCAAGGCACCTTCGGTTTGGATATTAACCCCTAAGTGTCGGCGCGCAACATAAGTCGAGTATAATAAATCTGGACTATCTGGCGGCGCGCGACATAGGTCGTGTGGCAATTTCCGCACGTAATGTTGCTGAGAGAGAGAGACAAGTGGTGGCAGGAGAGTAGCGAGCGTATGACTGCTCCAGACCACCGCGGCGAACCTACTGACACGAATCCCACCTCCTCCCTCCCTCTCTCACTCGCTACATACTGAATTGTATGGGGAAAGTACCGAATTACATGCTTTTTGCACTCGCGTTGCGCGGTTGTTGCAAGAAAACTAGCCGTCATAGTGTCATTGGAAAGCTCTGTTTATGCCCTTTCAGGGATAGATACTTGTTTTACGCTCTGGGTCTTATTTAGGCATGAAAATGATCACGTAAACAGCCCTATTTTGGCTAAAAACACCCCGCTGGGCGGTACATATAAATAAACCGCTAGCCCGCTAATCTAGTGTTAAGAAGACCCACATCTGTCTCATAAACAGAGGGTTATTACAAACACTGGTGATATGACAAGCCCCTAGCCACAGCCGCCGGACGACCATCCCAGAGAGAGAGCGCCCAGCTACCCCTTTTTTACCCACCCGAGGAGGGAGACCCCCACCCCCGCGGAGGTATACCTGACCCCTGCTTTGACTCCCGGGTCATTGCCAGGTAGCACAGGAATTCTTCCTATCAATGAACTAACCATGCATGACTAACACCTTTACTAACCTCTATTAACTCACAATAAACCATTTACCTTTCTTGCATACTCTGATCACTAAATTAGCACCTCAGCTATACCATAGAATGAAGATTGAACAATCTAAGAGAGACGCTCCTATCACAGCTGTCCCCATCCTCCTCGCAAAGTAGATCCAGTCTCTCTCCCCTCAATACCTCCAGTATAGCCAAAATAGTACCTCTTACTAAGGCTCAGTTAAATTAAAATATGAAGGCTTCCTATAGCCATGTGCCACAACAGTAATCACCATCTTACCTAGTCCCCATATCTATTCTATCTATCTATTGCCTGACGCCGTGATCCCCGAAGGGGTGGCCACGAACGAACCGCCCCCATGCACCTCTGTCCCCAGTCAGTCGACGCCCCTCCCCCCAACCAGCACCACCTTCGTTCATGTACTTCCTCACTCCATCCTTCCACCTCATATTCGGTCTACCTCTCCCCCTCTGTCCCTCCACCTCGCTCTCATACACCCTCTTAGTCATTCTCTCGCTTTCCATACGTTCCATATGGCCGAACCATCTCAAGTTGTTCCTTTTCACACTTTCCAGCACATCTACCTCCACACCACACCTTCTTCTTACTTCCTCATTAGTCTGTCTATCCCTCCATGTAACTCCGCACATGTTCTCAAGAACATCTATTGAGAACTCAAATAAGTCCATAAGACTCGAGATCCCTATTGTCTACAGGGTCCAGAACCGAGCCTATAAACCTAGCTCCCGCCCCCAGTCAAATCAGTTGAAAGTTAGACACCAACCAGTGGTCACTACCCTGAAGTTAACCTCTAGCTCTGCCCTTGTGTTGTTCCTGAGTTGAGAGATTCCCGAGCCGGCAGACTCCATGGCAGAAGTTAAATAGAAGAGCTGTCCATGTACAAGTCCCAACGTGCACCTTATAACCTTCACACAAATTCGTGAGTATATAAGTGTGTAACCAGCACCGATCGTCAAGAGATCCGACTTGAGAACTTCCTACATTTTGGACCACCTGGACGGCCGAGGAACCAGTCGTTAGCCCCCAACATCACCGGAAGCAAGATAACCAGGACCAGACCTACAAATACTATTCAAGATTCATGTTACTAGTACTAAGTGTTATAGTACCAGTTTGACACTCACTTATTAACTTTCTATGAAGTGGCTATAACCTTGCCCAGTGTACTCATATTTAACCATTCCATTTGGGACGTACTAAGCGTATCAGTGTTCATTAATTAACAGGCGACATTGACTCTCGTAATTACCTTATTCAGATATTAAAACCCTAGTGATATCTAACGTTCGCCCACTGATTTGTGTTCTACGTATTTCTGCCATAAGAATATAAATCTTAGATCAGTACCCCCATGAGGTTACTAGAGATTCCGTGTTCTACAATATACGCGTGTCTAATCCTAACTGTGAGCTGCTACTTGGGCACGCGACCAGCCAGTAAGAGATCAAATCAGTGAAATTGAATTACATGAATATATTGAGGTCTTCCAGTATAATAAAACTTGCTAACTAAACCCGTGATCAGAAGAGTATACCTGAACGTTGGAAGTGGGAGACTAGGCTCCATCCAGATCCGCTAATGCTAGCAGTTCCCTTCTATTATTTGTTTTGTACGAAAATTACTATTTTTCTATGCTCTTTATTCATCTACTTAAATAAAAGTGATCGTGTGTCGTGTTACCGTGTGTTCTCTATTCCTCATACCTTGTATTGTGCATGCAGCCTTATATACCCAGTCAGATAGAACCCACATTACCCAAGTTAATCCTGTAGAAAATCAGGACATAACATTGACGGCAGCGGTGGTTCTTGATTCGGATAAAAGGTTGCATTACATTGCAAGTTTGGAACAGCCAGAACACGATAACATCATGGCGCACCGTTCTCACATTCCCATCCCACATTATGATGGAGAAACTTATGAGATCGAAACATTCATGGACATAGTGAAACCCGTACTTGACTTAAGTTATACCACGGACGCACAAAAGATAGCCGTGACATTAACGCACCTGGGAAAAGCCGTTTCCCTGGTTGCCTACCAATTGCACCCTGCTCTCACATGGGACGAATTTTGCACAATAGTGATAGAGGCCATTAAGCCTTCGTTGGGCGTTTTCGTAGCCCACAACCGTCTCCAAGACACTAAATTCGAAGGCGATCTAGATGCCACAGTGAATAAGATCGCCCAACACATCAAAGTGTCTTTCCCCACATTGACCAGAATCCAGCAAGAACAGCAGATTCTGGTCAACCTTGTATCAAAATTGCCCTCAGCAGTAAAGGATCATTTCCGTGTGCACGATTTCGTCGGATATCAAAAAGATCTCATCACGATCCGACGTATTTTGGCCGTGCACACAGAAACACCCACCCAAATCGCTGTAATCAAGAGGTTCCCCACACACCCGCAGCACCTCGACAACCAAAACCCCAAGGCTCAAACCTTCAACTCCAAGAATGCCTACCCATCCTCATCCTTCCACAACAAACCTACCTACCCTTCCGGCAAGCCCCAACCCAGTAGACCCCGGTTCCAACTTTACCCAGCCACGCAGCATCTTCAACCGGAGCTGTAATGCCCTCGAAAATGTCCCGCACCCACAATAATACTAACCCGAGTTGACGTCAGGTATAGCGTAAAATAGTCGTAGATGGTAAGTCCAATAAACTCATCACGTGATAACACCACAAGACTATCACCTGGTTCTTAAAAATCGGACTAAGGTTGCTATACTTTTGTACGTCCGTGGTAGTACAGTGGGTTAGCGCGCGGGCCTGGTGGTGATGGTGGTGCGTCACTAACCAGGGTTCGAACCCCACCCAAGGCATCTCAAAACCTGTGGGTTTTTAGGGGGGTTAAATTCCCTTCAGAGGTTCGTACCCCGCGCCAGGTACCAGGAAAGGTTGATCCTAAAGGTAGCCTGGGGATAATTCCCATTCCTATTTAACCTGGAAAAACCTAGCATTTCATTGGTGGCAGTAAGGGAACGTGACCTGGTAGCTACGTGCTTGAGCACCCGTCACGCGAACCCTATACCAAGAATTGAGATGGCTAAGGTAAAAAGGCTACGATACCCTACGACCTTACGAGGCTAGGGACTAGCCTAACTAAAAAGGAATGTGGTGTAATGCCCTCGAAAATGTCCCGCACCCACAATAATACTAACCCGAGTTGACGTCAGGTATAGCGTAAAATAGTCGTAGATGGTAAGTCCAATAAACTCATCTCGAGAGACTATCACCGTGGTTCTTAAAAATCGGGCTAAGGTTGCTATACTTTTGTACGTCCGTGGTAGTACAGTGGGTTAGCGCGCGGGCCTGGTGGTGATGGTGGTGCGTCACTAACCAGGGTTCGAACCCCACCCAAGGTATCTCAAAACCTGTGGGTTTTTAGGGGGGTTAAATTCCCTTCAGAGGTTCGTACCCCGCGCCAGGTACCAGGACTAACACTTCCATCCCACATTATGATGAAACAAAGTATGGGATCGAAATATTCATTGACATAGTGAAACCCTTACTTGACATGACTTATACCACGGACGCACACAAAATAGCCGTAACATTAGCACACCTGGGAAAAGCCGTTTCCCTGGTTGCCTATCAAGTGCACCCTGATCTCACCTGGAACGAATTTCGCACAATAGTGATAGAAGCCATTAAGCCTTCGTTGGGCGCTTTCGTGGCCCACACCCGTATCCTAGAAACTAAATTCGAAGGCGATGTAGATGCCACAGTGAATAAGCTTGCCCAACACATAAAAATTTCTTTCCCCACGTTGACCAGAATCCAACAAGAACAGCAAATTCTGGTCAACTTTGTGTCGATATTGCCCTCAGCAGTAAAAGACCATTTCCGGGTGCACGATTTCGTCGGATACAAAAAAGACCTCATCACGATCCGACGTATTTTGGCCGTGCGCAGAGAAGCACCCACCCAAATCGCTGCAATCAAGAGGTTTCCCACGCACCCGCAGCAAACCAACCACCAAAACCCCAAGAATGCCTACCCAGCCTCATCTTTTAACAACAGACCCACCTACCCTTCCGGCAAGCCCCAACCCAGTAGACCCCGGTTCCAACCGTCCCAGCCACGCAGAATCTTCAACCGGAACAGCAACTACAACACCTACCAAAGTAAAAACCCTACCTTAGTCATTATCAACCCCTATGATTTCCCTGCCTGTAATGCTCAGTGTGCCCTCCACCAAATTCGTGACTCTGCCAAACCTCGCCCCTCTACTCCTAGCATTTCTGTAAATGAAGAGGAGTGGGGACAAGAGGAAGAAATAGCCCCCCATACCATGACCTCAGACGATACCGAGGAAACCCTGGAGGAGGTAGATACCGACCCCCAGGATTTTTAAAGTATCCCCCGCCCACGATGGGCTCGGCGGGGGACGCCATAACTAGTCGCACTGCCCCCATTTATTACATGGCCAAAATCAAGGACATTCCTGTCCGCTTGCTAATCGACACGGGAGCTGCCAAGTCATGTTTGTTCAAATCTTACTATGAAAAACATCCCCGACTATTTGGCCCTTTGTTAAACACCAAAACAGAACTCATCTCAGCTGCTGATACTTACTTAAATCTCCTAGGAGACACTTTACCCCTATCAGTAACCACTCCTGGCCCCCATGCTCGTTGTTATCACACATTTACAGTATTTTCCTCCAACTGTAAACATTATGATGGTTTCCTTGGACTTGACCTCCTTCAAAAACTCTAGGCCCAGATTGACTGCGGCCAAAGGCTGATCTCATTCAAAAACAAATTCCAGCCCAAAGCCTCTGACAAACCAATCACGCAGAAACCCATTCCCAAAAAGAAAAAACAACCTCCCCCTCAACAAACCCTGATTCAGGGTTACCAAGTTGCAGCTAGCACTAAGGTGACTCCTAAAACCTCCCCTTGCCCCGAGATCTCTCAAAACCTCACTCAATTCAGTAAAAAAATGCCTCAACAAACGAAAGAAGACAAGTCCAAGCAACTCCCTCTCGGTAATCCCCTCAATTCTCGTAACTCTGTCCAGAATAAATCCTCCCATGTTTTCAGGACAGACTCTGATATATGTAACCATAATTCTATCCAATGTTTATGTACACATGTTTCCAGAGAAAATGCCGACCGATGTACCCAACAATGTTTCCCCCATGCCCCCAGAAATGTTAACAACCCCAAATCAATACACCAGTCCTACACCTATAACCCATGTTCTACACCTAACATTTTCCCCACCAACCCTCCGCAGTCCCCCCAGCAAATCCCGTTTTCTAACTCACTCGCCTCTCACCCCTCTGAACCGCCCGCACGCGCCGTTAATCCCCCCATCACGCGTGCCGACCGAGGGACACAACCATGTTCCCACCATGCCCCCAGAAATGCCCAGCTATTCCACCACCCCCCCAATCCCCCTTGTGACAGTTTTTCGTCAGTAGCTCCCTTACCACCCCCACACAATTCACACCCCTAGAAAACTTCACAACCCCACACTTGACTCGCCCTCTCATGACAAACATAACCACCAAAACCACATAAACTCCAAACAAACCGCTCCCCCCACCAACCCTCCGCAGTCCCTCCAACAAATCCCGTTTTCAAACCCCCTCACACCGCGCCCCACTGATCCTCTCACATGCGCCGTTAATCCCCCCCTCACGCGTGACCCCCACCAAAGTGACCTTGCCCCCCTTATAAGTACCAAGCACCTGCTCGCCAGTCAATACCCCACCATCATTAGCCCAGCGGTAGTTCAGGATAAATGCCAAATTCCCCCCCAGCATCAAAAATGGGTGAACCTGCGGCCCATACCCCAAACTCACATGGTATTTTCCCCCACTAACACATCCCCCAACCCCCATCGTTGCCTCTTACAACCCGCCATCATTCCCGCTCGTATCAACCACATTCTCGTGGCAAATATCTCAGAGGAACCCCTGACATTACCAAAAGGTCTCATTATAGGAGACCTCGAAACTTTCGATGACCTCCCCATACATTGTAACGACACCCCTACCAGCCTCCAATTGCCCCCTCTTCCTGAGACACTATCTGACCACCAAAAGAACGGCATGTACGACCTACTGCTGGAATTCAGTGACGTCTTTGCCCAACAACCCACCGAAATCGGACAGACGGATGTAGAACAACACATCATTAACACCACAGGCCCCCCCATACGACAACCATCCCGTAGAAAGAACCCCATACAACGTCAGGAAGAGGAACGCCAAGTCCAGGAAATGTTAGAGGCCGGGATTGCCACCCCGTCCATTAGCCCCTGGTCTTCCCCTGTTGTCTTAGTCAAAACGAAAGATGGGACAACCCGTTTTTGCGTCGATTACAGGAGGTTAAATGACATAACCATTAAAGACGCTACGCCCTTACCCCGAATAGACGATTCCCTTGACTCCCTACACGGATCCAAATGGTTCACTACCCTCGACTTGCAAGCAGGGTATTGGCAAGTGCCTATCAAGGCCGAGGACCAAAAGAAAACAGCATTTTCCACTAGTGGTGGCCATCACTATGAATTTAACGTCCTACCTTTTGGCCTCTGTAACGGACCCGCCACTTTCTCCTGTTTGATGGAAACGGTATTACATGGCCTAACCTGGGAAACCTGCCTAGCCTATCTGGACGATATTATTGTGTACTCTCCAACCTGGGAAGAACACCTCCTCAGGTTGAGACAAGTCCTGCAAAGAATCCGAGCCGCCGGGTTGAAATTAAAACCCTCAAAGTGCGTGATTGCCCGGAATAAGGTAGATTTTCTCGGACACGTGATATCTGAACATGGTATTGCGCCAGATCCAAAGAAACTTCAAGCCATACAAAACCAACCCCACCCACCACGGTTAAAGGAATACGTTCGTTTCTAGGTTTAGCCACATACTACAGACGTTTCGTCCCCCACTTTGCCACCATAGCCAGACCCCTCCACCAACTTACCCACAAAGACACCCCGTTCGCCTGGACACCTGAAAGAGACCTCGCGTTTAACACTTTGAAGCAAAAGCTAATCCAAGCCCCTATTGTCGTTTTCCCTGACTACCAGAAACCTTTCCGTCTTTATACCGACGTATCTCTGTACGCCATAGGTGCAGTATTAGCTCAATTCAGAGATGGAAAGGAACATGTGATAGCGTATGCCAGCTCCACACTCACCCCACCCCAACAGAATTACGCAGCCACCAAGAGAGAGTGCTTAGGGATCATTTGGGCACTCAGTCACTTCCGGTCATTTGTGTTGGGCGCAAAACTCGAAATAATTACCGACCATCAATCTTTACAATGGCTGCGTAGGTGCGAAACCAACTCAGCCATTTTGGTACGTTGGAGAGAGACACTAGAGGACTACGACTTTACCATACAATATCGTCCCGGCAAACTCCATACTAATGCAGACGCCCTGTCACGTTTGCCAGTACCAAAAGACCCCCCCAACCAACCTAGCCGCCTTACAAAACACTCAATTGGTATCTACCCCCACCCCCCGACAGAATGCCCCCCCAGCCCCCTCCCTAATTCAATCTTGGGAAGCACGAATCAGACCCCCTGGATACCGTTAAATGTCTTCAGGAAACTGACTCGCTGGGGAGATCAACTTGCCACAGACACTGGTCACATAATCTTGGACCCCACCATAGCCCACGACTACATGATTGCCATCCACGAGGGAAACGGCATACACCTTGGACTAAAGAAAATGTTAAAGATCTTCACAGACCAATACTGGACCCCCAACCCCTCCAAAATTGCACGAGTGACAGAATCCTGCAAACCGTGTTTATTGGGAAAGGATAGATCACGCACCCCAGGCCCAGCTGGTACCATTTCTGCCAACAAACCGTTCCAAGTCCTATCCCTCGACATCATGGGCCCGTTCCCTTCTTACGCTGGCAACCGCTATATCGTCACATTTGTAGACGTATATTCAAAATTTTTAATAGCCTGCCCAGTTAAAGACCACACAGCCACCACAGTCGCCACACTGCTTGCCACAGAAGTGTTCCCTATATTCGGCCTTCCCCTTGCTCTTCTATCGGACAATGCCCCCGAGTTTAGTGGACACGTTTGGCAACAATTCACCCAACAATGCGGTATTAAGATCAAACACTCATCCCCGTACTGGCCTCAAGGAAATGCTATCTGCGAACGCAGCCATCGCACCATCAACAACCAGTTACGTACAAGAATGATTGCTCTTAACACCTCAGACTGGCCATCACAACTAAAGATGATACAGTGGGGTATGAACACCTGTCCTCGGGAAGACGGTATTTCCCCTCATGAACGTGTTTACGGTGTACCCCCCCTGTTACTGCCATTCCACCACCACGCTCACCTTCCCTCCACCACCTCCACAATTGACCCATTGCAACATCTGCAAAACACCCTCCATACCGCCCAGATCTGTCAAGACACCAAAACTGATAACATCGATGACAAAAACCCTTTCGCCATCCATGACACCGTAATGGTAGCCAACCTCCCTATCACCAACAAGTTAGGCCCTCGCTATGTCGGGCCCTACACCGTCATACAAGTCCCAAATGCCTTTCAAGTCACCATCGACTATCACAGCGTGACTCGCACGCTCTGAACTAGATTCGTCCGAGCGTTTAAACCTCTAAAGCCACAAGACATTACCCCACCCCACACGTCCGACCCTAAATTAAACACCCCTACTCACCCTCTCACTCAAGCTACGAATATTCCCATACAAACCCCTAAGGACCTAAGCCCTCCAGCACCGAACCGACAAATCTTTTCTCAACATACCCCCCAAACTAACCTCCACAAACCCCAAGCCCCCACTATCACACCCTCTTCCACCATGACACCTTCCTTCACTTCTGATAGTCAAGTTCCTCCCCAACTTATCCAAGTACGAAAACCTCCACCCACAACCCCGACCACAACAGAAACCCTCCCGTCTAGCCCTGACATATCTCCACCAGGCACCACAGTGAGAAAACCACCACCCCCACCCCAAACCAAGTACACACCCAACCGCACCACACAATCTACCTCAGTAACCTCACGCTACAACTTACGCCCACGACAAAAATCGTTTAAAACCTCCAGAAAACACACCCTACTAACCAAGTTCCGTAGGGCTGCCAGACCACTACCCTCCTCCTCCTCCTCCTCTTCTTCTTCGTCGAATTCTCCCCCACAAAGGGAAAGAAGACGAATAATCACCAACAAATCACCAACCTCATCAAACAACACACCCCACACACGCCCCTACCCCCAACCCTCCAACTTAAATCTACACTCCTTACCCACCCGTCTAGCCCCCCCCCCCCGCATCCGCCCCTTTCCCCTCCACTATCCCCGCAACCCCCCCACACGTCAACCAACCTCCTCATCTCATCGAACCCCCAACCAACCCCCCCCTAAAAAAGTCCCCCACCAGGTCACCCCTGAGAGATACCCCCCAAAAACCCCCACCAAACCCTCTTCCATTTCGCCTACCACCCTCACCCAACATAATCCCCCACACGCATCTACCTCTCAAATAAACCCCGACCTCGCCCCCAGTAGATGCCCTTCACCTGTAAAACGTTCTTCCCCTCAATATAAAACATCGTCGAGCGACTCAAGTCCCACGACAAACATCTACCTTCCCACCAGGACCGCCAGAGGTAGAATAATCAACAGACCCATCAGATTTAAAGACAGCGATACAAAAATAACACCCCGTTCTGACACTAAGGACCCAAGCCACACAACACACACACCCCCTCCTTCCCACACACCTCCTTCACCCACCTTACCTAAACCGATCTTGCCCATTGCCTCACTATATTTTCCTAACCTACAACACCGCCCAAGAAAACCAAAAAAAAACCCAGACTCATATTCCCCCTTCATCCCCAGCTCTGTTGTCACGCGTGAATCCCCCTTCGGTTAGTAACCCGTTCACCACACTAAACAGACCTCCTGTCAGTCCCACACACCTCACTCCGACCCCCACGGGGGAAAGCTACAAACCATTCATACGGAAGGTTAAAGTAAAAACCCCCACTGGACACTTAGCCCGTATACAACGCCCACATCAAGCCCGGGCAACCGCCCGCTACAACACAGAGGACACATTCTTACAGGTATACATTGACCTGCAAAAGAAACCTGACCGTCGCTCTCTTGCTTGGTGGAACCTTCTAAATACCCTTAAAATGACCCACCATGACTATGCTTCTTTTTACTTCACCCTTGAGGCTCGAGGACGAGCCTATAATGAAGGAGAGGGAAGTAAAATGCCCCAGAACAAGAAGCCCACCACAGAAGCCACGAGCGAACACCACACAGAAACACCCGAAAAAAAGGTCCACAGAACGAAAGGACCAGCTGACCGAGCCAGCCAATTCAGACAGGCCCAAGCCCGCAGGGCTAAGCAGCTCCAGGCCGCACCTACATACCCCTTCTAAACTGACCATTTTTCCACACCTCACGTACACTACCCCCTCGTGTCCTACACTTCTAACTACAATGATGATGAACAGGAAGGTATACATTCATATTAAAAACACCCATGCCCTGTCCCTAGGTTGAGCCAAAGCCAACAAATCAGACAGCCATATATCTATGTATGTTCTTACATCCGAGAAGTAGATGTTATATATCTTAGCAGTTGAAACACCCACGCATGTCCCTAGACCTCGTATATCATTTCCCATGACGAGTATAGATATATGTAACCCGTGCTCAGTCGCCCCCTTGCATTGTTCCTCTAGTAACTAAGTGTCTCTATAATAGTAACTGCCACCAGTATTGATACGACATAGCGGCACTGTCCTTGTGTCGTATTGTGCCAAGTGCAGATCAACCAGGTTTCATCACCTTATTAGGACGACGACTATAATGTCGTCGTTCATCGATGTATTCAATCCTTAGGTTACGTATCAATATTAACATTCCCTAACATATCTTGTCTTGCCAGACTAAGTTTCTGAAGACCCATCGCCCCCATAAAATCTATGTACTCAATCCTTAGTTTAAGATATTAATATTAACATACCCTAACATACCTTGTCTTGCCAGACTAAGTTTCTGAAGACCCATCGCCCCCATAAAATCTATGTATTCAATCCTTAGGTTAAGTATTAATATTAACATTCCCTAACATCTTGTCTTGCCAGACTAAGTTTCTGAAGACCCATCGCCCCATCAAATCTATGTATGCAATCCATAGGTTAAGTATCTTCATCCGCCATTGTGTTCACCTTTTTCCATTTACTTTTCCACAATTGTCATACGTCTTCCACTTACCTCCTTCGTATCCACAGTCCACACTACGCCAATTTGCTTCGTGTCCTACACCTCTTACCCCAACCAGAGATTGTATGGATAACCTTTGTTACCAGTATCTATCATAGTATTCCTAAACAATAACGAAGTACCCCTACGAACTGCCGTTTTTCTTTGGTCTATATTTCATAGAAAACGCAGTTCCCAGGGACACCTAGACATACAAGAAATCGTGTCAAATAATAGGTCCATAACCCCTCGTATTGACGAATAATAATACACCATGTTTTTCCCTACTTTATCCACAGTCAAGCACACACCTGAAGTTAACCTCCTTCTCCCCCACCGCCCCACAGTCCACATGATTCTATCTTTTCCAGACTCATATACCACCCCGTAGTTGCATTCCCCGGTAGCATTTGGCTAACGTACTTTCACTGCCTTTTCAAACTCCAATATCAACTGCAGCCTAATGCCACCCCCACGCCCAGAGACCTTAGGGTCAAATTTCCCTATAGCCCCCTGAACTCCTCCCCTCTCATTAAAATACCCCACGCTTCTCGACTCTTGTCCGACCTAGCCTCTCTCTCATACCTCTTGAAGATCCTCGATTTTTCCGTTACTAACACTCTCCAACCTTTTATATAATTATATACTCCTATCCAGCCTGCCTTTCCTCAATAGGCCAGAACAACATTAGAACTTTACTAACCCCTTGCATGCCATCTATTCTCTTACAACCTATTCACAACCCTGCACCCAATGGTCGTCGGTGCGAGGCTAGCCGCCTCACCAGTAACTAACTTCTATTGCCATACTTCCAGATAAATGTGGCAGAGTTAGCAACCAGTCTCCACCACATCCAGCAAACCATACGATTAACAACCAACCGATTAAAACCAGCTAGCCAAGGCACCTTCGGTTTGGATATTAAGAAGACCTACATCTGTCTCATAAACAGAGGGTTATTACAAACACTGATGATATGGCAAGCCCCTAGCCACAGCTGCCGGACGACCATCCCAGAGAGAGAGCGCCCGGCTACCCCTTTTTTACCCACCCGAGGAGGGAGACCCCCACCCCCGCGGAGGTATACCTGACCCCTGCTTTGACTCCCGGTTCATTGCCAGGTAGCACAGGAATTCTTCCTATCAATGAACTAACCATGCATGACTAACACCTTTACTAACCTCTATTAACTCACAATAAACCATTTACCTTTCTTGCATACTCTGATCACTAAATTAGCACCTCAGCTATACCATAGAATGAAGATTGAACAATCTAAGAGAGACGCTCCTATCATAGCTGTCCCCATCCTCCTCACAAAGTAGATCCAGTCTCTCTCCCCTCAATACTTCCAGTATAGCCAAAATAGTACCTCTTACGAAGGCTCAGTTATATTAAAATATGAAGGCTTCCTATAGCCATGTGCCACTACAGTAATCACCATCTTACCTAGTCCCCATATCTATTGAGAACTCAAATAAGTCCATAAGACTCGAGATCCCTATTGTCTACAGGGTCCAGAACCGAGCCTATAAACCTAGCTCCCGCCCCCAGTCAAATCAGTTGAAAGTTAGACACCAACCAGTGGTCACTACCCTGAAGTTAACCTCTAGCTCTGCCCTTGTGTTGTTCCTGAGTTGAGAGATTCCCGAGCCGGCAGACTCCATGGCAGAAGTTAAATAGAAGAGCTGTCCATGTACAAGTCCCAACGTGCACCTTATAATCTTCACACAAATTCGTGGGTATATAAGTGTGTAACCAGCACCAATCGTCAAGAGATCCGACTTGAGAACTTCCTACATTTTGGACCACCTGGACGGCCGAGGAACCAGTCGTTAGCCCCCAACCTCACCGGAAGCAAGATAACCAGGACCAGACATACAAATACTATTCAAGATTCATGTTACTAGTACTAAGTGTTATAGTACCAGTTTGACACTCACTTATTAACTTTCTATGAAGTGGCTATAACCTTGCCCAGTGTACTCATATTTAACCATTCCATTTGGGACGTACTAAGCGTATCAGTGTTCATTAATTAACAGGCGACATTGACTCTCGTAATTACCTTATTCAGATATTAAAACCCTAGTGATATCTAACGTTCGCCCACTGATTTGTGTTCTACGTATTTCTGCCATAAGAATATAAATCTTAGATCAGTACCCCCATGAGGTTACTAGAGATTCTGTGTTCTACAATATACGCGTGTCTAATCCTAACTGTGAGCTGCTACTTGGGCACGCGACCAGCCAGTAAGAGATCAAATCAGTGAAATTGAATTACATGAATATATTGAGGTCTTCCAGTATAATAAAACTTGCTAACTAAACCCGTGATCAGAAGAGTATACCTGAACGTTGGAAGTGGGAGACTAGGCTCCATCCAGATCCGCTAATGCTAGCAGTTCCCTTCTATTATTTGTTTTGTACGAAAATTACAATTTTTCTATGCTCTTTATTCATCTACTTAAATAAAAGTGATCGTGTGTCGTGTTACCGTGTGTTTATTTTGTGTTCTCTATTCCTCATACCTTGTATTGTGCATGCAGCCTTATATACCCAGTCAGATAGAACCTACATTACCCAAGTTAATCCTGTAGAAAATCAGGGCATAACAGTAGTCAATGAAAGTGCATACTTAAGGGGGGTCACTTTTTTTTTTTTTTTTTTTATCTTTCTCTGGCTCCATTCAGCTAACTGTTTTAAGACGTTAATCCCCATTCAGGTGTCGATGTCATCCTGGCGAGCGATAGCAAGCTAGCATTGTATGGAGAAAACCGGCTTCGCCGGAAAAAAATTTCTATCGAAAAATGTACAAATTTAGCTTGCTGTCAAAAAAAGTATATATATGCTGGCTTGCTACCGCTCGGCAGAAAAATATTGACACCTGGATGGGGTAAACGTCTTAAAACAGTAGGCTGAATGGGGCCGAATGGATACAAGCCAAAGAGAGAGGGAGAGAAAGAAAAAAATCGAGGTGGGCTCTCGTAAAAGGAAGAAAACGAGAAGCGATGGAGGAGGAGGGGCTCAGGAAGTATGTGAAGCTTTGAAGAGTGAAGATGGGTAAAGCATTAGGGTAGTGTTACATAGATACACAGACTTTACAGTCCCTCAATTTTAAGACCTTTCGTCCCATTTCTTCGTCAATATTTAGACCTTTCGTGCTATTTAGGTGTTGATTTTTTTTCCCTAGCGAACGATAGTGAGCCTGTAATGTTGTTGTTGTTGTTCCCTAAGCTGCCTGGCCGAACAGCCCCGAGTCCTTAAGGAAGGCCATGGCCACGGTCGGGCTTTCCCACAGAGCTCTCAAAGAGTGTAAATTGTGTTGTTGGCGTAAATGGTTGTGTGAAATGCAGTCTTCTATGATGTGTTTAATGGTATGGGGTGCTGTGTTACAACCCGGGCAGGTGTCGACGACGGAGTCATCCAGTTTCTTTTGATAGCTCAGAAGAGCCGGATGGTGTCTGCATCTCAGCCTGGCCAGGTGGACTCTGTCCTCGCGAGGAAGGGAGGATTCAGAAGGATGGATTTCGGGAGGTCGTCCTTGTAGCTGCGTGTTGTCTATGAGTGAGTGGATGGAACGGCGAGTGATATGAGTATGGATGTGCTTCCAGAAGTTGGTTTGGGGTGGGCAGGGAGGGAGAGAAGACAGTATTTGTGTGTGATAGCGTGTGCTGGGTGTTGTTTTTATATTTCTTAGTGACTGTGGGTGTGTAGCCATGTAGTGTAGTGGGTGGTGTTGATTCGTGCAGGCTGCTGCCAGGAATGCCTCTCATGTCTAGATGATCTTTGACTTTGAGGACTTTGGTTTCTTGATGTAGGTGATCTGTGGGTGTCATAGCTGTGCATCCTGTGATGATTTTCAGGGCTTTATTTTGAATAGTCTGTAAGGTCTTATGATGTGTTTCAGCTAGGTTAGAAGCCCAGGCCGGGCATGCGTATTCCATAACTGATCTTATGTATTGTTTGTAGACTGTGGTGGTGGTTTCTTTGTTGTGTCCAAAATTCGTGTGGGCAAGTGATCTAAGGGCGTTAAGTCTGGGTGTCAGTTTCTTTTTCGTGTTTGTGGTGTGATGTTTGAATGTCATTTGGGTGTCGTATGTTACTCCTAGGATTTTGTGTGTGTGTGTGTGTGTTAGGGGTGTGTTGTTTATGTTGAGTCCCGGGATGTAATCGTGCTCTGCTGTCCAGCTTGTGAGGAGGGTTGCAGTGGATTTAGCTGGGGCTAAATTGAGTCTGTTTGTAGTGCACCATTCATGTAATGTGTCGAGATAGTCTTGAAGTAGTCTTGTTGCTGTGTCTGGGTTTTGGTGCGTGCTCGTGAGTGTTATGTCGTCTGCGTAGGAGGCTATGGTTATTTGGGGTGAATTTGGTGTATTTATATCATGCATGTACAGATTGAAGAGTGCAGGTGACAGGACGGATCCTTGCGGGACTCCGTTTGGGAAATTTCTAACGCTAGATGACTGACCGGCAAAAGATATGTGTGCACATCTGCCTGCTAAGAAGTTGCCAGCCATCTTTTTGTGTTGTTGTGCATGTTTGTGTTGTAGATTTTGTTTGTTAGGTTGTGGCGGGGGATGGCATCGAAGGCTTTACTAATGTCGAGTGTGGCAAGTACTGATCTGTGTGGTGGTCTAGCTGAGTTGATGCCATCAAAAGCTCTTTGTGTAAGGTCTGTAAGAAGAGCGTGTGTGGAGTGCAATGGCCTGAAACCGTGTTGTGTTGGAGAAAGGGGTAAGTCAGGTGTCATCAGTTGTAGTACAAGGCGCTCTATGACTTTGGAGGGGGTGCAAAGGAGTGTGATAGGGCGGTGTGAGGAGGGTAGCGTGGGGTCTTTGTTAGGTTTGGGGAATGTGATGATGATACCATGCTTCCAGATGTCTGGTATTGTGTTGTGTGAGTAGCTGTAGTTTGATATGTTAGTGAGTGCTTGTATGCCTTGTGGTCCCAGGTGTCTGAGGTGAATGTTGCTTATGTTGTCTTATGTTGTCAGTCACTCTTTCAACTATGGGGGAGGCACTCGCTATAGGCAGTTATGCCTTTTGCCTCCCTCAATCACATAGAAAAAAAAAAAAAAAAAGGCCACAGGCGGGTGAGAGCTTGAGATTTTTGATGATATGCTTTGTCTGGTTGTTGGTGAAGGGTGTATAGTCAGGGTTTGTGGGGAATTGTCTTTTTCGTCGGATTACACGTCGGTCGTCTTTGTGGGGTTTTAGGTGACTGACATGAGAGAAGTGATTGATGAGAGTGTTTGCTTGTTGTTTACGTGAAGGAGTAGAGTCTGTTGTGATTGTGTTGTGTTGCTGTTGGAAAGTGTGATGCTGTTTAGTGTTTTGTAGAGTTTTTTGGGGTTTGTTTTGTGATCGAGTGTTTGTAGGAAGTTATTCCAATTTAGTGTTTGTTGTTCTTGTATTTTGTTGTTAATCTGGATGTTGAGTGCTTGAATTTGTTGATTGATGTCTTGTGTGTGGGGTGGTGGGGAGTGTTTCAGTGTGTCGCGTTGTATGATGAGGTTTTGAATTTCTGGTGAGAAGTTGGAGTTGTGTTTTTTTATGTTACCTCTTGGAATGTGTTTCTTGTCGGCGTTTTGGATAGTCATGTTGAATGTGTGTACATCATTGTTGATGTTAGTGATGGGTGTACTGTTTAAGGTTTCAAAGTGTTGTTCTGTCTCATTTATGAAAGCTTCCCAGTTAGCTCTTTATAGTTAGTGTAAGTGTGTCTGTGGCTACCTGGGGTGAGTCTTGTTTTGGTGGTGATAATGATCGGGAGGTGGTCTGAGCCCAAGGTTCTGACCACCCTCCAGGATGTTGTGGGGGCGAGTTCAGGGGAGCAAAAGGTGATATCAGGAGATGATGGGGTGTAGAGAGCTTGGTGGGGATTATGGGTATGCTGATGAATGTTATTGAGGATATATAGGTTGTCTGTTTGGTGTTGTAAGACCAGCCCTCTGTCTGTGTCGGGGTTGTCAACAAACCTGTAATGTTGGAAGAGCCGGCTGAAGGCCGGGAAATTTTTCTACCGAAAAATGTACAAATTAATCTAGAAGGGGGATCTAATGGATGTTTTTTTTAAATTTGATGGAGGTCTAGGGAAGAAACTAGAAAAAAATGAATACATGCAAAAATCGCCCCAAAAGTGAACCATCAGACAAGGACAGTAAAATAGGTGGCGAGATGCTGAAGTATGGTGGTTAGGTAGTGAGTAAATGGATATGGAAAATGGGAAAACTAGTATGGGAGAAGGGAAGTTTGTTTGAAGACAGGCAATCAGGTATGCTAGTCTTGTGTACAGAGAATCGGTTAATTACAAGGAGATAGACCTTAGCATACTAAAGCCGGTATCACACAAGAGCTTTTATAGTCAACATTTGATGATCAAAATTTTTCTGGCAACATTTCTGGATTACTTTGCACTGGTATCGGAAACTAGACTGATCTATATTATAAATGTTGACCTCATACGCTGCCAGATTAGTGTTGACGGAAAAAGCGCTCGTCTGATACCAGTTTAAGGAAGGTGTAATGTAGGATAGTGATCATGAGAGTGAGAGCAATGGGTAGGTGAGGAGCAGGGTGGGTTTAAGGGAGCCCACCTCACATTTTTTTCTCTTTCTCTCCCTCTCTCTTTGGCTTGTATACATTCGTCCCCATTCAGCCTACTGTTTTAAGACGTTAACCCCATCCAGGTGTCAATATTTTCCTGGCGAGCGGTAGCGAGACAGCATATATATATTTTTGTTTTGACAGCAAGCTAAATTTGTACATTGTTCGATAGAAAAATGTCTCCGGCGAAGCCGGATTTCTCCATACAATGCTGGCTCGCTATCGCTTGCCAGGAAGATATCGACACCTGGATGGGGATAAACGTCTTAAAACAGTTGGCTGAATGGGGCTGTTATGCCCTGATTTTATACAGGATTAACTTGGTATAGGTGAGTTCTGCAAGACTGGGTTATTGGATTTCTTGCATAATACATAAAGAGAATCAACAGAGGACATAGATAATCTCGGATAAATGGTTTGTAATACAGCTTTATTCTAAATAGCACTCAGGTAGAAGGTACGTAATAGAATTCACACAAACAATAGATGTTGGAGCACTCAGGTAGGTTATTGGACTTATTACAATCTCCCAGCACTTATCGCGGATTTGGATAGAGACATACTTCCCACTTCCAACGTTCAGGCATTATTCTTCTGATCACATTGCTTTATTATACGTAGGGTACATGAATCACACAGGTTAGGTATTTCGCTTTGTTAAATCTCTCTGGTAATATGACTCTTAATCAAGGATGAAAGTATAAGTAATGTGGTTATTGCCCAAGAATTAACGTAAAGGGATAACTGTAACTAGTTGCACTGGTCTAGGATGTTCACTTGTCTAGGTGATACTTCGGACCGAAAATATCAGTGAGTGCGAATCAGGTTAAACCTGATGGCAAGAATAATTACGGGAGTCAGTTCGCCTAAGCTAAATTTCACTGATATATATTAATGCATACTAGCATAATAATCACTTGTTTCCTAACATCAGAGAAAGTTGAGACATAATCGAATACACTGGATGGTTTAGAATTACTAGCACCGTAACACTGGTACTTCGCGAAGTAACACTGTGATAGAGTTTTCCTGGTTATCTTGCGTTAGTGATGTTGGGGGTTAACAGTAGCTCTGGGGCCGTCCAAGCTGTCCGGTAGTGTAGAGAAGGTTTTACAGATGGGCTTCTTGCGTAACCGGTGATGACACTCCGATATGTTACCCCTGATGGGGACCTTAAATAACGCTGTCTCAAGCTCAACCGGACTAACAACGTATCGGATTAACGTAAGACAGTCGAGAAAAGCGACTGTTTAACTATCTCTGGTCCTTATAAGAGGTTCAAGGAGCGCGGGCGGTTTTGCACCTTTTTTGTCAACAAATACAGTCAATTGTTGCCAAGGAGTTATTCTTGCAGAGTCCTCACTCAAGAGTTTCTCGCATAATCCCTTCTAACATAACAAGATCTTTCTGCCTTAGATCAGTTATGAGTTATGATCGTTCGTAACTCAAGTAGCGGATGGTGCACTATCAGAAGTTAATGAAACAATCAATAATTTGTGAATTTGTTGTCTACCAATATAATATTACTGCCGGTAGTCCCGATCGCAATAAAACATTCGTAAAGGGTTAATTCACTTCCTCACCGAGTTGCACAGATTACGGAACGCCGAATTATCGTGAATCTTGAGGGGGGGAGGGAAACTACTAGACGCCAACGCAGTGTGGCCAGCCGTTGCTGTGGGCTCTAATATTCAACTGCCCGACTGTTGTCTCTGTGTCTTATTTATAGGCAGGTCAAGGAAGCTTCAGGAATATTCTAGAAGTATTGGATGTCAGTGCTATGAAGTAGTTAATTTATTCTGGTGAACTTAGGGGGTTAGGGAGGGGGGTCTTTAATGTGGCGGTAAGTAACTTGTTATCTGATTTATTATCGTGGATATCTTAACCCTAGTATGAGGTACTAGTAGAGTTGTTTAGGCAGATTTGGTGAAGGTTTTTAAGTACTATTTTGCTGGCGCCCTACGTGACTAGGCTGGGTGGTATTATTCCTCAATTCACCTAAGTATCCTTCTCTGGTCTAGCTGACATGCTATTCGTAATCTAGGATGGGATAAGGAAGATTTTGGTTTTGAGTAAGGATGGGATAGGATGGTATTTGGATAGGTATCTAGATTTGTAGGTCATAACCTGTTGTCTGGCAAGAATTTGCTGGCTTGCGCGGGTCATGGTAATTCTCCGCGGGGGTCGGTGGGGTCCCCGGGGGGGGGGGGGGGGGGGATATGGGGGGCATGCTGCTCCCTGAATATGGTTATCGAGAATTCTTACATTAATTGGGTTGAGATATGAGTTCAGGTTGTCAGGAGGTATCTTCCTAGTTAGGGTTGATCACTACATCTAGTTTTCATGTACGAGGATCACTCGTGGGTGTTAAAGGTGGTGGGGCGTCCGAAATTAAAATTAATTTATAATGTATTTAAAGAGATGTTTAGATCTCCAGTAATCAACCTGACTACTCCTTTGTCAAAACTAATCTTCAATATTAGAGAACAAATCAAAAATAGATATTGAATTGCGACCCCTTGCAACTAGTACTCACGTGAGGATGTGACGTACGCCCAGGCAAACATTTGGGAAGTAAACATCAGCAAGTATAGCAAAAATTGTGAATAGGTGTGCTGTTTTCGGGTGTAGCAACATCCCTGGACCAAACATAGCACTACACAAGTTTCCAAGTGATCCATACCATTGTAACAAATGGGTGAAGTTTATACAAAGAACCAGAGTGTGGGAGGCAAAGCCCAAAACAAGCTTCATATGCAATGGACATTTTCGTGATGAATGCTTTGACAATAAAGTGCAGTGGAGTATGGGTATGGCTAGATGCACCCGCTGATTGCCTATACAGACTGGGGTCTTGTCACGCCCAGTGCCAGGTCCGTATATATACGGACTCGCCGAAAAAAAAATCGTAGCAGCGAAACGACCTGCACCTATAGCTTTCATATTTCTACCACACCTTACCCTTCTGGCGTCTTGCTACCACCACCCCAACCCCCTCCCCCAATCCACTCGCCGACCATGGGTCGCTGCATCAGGCCATCACAAAGGAAAAAAAGGAAAATATGTGGCGGCGAAACGACTGCACCAATGGGTTCCATATTTGTGTGACAAGTCCCCTACCCTTCTGTCTTCCCCCCACCACAACCCCAACTTCCTCCCACCACCCACTTCCAGCCTATCCGTAGATCATCACATAAAAAAATGAAAATCCGTGGTGGCGAAACTACCTCACCAATCGGCTCCATATTTGTAACACAGTCAATTACCCTTCTACCTTCCCCCCACCATTCCCCAAACCACCCTCCCACCCATACGTGCTTGCCAATTTCAGGAGTCAGGAGAGTGGATAATATGGGCTAACTTAAGCCTAGCCCAAGTTATACAGTCAGTGTCGATGGATATAGGCCTAACCTAGGCTAAACAAAATTATTGGCTGAAATTCAACTACTAGCAACTAGGCTTAAAACAAAAAAAAACACAAACAAAAAAAGTCGATCGCCGCGGTTTAAGTTCCCGTCTATTTTTACGGCGATTTTTTCTGTTATTTGGCAATGTATATGATGATGACAATAAGTCATGGAGGCGTGAGGGGCGGGCTTTCATTATTGTATCCAAATGCAGTCAAAATAGACGGGGACATGATCGCTAGCGTCCGCCGCGGCTCAGAGTAGTGTAAACAAGGCGGGCGGTAATCACAGCTGCTTCTCCCTCCTCTCCTGCTGCTGGATCTCGTCCTACAGGTTCATACATATAAGCCTGGACACCACCAATATTCATCACTTGAGGTTCTTTGCCATAATCACGGTTATCACCCTCAGTATTGGCAAACGAATCGGAACTACTGTCACTATCCTCCATTTCCACCTGTCAGAAGAGCTTGTTGTGTTCCTGGGCATACGTCATCAGAGCGCTTAAACTCCTAATCCAGAAAAGTGTCACCCATATCCTATTTTGGCCATTATATAAATAATTAAGCCATTGTAGCAGAAAATATTGCACCAAAAGCTATAGTGCACACTGCCGGTAATGATTGTGGAGGAAAATAATAGCATGCACACCCACCTTTAAGAATAGTGGTTTTGTCAAAATGCAAGTCAGTGGGAAATTTACATTTTTAAGGGGGGACGAGAGGGGGTCGTCCTAGCCTCGCGCCGGCTATTGCTCTGGTTCAGGTTGTGAGTGGGGCTAGGGAGTTAGAGGATAGTTAAGGGGGGTACAAGGATAGGTCCTTACCTTTCATTTGTTGAGGTTAGTGAACGAACTGAGTCGGCATGTTATAACGTTCTTATGGCGTCTTTACAGGGGGAGGGTTGTGAATTGTAAAGGGGGTGGTTTGAGGCTAGGCGCCGCGCCGCTCGTGACCTAGGGTCGTGACCCTTAATGCGCTGGACATAGGGGTGGAATTTCCCTACGGTCGAACAGGTAGTGGTGTGTGCAGCGGGGCGTGAAGGAGAAAAGGACAGGATGACCCAAAAAACAGGTTACCACTGAGCATGGGGTCACGAAGCAAAACAGAGTAGTGTGGATTGTGGATAAGGAGGAGGTGATTGGAAGACGTATAACAATTGTGGAAAAGTAAATGGAAGAGAGGAACACAATGGCGGATAAAAGATAATTAACTTAAGGATTGAAATACATGCTTGAATGACAGTATTAGTCGTCGCCAATTTAAGGTGATGGGACTTGGTTGGAATGCACGGAATACGATTCGACATGGGCAGTGCCTCTGTGTCGTAGCAATATCGATCGGGCAAATTCCGGTTAATATTATATATATACTTAGTTACTAGAAGAACAAGACAAGGGGCAACTGAGCACGGGGGTACATATCTATATACTTAGTTACTACAAAAGAAAGGAACAGCTGAGCATGGGGTTGGTATGTGGGTGTTGTAACTGAGCAGGGGGGCTGCATATATCTATTCTCGTAATGGAGAGAGATACTAGGTAGCTTTCCTGCATTCCTCTTGAGATGATCGTATGCAGATTGGTCATAATTAAACATATATAAATCAACAGATATGAATCAATACAATAACTGGCAGAGGGTTAGTATTGCGGGTTAGAGGTTAGGTCAGAGGACGGAGGGGGATCATAATTAATTATAGGGCTGACATAATCATGATCGGATTCGTTGTGGACTGGAAAACGAAGGTGTCCTGAGATCGCCTTCGCACCTACACAATGAAAATACTATAACTCACAAGGTGGTTATCTAATTAATTACATAATTAGTTGGTAGGCTACATCAAGAATGTCCAGGAGGAAAGTCATGTGGTTTGTATTCTACAAGACTGTGATTTAAGAGGCGTGTAACATGCGGAGGTAAGTGGAAAAGAGAAACAACATTGTGGATAACAGATAGTTACTCTAAGGATTGAATACATGCATGAATGACGGCATTATAGCCGTCGTCCTAATAAGAGGATGAAACCGGGTTAGTATGCACGTGACACAATACGACACTAGGACAGTGCCGCTATGTCGTATCAATATCGGTGGGCATGTACTCCGGTTACTATTATATATACACTTAGTTACTAGAAGAAAAAGGAAAAAGGGACAACTGGGCACGGGGGTACATATATCTATACTCGTCATGGAGAGAGAGATACGAGGTAGCTTTCCTGCATCTCTCCTGATAATCGTATGCAGATTGGTCATAGTGAGTTTATCCGAATTAACAGGCCTAAATCAATACAATAACTGGCATAGGGTTATCGGGTGTATAGAGTCGTGGTTAAAGGTTGTTACATAACTCGTAATTAACTTATCTAAATCAACAGGCATAAATCAATACAAGAACTGGCAAGGGACACAAATTGACAGACGAACAATGCAACGTGAGGTTAAGTATAGCTAACTGCTAAAAATGGGGGAACGAAGATAGGTGTCTTCCCTTTTTACAAGTTCCCTAAATTATGTTAACATTAGGGAGTTGGTACATCAATAAAATAGCAATGTGGATCTCAGTGAGTTATGGGGCTGTCTAGTGTAATTTCATAATTAATCTCGGAATTACTCCTAGGTATTTTGTCTAGTGAAATGGAGGTTGTATTAGGAAGGTTGGGAATATATATAGTTAGTGGATAAAACAACGGGAGGTTAGAGACATATAATTGCTAGAATTGGGGGGGACTATGATTGTTATATAACTAAATACAGGGCTGACGTAATCACGATTTGATTTGGTGTGAAATGGAAGCTAAGGTGTCTTTTAGATCGCCTCGAACCTACACAATGAAAGTATTATAGCCTGTATGGTGGTTACATAATTAAATACATACTTAGGTGGTACATCAAGAATGTCAGTGAGTAAAGTATTGTGGTTTGTATATTAGAAGACTGTGATTGAGAGACGTATAATATGTGGAATGAATTGGGAGAGAGAGAGAGACCAAATCGGGGATGGAAATGGGACTGGGGATCTCGTTGGGGGTGGGGGTTTCGCTCTCAGGATTTTCGTTCCTGTGGCTCGTTAGGGTTGGGGGTTTCGCTCTCAGGATTTTCGTTCCTGTGGTATTTCAGGGGCCAAAGGGATACAAGCCAGAAAAGGAGAGAAAGAGAAAAGAAGCAGGTGACCCCCCAAGAAGGAAAAAACTAGGCTGTGTACTGTAGACTATATTTTCATTAAATATGTGGTGGAGAAATATCTGGAGAAGGGACAGAAGTTGTATGCTGCCTTCATGGACTTGGAAAGCGCCTATGCCAGAGTATATAGGTAGATAGAGACAGTTTGTGAAAAGCATGTATGATGGTGCAAGGGCAACAGTGTGTATAGAAAATGCATATAATTATTTCTTTAATCTGAATGCTGGGTTAAGGGGACACTGACTGCTTTTTTGGCCTATAAATTCATTCATTCATAAATTCCTCGCTAGACATCCCTCAAACTTAGAAAAACATCCCCTAAGCCCCCCCTCAAGATAAATTTGTACATTTTTCGAAGGAAAAATTTCCCGGCCAAAGGCCGCTTCCTCATACAATTACAGGATTTCGTATTTGACTTTTCCTCCCTGAAGGGCCCAAATGACCAGTTTTGGACTTTAAAAGTCCTCTGTAGCCCAAACTATAAGTCCTAGGGAATTCTACTTGGTGCCATTCGATTTGTCATGCCGAGCTGCTTCTATACGTGGTCTTATATTTCATTTTCGCCCAGCCATTCCCCCAGAATCGAAAATATTTTGGTCCAAAATCCTTGCGCCCAGGAAAATGTTTGCACTTGGCGGGCGATTTTCGAATTTCGAGTTTTCATGGGTATATATGGATTCGTCTCGTCATTACAATTCCATCGGTATATGTTTTTTATAATTTTGACCAATTTTTAGGCCCAATAGGCTTATTTTAAAGTTTAAAAACTTTATAGACGAGTTATCTATGTATGGATTTTGTTCAAATTTTAACCATGAGTTAACTTTGACACGCTAAATCGAATGGCGCAAACAGAATTGAAATCGAACAATTAGTTTAGGATTTCGAATTTGACTTGGCCTCCCAGAACGGCCCAAATGACCAGTTTTTGGACTTTAAAAGTCCTCTGTAGCCCAAACTATAAGTCCTAGGGAATTATACTTGGTGCCATTCGATTTGTCTCGCTGAGCTGCTTCTATACATGGTATTATATTTCATTTACGCCCAGCCATTCGCCCAGAATCGAAAATATTTTGGTCCAAAATTTTTGCAGTTGGCGGGCGACTTTCGAATTTCGAGTTTTCATGGGTATATAATGGATTCCTCTCGTCATTACAATTCCAACGGTATATGATTTTTTTAATTTTGACCTATTTTTAGGCCCAATAGGCCTATTTTATAGTTTAATAAACACTGTCCCCTACATACTCACAGATACTCACAGAAGATTCCTGGAAGAGGCTAATGAGCCTGTGACTCCAGCTCTGGATTGCTAAAACTGGGTTCTTAGGTCAAGTGGTCATTTTGGTCGAGGCATTGATATTCTAGCACTGCAGTGAAATTTAATTTAAGTGTCTGGTTCTTCCACACCCGGTCCAATTTTCTTTCAAAATCCAGCACAGATTTAGCATTCACTACAGAATCCGGGAGGCTGTTCCAACTGTTCACCACTCTGTTACAAAATGTGTATTTTCTGATGTCTAACCTTGGCCTTTGCTTAAATATCCTCTTCCCATGTTCTCTTGTCACCGATCCCTCCTGTTGCGTGAATAATCCTTCGCTGACGTTCCTGTCGTACACACCGCTCATTATCTTGAAGGTCTCCACCATATCACCTCTTGATCTCCGGTAGGCTAAAGTTGGTAGGTCCAACTTCCTAAGTCTGTCGTGATACGGTAAGTCCTTCAAAGTTGGCACCAGCTTCGTTGCTCTCCTCTGTACTGCTTCCACTGCCTCCACATCCTTCTTTTTGTATGGGCACCATACCTGGTTGGCATATTCCAGTTGCTGTTGTACTAATGCCACAAACAAAGCCCAGAATATTGATTCGTCCAATGCTGTGAATGTTCTTCTTATCAGCCCAACCATTCTATTTACCTTGTTTATTTTCTCAGCTAAGTGTGTGATGAACTTCAATTTATTATCAATTACAACCCCCAAATCCTTCTCTACCTTTATTGAATTCAGCTCCTCATCCATACAATATTGAAAATCTTCCATGTTTGATCTGCCAATCCTCATTAAAATACATTTGTTTGGATGGAACCGCAACAACCACCTCTGTGACCAATTTTTCATACGTTCCAGATCCTCTCGTAATTTGACACAATCCTCTCTCACTTTGATTTTTCTGAACACTTTTGTGTCATCTGCATATAAAAATATCTCACTGTTTAGCATAGAATCTGGTAGATCATTTATATATAGCACAAACAGTAATGGGCCCAGCACTGACCCCTGTGGCACCCCACTGATCACCTCCTTCCATTCTGACTCGATGCCGTTATAATAATAATAATAATAATATTTATTCAGTTAGCAATTTACAGAGTTGGTACCACATAGTATGTTACAAATATATATGACATGTACCAGCCTTGCATAATTCCAACTAAGGATAGCCCAATAAGGCCGTTAGGCGTATTTCCATTGGGGTCCTTGTGGGATTAGGTTAGCTGGGGAAATGGGGAGGATAAAGAAATAGATACTTTAGAGAAAGTATTTCTAGGGGGTTATTTTAAGATACCTTACATCCTATAGTAAATATCAGTAATCCGTAATCAGTAATAATTTCAGTTTGGTTTGTCTATCTCTTATGTCGTATTTAGTAGTAGACATAAGCTTGGTGCTCCCTTCTCGCAGCTGTCCGGTTCAGGTGTTCCTTCAGGCTACGTCTGAAGGAATACAGTGTTCTCTTTTCACGGACTGACTGGGGTAGGTCGTTCCAGTCTTTGAAAGCAGTGAAGAAGAATGTTTGCTTACCCTGTCCTTGGATTCTCGGGACCTTAAAATTAAACATCCTGTTTCTTGTATTATGTCCACTCCTCTCATTTGCTTTAACAAAATCATTCTTTAGATACTCTGGAGCTCTGTCATAGAAAATTTTGAAGGCATTAGTGAGCCTGATTTGTTTGGCCCTGTCAGAGACATTGCGCATACCTAGTGACTGAAGTTGTTCCTGGCCAATATGTGATCTGGGTCCTAGGTTCAGCATGAACCTAACCATTTTATTTTGTGTGACCTGAAGTTTGTGCTGTGCTGATTTAGATGATGCAGAGTACCAGGATGACACAGAATAGTCAAAATGACATTGAACAAGCGCTTGGCAGAGGGTCTTTTTGGTCGCCGCGGGCAAGCATCCCACCTGTCTATACAGGTATTTTATACGTGCTCTACACTTACTCAGGATAGATTCCAAAATTGTTTCACCTGACAAACTCGCGTCCAGTTTCAGTCCGAGATATTTAACTTGTGACACTGTTGTTATAGGAATATCATTACAGTTGACCGAGAAGCCCACAATGTCTTTCAGTTTGCGTTTTGTTCCACATAAGATGGCTTCCGTCTTGCCCAGGTGAAGAGATAGTCTATTGTCCACTAGCCATTCACTACATGATGCTAGTTTTTGGAAAGTGAAGCGGCAATACTTATTGGGTCTTTTCCTGAAACCAGAAGCACGCTGTCGTCTGCATACAGTAATAATTTACATGAGACGCTCAGTTCCATGTCGTTCACATAACAGAGAAAGAGTAAGGGACCAAGGATGCTTCCCTGCGGGACCCCACAGTTAATTGGCATAGGATCAGATATATTATCATCAATTTTGACTCTTTGGGTTCTACCACTAAGATAAGATTTAAACCAGTTCACAGACCCTATGCCCATTGCTTGTAGTTTATTACATAGGATATCATGGTCTACTGTGTCAAACGCTTTTTGTAGATCAAGAAGAACCATACCGGTGTAGTTACCTTTAGACATTTCTTTACGAATGTGATCCGTTAAGTGGATGAGACAGGAGTCTGTCGAGTACATGCATCTGAAACCTGATTGAAACTTATAGAATAGATCATTTTGTTTGAGGTAGTGTTCAATTTGGGTGTATACTGCTCTTTCAAGGATTTTAGATACAATACATAATATGCTAACTGGTCTGTAGTTGCCAACTTCTAGTTTATTTCCTTTCTTGAATAGAGGGGTTACAATAGCTTCCTTCAGTTCAGCAGGTACTGTGTTGGTGTTAATTGACAAGTTGATGATGTGGGTTAGGGGGCCTGCTATACCAAGGGCTCCATCTCGTAGAAATTTGGCAGGAATTTTGTCTGGTCCTGTGCTCTTATGTACATTTAGGTTAGACAGCTCGTCAAAAGTGTATTTTGGTGTAACATTTTGTAATCCAAATGTGTTCGGGTGTATGTCTTTATCTCTGTAGAAATTACGAAAGGTGGCCGTTGTTGTCGTGTATTTATTGAGAGGTTGAGGTAGGTTCTGTGCAAGTGTGTTTGCTATGGAAGTGAAGAAGGAGTTGAAGTAGGTTGAAATTTGTCGTTTATCGTGGCAAACCTGATCATTAATGGTGAGAGCAATATTAGTGTTAGACGAATCCCTTGTCTTGTTGCTGTAGCCTGTTGTTTTTAGGTGCCTCCATAGTTTCTTTGGGTTATTCTGATATTCCTCTGCCTTATTGTGAAAATAATTAGTTTTCGCTGATTTCATTTTCCTACTTAGTTTATTCCTGGCCCTGTTGAACTCATGTTTCAGACCTTGATCCTGTCTATGTTTCGCTAGCCTTTTTAACAGATTGTCTCTGTGTTCCAGATGGTGTAGTATGTCATTGTTGATCCATGGGTCTGACCTTGCTTTAATTCGTATGTCTTTCAGAGGAGCTATTTCGTCTAGGATGTTTGTGATGATGGTTCTGAAGCCAACCCATGCGTCATTAACGTTTGTACTTCCAAACACTGGAGACCAGTCTGTATTCCATAAAATGTCCAGAAATGTTTCCTTATTGTAGTTTCTGAGTGACCTTGTTTTGATAACCTTGTGATTCTCTAGGGTAATTTTTGTGGTTTTCCGTGTGCAATATGTGACGAAGTGATCACTTATCCCAGTCTGTATAACCCCTGATTGGGATATTTTGTCCTCTCTGTTACAGTTTATGTGGTCTAATATTGTGGCAGTGTTCTCAGCGATACGTGTGGGGGTTGTGATGAGTTGTTTGTGATTGTGCACTGTCAGTATATGCCTATATTCTCGTACAAGCCTATCATTTCGTTGTTTGTAACACAGGTTAAAATCCCCTAGTATGATGGATTCATTCCGAGGGTCTAGCGATGACAAAGTTCGTTCAAATTTGGTCAAGAATTGTGTGTCGGCTGGTGGCCTATAGCATACCCCAATTGTGATGGGTCTTGTCCTCGGCAGGTGTAGGTCGATCCACAGAGCTTCGTGATTTTCTACATGGAGGTCGGTCCTAGTTGTGTGTGTGAGGTTGTTTTTTACATACAGACATACTCCTCCCCCATGCCTATTGCGATCGTTCCTAACCATATTGAAACCCTGAATGTTTATTTCACCATCGTTTATACTTGAATCCAGCCAGGTTTCTGTGATTGCAATTATTGAAGCTTTGGCCTTATTAGCTAACAAGTTTATTTCTGACACTTTATGGTACATTGATCTGGCGTTAATGTGGATAAGATGGAGCCCTTTGTTGGTGAACACTCTGTATTCATCTTTGATTTTGAATGTATCCTGGCTGGATTCTGAGTTGTTAATACTTGGATCATTTACATTAATATTCGGTAATGAATGCAAGGCACACTTATTGCAAAGGAATTCCCGTTCTTCACTGTTGGTCTTCTTAGAGATGCACTTCATGTGAGCTACATGTTTACACTTTACACAGTTTTGGATCTTCTGACGTCGTGTTATGAGTGATTCACAAATAAAACAAATGGTTTCTCGATGTTGTACAGCCGATCGCGAGTTCCTACATTTAACACATTCAACTTCGTTTCTACTGTTAACGTAAGTACATCGGTTATGAACAATTTCATTACAACTGTTGCATTGTAAAAGTGAACTCCTATTGTTGAAACCAATATTACAGACTATACATAGTTTTTTCTTACTGTTTATCATACGACTGGAGGTGTGGTTTGGTCCGCATCGATCAGCTGTTTGTGCGGGAGAGGGTAGGGGATACTCGCGGTCGGGCTGTGGTTGTTTGCTGTTGTTGTTGTTGTTTTCATTGTCCGTTGATGCTGCTTCCCTGTTGATGTATTTGCGAGTGCTACCTGTTTTTATTGTTGTTCTTGTTGCATGTTGTGCTACATGGGTCGCCGATATCTGTGGTATTAATGGTAATGCTGTGGATAATGTAGAGTTGGTGGAGTGGGTAATTGCTAATTCCCTGCATTTATCGCATTCCATTTCTTTTCTGCTGGTAACATAAGTACATCGATCGTGTACTGTTTCATTACAAATACTACATTGTGATGTTGGACTCCTTTTGTTGAATCTAATATCGCACACTGTACATAAATTCTTTTTATTGTTCGTCGTACGTCTGGCGGTGTGGTGATCAGCTGTGCTGCTAGGGTGGGGACTGTCTGTGGCTATGTCTCCCCCTGTGACCCCTCCCTGCCCCACCTGTATTTGCTGTTTGATGATGTTGTCCTTATTCCTGGCTGCTAATGCTGCTCCATTGTTGATGTTGTTGCGACTGATGCCTTTCTTCCTAGCTGCTCCAGTTACATGTTGAGCCACCGATAGTGTTGGGTTGTGTTGTGGGTTGAATTGGAGCGTGACGGGAGACTGGGTCGCCGACCGTGTTGGGTTGTGTTGTGGGTTGAATTGGAGCGTGACGGGAGGCTGGGGTACCTGTAGGCCCGGTTTGTAATAACGAATTTTTCTGCGGTTGACCATCACCCGCTGCTTCCTTCCTTTAAGAAATTCTGAAATCCAATTCAAGATTCCACCCCTGATATTATAACTGTAATGCCCTCGAAAATATCCCGCAACCCCAATAATGTACTACCCGAGTTGACGTCAGGTATAGTGTAAAATAGTCGTTGATGGGAAGTCCAATAAACTCATCACGTGAAACACCACGAGACTATCACCTGGTTCTTACAAATCGGACTAAGCTTACTATACTTTTGTACGTCCGTGGTAGTACAGTGGGTTAGCGCGCGGGCCTGGTTGACCTAGGGGGGCCATGGTCACTAACCAGGGTTCGAACCCCACCCAAGGCATCTCAAAACCTGTGGGTTTTTAGGAGGGTTAAACTCCTTCAGAGGTTCGAGCCCCGCACCAGGCACCAGGAAAGGTTGACCCTAAGTGTGCCCGGGGAGTTTTCAGGACAGAGAAATTCCCTTCACACCCAGCATTTCAATAACCTTTAATCTTTTCTATCAATCTCTGATGCGGGACCTTGTCGAACGCTTTCATAAAGTCACAGTAGGCGATGTCTACAGCTCCGCCCTCATCCAATATACGAGTCCATTCATTCATAAAATAACGTGACCAGCTGGAGTACCGTTGAACGCCCGCTCACAAATCCATACTGCCTGTTACTGATTAGTTCATTACCTTTTAGGTGCTCCAGAATCCTTTCTCTTAGTAACCCTAAGAAGTGCACATGGGGGGAATGAGACACCACACTCCTGTGCTGACATATTTGAGCTGTTCCCATCACTAACATCGTTATTTTACCATAAATAGCATTAATACTTATCCATATGCGCCTATTATAGGTTGATTATAAAGGTATTAACCTGTTACAACAATAAAACAAGTGGAAACAGTGTTTGGATGGTCAAAATCGGCGATACAGGCCGGGAGTTACATAATGTATGGCTGAGGCAACCTCCCTGCCCTCCACCCCTCCCCTTGTCTGGAGAGACACTGTTCCGCAATAGTCTCTCTCTCGCTCTTTCCCACGCTTGGTAACAGTGATGACAACGCCCTGCTACCAACTCGCTAATGTTAGCACGAAAATAAACCACAGAATAAGGGAATTAATTTAAATTAGTATGAAAACATTCCACACTGATATTGGTATTGATAAATACGCTCAATGTAATGAAATTACATTACATTGAGCGTATTTATCAATACCAAATATCAGTGTGGAATGTTTTCATAGAAATTTAAATTTGTTTGTTCTATATATGGTCTTATATTTTATTTTCACCCAGCCATTCGCCCAAAATCGAAAATATTTTGGTCCAAAATCCTGTTAAACGCAGGGATTTTGGAAACAAATATTTTTGATTCTGGCCGAATGGCTGGGCGAAAATGCAATCTACGACCTTGTATGGAAGCAGCTCGTCGAGAAAAATCGAATGGCACCAAGTAGAATTCCCTAGGACTTATAGTTTGGGCTACAGAGGACTTTTAAAGTCCAAAAAACGGTCATTTGGGCCCTCCAGGAAGGCTAAGTCAAATACGAAATCCTAAACTAATAGTCCGATTTCAATTCTGTTTGCGCCATTCGATTCAGCGTGTCAACATGTACACTCGGATACCATAGTCTCTAGCCCACCCCACTCTGGCACGAGGTGAGGCCAGGACCCTTTCTGGACGGTGGCCCACAGTGATAGTTATGGCTGGGATTTGTGAGACAGAGAAACGCACACACGAACACAGCGTGAAGCATTTGGGACAGGATTCGAAGCATAGAGTAAGAATAGGAGAGAGGAGTCTGGGAAAATCAGCCGTGTTAATAGTAGTTGGCCATTATTTACAGATTTGGCTGGAACCCTGCACTAGATGGCGGTAGCGCATAGCTCCTCCCTATCGCGGGAAAATACTTCTGTCGTCTATTTATTGACAGTTGTTGTTGTTGTTGTTGTTCCCCATGCTGCCTGGCCGAACAGCCCCACGGCCCCGAGCAAGGCCAAGGCCATAACCGAGCGCCCCCACAGAACCCTACCCGCCGACCACAATAAAGCCTGGGTGACCGAAGCCACTCCATGGCGGGGAGCTGAGAAGGGTGCGGAAACGCCCGGGAAACCAAAGCCCCACCCAGGGCCCTGTGCCCCTCAGCAATTATGAAGAGAAAGTTGAGGGGCAAGGGAAAAATGTGACGCTTTGGCTTCCTCTCCCTTGCTGTAATGGTGTACACGTGTCTCGTGTAGAGTCTGTAGAAACTCATGTAACTTGTTTGCTATCACCATATCAGCCATAGTCATTATGAATACAATGATTTAAGAGTACACTGATATGCAAATGCACTCCAAAGTATTGCCTACACTGAAATGTGAACAATACTCCATTAACCCCTTTGTACCGTCGTCGTATGTTATATTTTATTCTAGCAATATGTAGACGATTTTATACAGCTTAGAAAGGATCTGTGGTAGTTAAAAGGGTTGATTGAGATAGTTCGAAGCCTCATAATTGCTAAAGATTCTTCCTAAAGTGAATACAATCAATTAGTAGGAGCCAGAATAAAATCAAAACACGTCGTCGGTATAGAACGGGTTAATTACATAGCTTACCAAGCTGAACCAAGCCTCCGTGATGATGTAAGGAGGCTGTGGTTGACCTTGAGAATAAGGATATGGTTTGCAATGGATCATGAAGGCTGTTGATGATTATTTGATATTGACTGTAAATTTATTAACAATGAGTGTAGCCTATATGAAAAACTAATCTCAATTGAAGACAAGTATTTGCAATTGTAATATAAGTTACTAACTTGGAAGTACACAGCCACACCCAAACTTTGGTCAAACATAAATAATATATAGGCTATATATATATATATATCTTATATACAGTATACTATATATATATATTTTGGAGTAAGGGGTCGGGTGCAAGTTGGACTAGATAATAGTCCATCAGGCGCCTGGCCCGGGGAGACGATTAATATGAAGGGTGCGCCTGGAAGTGTGGTGGGAGGGCTTGTGGCTTTGGCTCGGCTGCATGTCTGCCTGCCGAGATCGGAACCTCTCCGGGTGGTCGGGGGCCGGGGGAGTGCTGGAGCGACCTTGATGACCCTGGTCTCTGGGTCTTCTCCTGGGTGACCTGGATGTGTGTGAGTTTGTGCTTTTTATCTGTGTTTATTTGTTGTTTTATGTTCTTTTTGTGTTTTCCCTGTTCTTGCTCTGTCTTGAGTCGGCTACCCCCAAAATGGGGATTGGGCCTGAGCATATAGATAGAATAGATAGATATATTTATAGAGAGAGAGAGAGAGAGAGAGAAAAGTAGTGTACCGGTACATATACTGTAAAAACAAAATAGAATGGAGGGTAGGCTACATCCGTAGATTTATTCACGGAGTAGTAGGGTACTCCGGTCCGATCTCAAAATAAAGAACTTGACAACAGAGGCAGCCCTTGACAGGGCCGCCTGGAAAGCCGCCATCTAGGACGTGAGACTGTAACCACATTCTCTGTGGCCAAATGGTAATTAAACTTGTATGTATATATGAACAATAATTACTTAAGTATCCGCTATCAGTATTACTGGAGTACGGTCTAACCTTGTGTTCTGGGTACCCTTGTTGTCACCAACCATAACCAGCTACAAACGCCACCACCAGACAACCTAACGCTCCAGCACCTCCAAGCTCAACCTGTAATGGAATTTCTTAGTTAGTTTATAATGTAAAACTTACAAAATAAACAAACCAAAACAGGGACGACACAATATAAAAACAAAAGAACTTATCAAAATCATACGATTTAGCAAAATATACAACACTAACAGAAGTAGTACTAGTATATAGTTAATGCACGCATACCATCTGGCTTCCAAAGAGAGCGAAGACCCTGGCGGCGAACACTATGAGAAGCCTGAAGACTGGTGCCTGGGGGTGTGCTGGGTTCGGTAACACCCAACACGCGGTACCAACCCAACCAATACCTCGAAAGGCCCCTTCAGAATTACCACCCATGAGTCACCTAGAAAGAGAAGTACAGTACAGTACCGTAGAATCATTAGTTTTCAATCTCTCTCTCTCTCACTCTTGTTGTTGTTGTATAGTCTATTCATTAAAATTAGGCCAAAAATCGGCAACAATGTAATGTTCGGGCGTAGCCTACCGCCCGCCTTGTTTACACTACGCGGAGCGGCGACGCCGGACGCTTGCGATCATGTTCCCGTCTATTTTGACTGCCGTTGGATACAATAATATATTGAGGGTCTTACCCCCCATGACATATTGTCATCATCATGTACAGTATATTGCCAGCAGAGGGCAAATAACCAAAACAAAAATGCGAACTTAACCGCAGCGATCGACCTATGTTAACATGACGACCGTACGCCCAGACACTACATCCTTCCCAAAAAGTCTTCATCACTAACCTCTGTAACTCATAAACGACTAGAGTATATATGTTTGTATGTATGTAGTGTACATACACTGGCACTATCAGTTTCATATTTTGGTAACTGTGCACTCGAAACTACAGGCATATGCATAAATTGACGATTAGTTCCTTGATCACCATTCTGTCCTATAGATCAGCTTTTGAATTTTGCCTCAACAAGCCAAAGAAAATGAGGTTGTTGTTGTTGTTGTTGTTCCCCAAGCTGCCTGGCCGAACAGCCCCAAGGCCCCGACCAATTCCAAGGCCATAACCGAGCGCCCCCACAGAACCCTCCCTGCCGACCACAATAAAGCCTGGGTGACCGAAGCCACTCTATGGCGGGGAGCTGAGGAGGGTGTGGAAACGCCCGGGAAACCAAAACCCCACCCAGGGCCCTGTGCCCCTCAGCAATTATGAAGAGAAAGTTGAGGGGCAAGGGAAAAATGTGACGCTTTGGCTTCCAATCTTGGTAGATTGGGAGGTAAATCCACGGAAGAGACGCCGTCACTTGAGATCTAGAAAACATATAAGTTAAAGGAACAGTCAGAGTAAGCTATGGGTATGGCAGAGATTGCTCAGCTCTCACTCTGATAGACCAGCCCATCACCACATTACTAGAACCCAATCCTCTCAGCATCAGCTAGGAAAGGCCCTAGAAAGCCGCCTTTGGCGGGGGGATAGCTCCCCTATTTCAACCCCTTTCGGGGTTGGGCAAATACAATATACAAGGCTCAAGCGATGGGTGTCGTTGGATGAGGAAAAACTTAGATATCAATAGGAGTCTAATTTTGTTTAATAAATGGCTATTTACTCCAGTACAAGAAGCAAAGAGGCGAATAATAATAAGGATGAATAACCATATGAATTTTTCCTTTGCTCCTCAACTTTCCCTTCATAATTGCTGAGGGGCACAGGGCCTTGGGTGGGGCTTTGGTTTCCTGGGTGTTTCCGCACCCTCCTCAGCTCCACGCCTTGGAGTGGCTTTGGTCACCTAGGCTTTATTAGTGGTAAGCAGGGAGCGCTCTCGGTTATGGCCTCGGCCTTGCTCGGGACCTTGGGGCTGCTCGGTCAGACAGCCTGGGGAACAGCAACAACAACAACAACCTTATAATTTAATTTCATTTGGGGGAAATCCCCATCTGTAATAAATTCTACAGCAGTAAGCGACGAAGGCTATATAGCACTGGAAACTGTCGTAGCATAGCCGAGATTCAAACTCACGTGGCTAGTCGTCACCAACATAGCGCGTAGAGCCTTAGCCCATGACAGCTCCAGCAAAGAGGCGATCAAAGGGTAGTTTCTCACCTCAAGGGTAGTTTCAGCAATAAGCCATTTTAAGCCAAAGCTTCTCATGAAGAAGTAAGACATAGAAGATGATGAAGACTAGGTCGCATTTAAAAAGCAAATATTGTATCAAATATAATAAATTACCCAAATAAGCCAAGTGACCAACCCTCAGCAAATGTGATGCCCATGAGGATGCCGAAGCTGGAGATAGCCAGCACGTCGTCGATGCTGGAGGCGGCGATGACCAGGGTGGGTGTGCCCTTGCTGACACCGTACCCCTTCGATGATAACGTCAACATACACGGCACTATGACCGCTGGTGTTACTGCTCCTAATACAAACCTGAATGAGATAAAATATAGTCAATACAAAAAGAGCTACAGTAATACTATTTAAAAAACAAACCTATACAGTATAGGGAAGATGGCGATGGAGTGCAGGTCTCCCTCGATATACGATTGGGTTACATTCTTGAAAACCCGATCTTAAATAGAAATATCGTATAGCGAACCCTAAAATTCAAGGGGTTGTTGTTGTTGTTGTTGTTCCCCAGGCTGTCTGGCCGAACAGCCCCAAGGTCTCGAGCAAGGCCAAGGCCATAAACGAGCGCCCCCCAAAATCCTCCCTGCTTACCACTAACAAAGCCCAGGTGACCGAAGCCACTCCAAGGCAGGGAGCTGAGGAGGGTGCGGAAATGCCCGGGAAACCAAAGCCTCACCCAAGGCCCTGTGCCTCTCAGCAATTATGAAGGGAAAGTTGAGGGGCAAGGGAAAAATGTGACGCTTTGGCTCCCAATCTGCCAAATTCTAGGTTGGCAGTAGGGAGTCCAATCCACGGAAAAGACGCCGCCACTTGAGATCTAGAAGATATATAAGTAAAAGGAACAGTCAGAGTAAGCTATGGGTATGGCAGAGATCGCTCAGTTCTCACTCGGATAGACCAGCCCATCACCACATGACTAGAACCCAATCCTCTCAGCATCAGCTAGGAAAGGCCCTAGAAAGCTGCCTTTGGCGGGGGGATAGCTCCCCTATTTCAACTCCTTTCGGGGTTGGGCACCCGCCCAATTCAAGGGGTAAATGGGATGCGTTCTCGGACCAGCCAAAACACAAACACAAACACCTAAAAATCTATAGTAATATGCCACTAATATCGTAAATCGGTGGTCGGATAGTGAGGGAGACCTGTACAGTATTTAATAAACGAACCTACTTAGGGAAGATAGCGTTGGAGTACATATCATTCTAATTGCTAACATAACTGCCCTTGCTGACACCGTACCCCTTCCATGATAACGTCAACATACACGGCACTATGACCGCCGGGGTAACTGCTCCTAATACAAACCTGAATGAGAGAATATATAGAGAGAGTCAATATAAAAAGAACTATTACTATTTAAATAACAAACCTATATAGGGAAGATAGCGTTGAAGTACAGGTCTACCTCACTATCTGATGCCCCAATTTACGATATTATTATAGGTATTTAGGTGTTTGGGTTTGGCTTTTGGCTGGTCCCAGAACGCATCCCCATTTACCCCATAAAGCTTTAAGGGGGGTGACCTGTTTTTGTTCTGTCCTTTTCTATCTTTCTCTGGCTTGTATCCATTTGGCCCCATTCAGCCTACTGTTTTAAGACGTTTATCCCCATCCAGGTGTTAATTTTTTACTGGTGAGCGGTAGCGAGCCAGAATATTTTTTATTTTTATTTTTTTACAGCAGGCTAAATTTGTACATTTTTCCATAGAAAAATGTCTCCGGCGAAGCCGGATCTCTTCATATAATGCTGGCTCGCTATCGCTCGCCAGGAAGAAATCGACACCTAGATGGGGATAAATGTCTTAAAATAGTTGGCTAAATGTGGCCGAATGGATACAAGCCAGAGAAAGAGAGAAAAGGAGAAAAATAAAAAAAACAGGTCACCCCCCGTAAGGTTTGCTATACGATTCTTCTATTCAAGATCGGGTTTTCAGGAACGTAACCCAATCGTAAATCGAGGGAGACCTGTATCCAAGCATTGAACATACCTGGTCGCCGCAGGATTCCCACAAAATGGAATCTTAGGGCTACTAGAACAACAAACAACAACAACATCCTGGAAGACTGCATAACACACGACCACTTACGCTAACAACACAACACACACTCCTTGAGAACTTTGTGGTAGAACCCGGTCTCGGCCGTTGCCTTCCTTAGGAGCTCGGGGCTGTACGGCCAGGCAGCATAGGGAACGACTACTACTATAGGACCTAGAGCAAACTGGCTGTAAATATCCACACCTATTTCCTGGTGGGCTCTTCCCTAATGATAGAAATGTAAGCTCGAATGCTTTCATTCACTTTGAGTTATGAGAAGTTAAGGGGTCAAGAAAATTGTCAAGTTCGTTGGTGCTACCTATACTATAGTCCGTTCATTCTAGGTTGGGCAGAAATCGTAACATATAACCTCTCATAACTCAAAAATGACTAGAGTAATCGAGCTAATATTTCTACCAAATAGGAAGACTTGGCTAGGGAATATGTGTATAAATTGACAGCTCATTTGCTCTATTCCTTGTTGAGTTATGAGAGGTTAGGAGTTACGATTTCTGCCCAACCTAGAAGGAACGGACTATACTACTACTACTACTACATACCCGGTTATGTAATGTTTGAGAAAAGCCGAATAAATCGAAATGGAGGTGGCGTTTTACTTTATATCAAAGAAAGTCTTAACCCTACCCTCTTGTCAAAACCTCAAATTGTGAACGTCGACGCATCTTTTGTGCTAATAAAGAATAATAAAGGTACAAAAATAATACTTGCATTAATATACAGACCTCCAGCTCAATCAGTGCAAACTGACCGAGAAATTTACGAACAAATTGCAGATGTAAGTAACTCACAAGATACCGTAATTTTTGGCGACTTTAATTTACCTGTGACCAAGTGGGGCGATACTCTTACTTCACACTCCGGACATGACTTGTATACGAACTTGCAAGAGAGTTCGCTTTATCAATTTGTTCGAACGCCAACCCGTGGTAATAACGTTCTTGACATTGTACTTGCAACAAAAGAAGAATTAATAGAGAATTTGAATGTTGGTGATGAATTCAGTAACAGCGACCATCGTACGATAACTTTCACTTTAAAGTTTTGTAATGCCCTCGAAAATGTCCCGCACCCACAATAATACTAACCCGAGTTGACGTCAGGTACAGCGTAAAATAGTCGGAGATGGTAAGTCCAATAAACTCATCACGTGATAACACCACGAGACTATCACCTGGTTCTTAAAAATCGGACTAAGGTTGCTATACTTTTAGTACGTCCGTGGTAGTACAGTGGGTTAGCGCGCGGGCCTGGTGGTGATGGTTGGGTCACTAACCAGGGTTCGAACTCCACCCAAGGCATCTCAAAACCTGTGGGTTTTTAGGGGGGTTAAATTCCCTTCAGAGGTTCGTACCCCGCGCCAGGTACCAGGAAAAGTTGATCCTAAAGGTAGCCTGGGGATATTTCAGGAGACCATGAAATTCCCTTCACACCCAGCATTTCATTGGTGGCAGCTAGGGAACGTGACCAGGTAGCTACGTGGAGCACCCGTCACGCGAACCCTATACCAACAATATTGAGATTGCTGAGGTAATACAGCTACGATACCTTACGACCTTAAAATAGGCTAGGGACTAGCCCAGTTAAAGAAGGATGTAATGTAATGCCCTCGAAAATGTCCCGCACCCACAATAATACTAACCCGAGTTGACGTCAGGTATAGCGTAAAATAGTCGGAGATGGTAAGTCCAATAAACTCATCACGTGATAACACCACGAGACTATCACCTGGTTCTTAAAAATCGGACTAAGGTTGCTATACTTTTAGTACGTCCGTGGTAGTACAGTGGGTTAGCGCGCGGGCCTGGTGGTGATGGTTGGGTCACTAACCAGGGTTCGAACCCCACCCAAGGCATCTCAAAACCTGTGGGTTTTTAGGGGGGTTAAATTCCCTTCAGAGGTTCGTACCCCGCGCCAGGTACCAGGAAAAGTTGATCCTAAAGGTAGCCTGGGGATATTTCAGGAGACCATGAAATTCCCTTCACACCCAGCATTTCAAGTTTACTAGTAACGAACCAAATAGTAGCATCGAAAAAGTCCCTAATTTCAAGAAAGCAAACTTCCATAAACTTAGAGCTATGTTTAAAGAAACTGACTGGAGCTTTTTAATTCACAATAACGACATAAATACATCTTGGAAGTTATACGAAGCCACTTACCTAAAAGCAGTGTAAGACTGCATACCATCGAAAATACGGCGTCCAGGCCATAATAATAAGCCCAAATGGTGGAATAAAGATATTTCAAACTGCCTGCTTGCTAAAAAATTTGCTAATGATAGATTAAAATCCTCACTAAATGACGAAGAACGGCTGAAATTTGTAGAGCTACGACGCAAAGCCAAAACGTTAATTAAGCAAAGTAAAAAGACCTTAGAGTTACATATTGCGAATTAAAGTAAAACAAACCCGAAAGAATTCTATAGTTATATCAGAAAGAAAAAAGTAGTTACTTCAACTGTTGGACCGTTAGTCGATGAAAATGGAGAATACACCAAAGACGAAGTACAAATGAGTAATGCCCTCAATACCTTCTTTGCATCAGTTTTTACAACAGAAGACCTCAGTGATATCCCTACACCATCGCCGATTCAGATTGATAATTCAGATGTTCTAAGCAATATCACCGTTACGGAGAGAGAAGTATTGAATTGTTTAGATAAACTCAAGGTAAATAAAACGCCTGGACCTGATACAATCTCGCCTAGAGTTCTAAAGGAAGCTAAGGATGAGCTCTCCAAACCACTGACATTACTATTCAATAAATCCTTGCAGTCTGGAACTATGCCCGATCAGTGGAAGCTAGCCAACGTAACACCGATATTCAAAAAGGTAGCAAATCCCTACCCAGTAACTATCGTCCAATTAGCTTAACCTCAGTTGTATGTAAAATGCTAGAAACGGTCATACGAGATAGACTCGTAAATCACTTAGAGGAAAATAACATACTTAAAGATACTCAACATGGCTTTCGTAAAAAACGTTCCTGTTTAACAAACCTCGTAGACTTCTTCCACGATATCCTCAACCTCTACGATGAGAGTAAAGCTGTAGATATTATATACCTTGATTTTCAAAAGGCCTTTGACAAAGTTCCCCACAAACGTTTACTGCTAAAACTAAAAGCGCATGGAATACAAGACGGTGTGTAGAAATGGATAGAAAATTGGCTCAGCGACAGAAAGCAAAGAGTAGTCATAAACGGTAAGGCATCTAAATGGACCAATGTAAGTAGCGGGGTACCCCAGGGATCGGTACTAGGACCAATTCTCTTTCTAATTTACATCAACGACATAGATGAGGGTCTCACCTGTACAATCTCAAAATTTGCTGACGATACAAAAATTGCAAATAGCGTACTCTCAAAAGAACAAGTTGACGATATGCAACACAATCTAGATAAATTGTCATGTTGGGCCCAAATTTGGCAAATGAGTTTCAATGCGGATAAACGTAAAGTACTACATATCGGATACCTAAATGAGAAAGCAAACTATTCGATGAATGGCACTCAGCTTAAGAATGTAAACAGAGAAACCGATCTGGGAGTAACAATATCGAGTAACCTAAAACCGAGTCAACAATGTTCAGAAGTTGTTAAGAAGGCAAACAAAATAATTGGCTTTATAGGCAGGTCATTTGAGCATAAATCCAAAGAAGTTATCCTAACCCTTTACAATTCCTTAGTCCGCCCTCTTCTGGAATACTGCGTTCAATCCTGGTGCCCTTATTACCAAAAAGATATAAACAAGCTAGAACAAGTTCAACGTAGAGTTACCAAAATGATACCTAGCCTAAAGAAAAACCATACGAAGAGCGTCTTAGAGAATTAAATCTATTTCCTTTAACCCAGCGCAGATTAAGAGGTGACTTAATTCAAGTGTTCAAAATCATCAAAAGGCATCGACAATATGAACTGTAGTAAGTACTTCACTATCGACCAATCTAATTACACGCGGGGAAACGGTTGCAAAATTATTGGTAAATCTTTTAACTCACACGAATCTAAGAATTTCTTCTTCAATCGAGTTGTCAACTTGTGGAATGGGCTTCCCCGAAACGTTATAGACTGCATCACCGTTGATTCATTTAAACTCCGCCTAGACAAATATCTCGTATCAAACCCGCGACTGACTGCGTTTGTAAATGAATAACTTTATTTTATCCCCCCTCAGTTACTAACCCATCTGTCCCCTACTAACTTCCTAATCCTGCCACGGACATTAGTTCCAGGGCAGTAATTCCCTTTCCAATGTTCCCTTACCCACTCTAAACCACTGTTTGGACACTTGATCCTCAGTGTTTTGGAGGACAAGCAACCTAGAAGGGTCACTAGATCTGTTGTTGCTTGATTTCCTTTGTACTCCTTTGTACCCAAGCATAAGACCCCACAACCAAGGGAAGCCCAGGGTGAGATGCGTCATAACAGCCACAACTAGCGTCTCCACCAGGCACGGGGAGAAGGCTAGACGGATCACCATCATGCTCAGTTGTTTGAGGGCCGCTGGATCCAACCCCAAGCCAGCTCTCACCAGGATAACTACCAGGGCCAAGTTTCTGAAAAAAATAAATAAATAAGTAAATAAGTAAATATGTACGTATGTATGTATTTACTAAGGCCCATTCCCCACTTTTCCTATTTTTTTGTCTTCTGGGGGTGGCCGACTCAAGACAGAGCCCGAATACGGACAACACAACAGAAAATAAATAATAATATTATGGACATCAATAAAGAGGGACAGAGGGGGAGACGTAGACCGAATATGAGGTGGAAGGATGGAGTGAGGAACTACATGAACGAAGGCGGTGCTGGTTGGGGGGAGGGGCGTCGACTGACTGGGGACAGAGGTGCATGGGGGCGGTTCGTTCGTGGCCACCCCTTTGGGGATCACGGCGTCAGGCAATCAGGCAATAGATAGATAGATAGATCAATAAAGTCACCACTACACTCACTCTATCAATTAATATATTAATAATAATAATAATAATAATAAAATGCCCCAGAACGAGAAGCCCACCAGAAGCCACGAGCGAACACCACACAGAAACACCCAAAGGAAAGGTCCACAGAACGAAAGGACCAGCTGACCGAGCCAGCCATTTCAGACAGGCCCAAGCCCGCAGGGCTAAGCAGCTCCAGGCTGCACCCATTTACCTTTTCTAAACTGACCATTTTCCACACCTCACGTACACTAACCCCCTCGTGTCCTACACTCCTAACTACAAAGATGATGAACAGGAATATACATTCATATTAAAAACACCCATGCCCTGTCCCGACGTTGAGCCAATGCCAACACATCAGACAGCCATAATTATATCTATGTATGTTCTTACATCCGAGAAGTAGATGTTATATATCTTAGAAGTTAAAACACCCACGCTTGTCCCTAGACCTCGTATATCATTTCCCATGACGAGTATAGATATATGTAACCCGTGCTCAGTTGCCCCTTGCATTGTTCCTCTAGTAACTAAGTCTATAATATTAACTGCCACCAGCATTGATACGACATAGCGGCACTGTCCTTGTGTCGTATTGTGCCAAGTACAGATCAACCAGGTTTCATCACCTTATTAGGACATAATAATAATAATAATAATAATATTTATTCAGTCAGCAATTTACAGAGATGGTACCACATAGTTTGTTACAAATATGACATGTACCAGCCTTGCATAATTCCAACTAAGGATAGCCCAATAAGGCCGTTAGGCGTATTTCCATTGGGGTCCTTGTGGGATTAGGTTAGCTGGGGAAAAGGGGAGGATAAAGAAATAGATACTTTAGAAAAAGTACTTCTAGGGGGTTATTTTAAGATACCTTGCATCCTATAGTAAATATCAGTAATCCGTAATCAGTAATCATTTCAGTTGGTTTTGCCTATCTCTTATGTCGTATTTAGTAGTAGACATAAGCTTGGTGCTCCCTTCTCGCAGCTGTCCGGTTCAGGTGTTCCTTCAGGCTACGTCTGAAGGAATACAGTGTTCTCTTTTCACGGACTGACTGGGGTAGGTCGTTCCAGTCTTTGATGGCAGTGAAGAAGAATGTTTGCTTACCCTGTCCTTGGATTCTCGGGACCTTAAAATTAAACATCATGTTTCTTGTATTATGTCCACTTCTCTCGATTAACTATAATGTCGACTATAACGACTATAATGTCATCGTTCATCGATGTATGCAATCCTTAGTTTAAGTATTAATATTAACATTCCCGAACATCTTGTCTTGCCAGACTAAGCTTCTGAAGACCCATCGCCCCATAAATCTATGTATTCAATCCTTAGGTTAAGTATTTTTATCCGCCATTGTGTTCACCTTTTTCCATTTACTTTCCCACAATTGTCATACGTCTTCCCCTTGCCTCCTTCGTATCCACAGTCCACACTACGCCAATTTACTTCGTGTCATACACCTCTTACCCCAACCTGAGATTGTATAAGATAACCTGGTTACCAGTATCTGTCATAAGTACCCCGAAACAATAACTAAGTACCCCTACGAACTGCCGCTGTTGTTGGTATATTTATATTTAATAGAAAACGCAGTTCCCAGGGCCAACTAATAGTATCCATAACCCCTCGGACTGATCACATAACTCTATCTTCCAGACTCATATACCACCCCATAGTTGCATTCCCCGGTAGCATTTGGCTAACGTATTCTACTGCCTTTTCAAACTTCCATATCAATTGTAGCCTAATGCCACCCCCACGCCCAGGGACCTTAGAGGCAAAATTTCCCTGTAGCCCTTGAACTCTCCCCCCCCTCTCATTAAGACACCCGCGCTTCTCGACTCTTGTCCGACCTAGCCTCTCTCTCATACCTCTTGAAGATCCTTGAATTGTCCGTTGCTAACGCTCTCCAACCTTTTATATATATACTCCTATCCAGCCTACCTTCACTTAGTAGGCCAGAACAACATTAGAACTTTACTAGCCCCTTGCATGCCATCTATTCTCTTACAACCCCTTCACAACCCTGCACCCAATGGTCGTCGGTGCGAGGCTAGCCGCCCCGCCAGTAACTAACTTCTATTGCCATACTTCCAGATAAATGTGGCAGAGTTAGCAACCCAGTCTCCACCACATCCAGCAAACCCTACAATTAACAACCAGCCGAGTAAAACCAGCTAGCTAAGGCACCTTCGGTTTTGGTATTAAGGACACCCACATCTGTCTCATACACAGAGGGTTATTACAAACACTGGTGATATGGCAAGCCCCTAGCCACAGCCGCCGGACGACTATCACAGAGAGAGGGCGCCCAGCTCCCCCTTTTTGCCCACCCGAGGAGGGAGACCCCCACCCCCGCGGAGGTATATCTGGCCCCTGTTTTGACTTCCGAGTCATTGCCAGGTAGCACAGGAATTCTTCCTATCAATGAACTAACCATGCATGACTAACACCTTTACTAACCTCTATTAACTCACAATAAACCATTTACCTTTCTTGCATGCTCTGATCACTAAATTAGCACCTCAGCTATACCATAGAATGAAGATTGAACAATCTAGAGAGACGCTCCTATCACAGCTGTCCCCATCCTCCTCGCAAAGTAGATCCAGTCTCTCTCCCCTAAATACTTCCAGTATAGCCAAAATAGTACCTCTTACTAAGGCTCAGTTATATGAAAATATAAAGGTTTTCCTATAGCCATGTGCCACAACAGTAAATACCATCTTACCTAGTCTCCATATCTATTGAGAGCTCAAATAAGTCCATAAGACTCGAGATCCCTACTGTCTACAGGGTCCAGAACCGAGCCTATAAATCTAGCTCCCGCCCCCAGTCAAATCAGTTGAAAGCTAGACACCAACCAGGGGTCACTACCCTGCAGTTAACTTCTAGGTCTGCCCTTGTGTTGTTCCGGAGTGAGATCCCAGAGCCGGCAGACTCCGTGGCAGATTTGGATAGAAGGACCTGCCCACGTATTTAAGAACTTCACACATATGGGCCCCCTGGACGGCCGCGGAACCAGTCGTTAGCCCCCAACATCATGGACGCAAGATAACCAGGACCAGACCCATCAGATGCTACCTAAGATTCCCTTTAGCAGTACTACATATTACTGTGCTGTTTAGAGATTCACTAATTAATATTTCTACGAAGTGGCTATCTCTTTGCCCCAGTATAATTCATATAACCATTCAATTAGGAAGTGCTAAGCGTATCAGTGTTCATTATTTAACAGGCGATACTAACTCTCGTAATCAACCATATGCCCAGATATTATTACCTAGAAGGAAACCCTAGTGATATCTGAAGGTTCGCCCACTGATTTGCGTTCTATGTATTTCTGAGACAAGAATAGAAAACTTAGATCAGTACCCCCTGAGGTTACTAGAATTCCCGTAATCTAAAATACGCGTGTCTAATCTAGTCTGTGAACTACTACTTGTGCACCAGAGCTACCAGTAAGAAATCTAACAGTGAATATGATTCTATAAGTAACATTGATGGTCTTCGGTATATAAACCTGTTAAATCAAAGCCAGTGATCAGAAGATTAATACCTGAACGTTGGAAGTGGGAGACTAGGCTCCATCCAGATCCACTTATGCTAGTGTTGTTCGATTCTATTATATTGTCTTACACAAGTATTCTGCAGTGGTATATCAATAAACGTGATCGTGTAACTTGCTACCATGTGTTTCTTTGTGTTCTCTATTCCTCATATCTTGTATTGTGCATGCAGCCTTATATACCCAGTCAATTAGAACTCACATTACCCAAGTTAAACCTGTAGAAAAACAGGGCATAACAAATAATAAGCATGTTACTTATATAAGCGCCAATTTTTCCGAAGAATTCACTAGCGCTCGGAAAGAGAAAGAAAAAAGAACAAAATCAATGCATCAAAAGAAGGCTTATATACAACACACATTTAACAATCACTAGCAGTGGCAAAATAGCCTAAATGTTTATACATATTTTAATAATGCATCACTTAGCTCTACTCCCACTAGTTCTGTATATTTTGATAGAACTAAACTTAAAGATGCCCTTAAATTCCTCGTTTTCAATACTTATGTTAGATTCGGGCCTTACATTTTCAAACAAATATTAGGAATTCCTATTGGTGGAAATGCTAGCCCTTTAATTGCAGACTTATTCTTGCTTGCTTTAGAATTTAAATATATAAAAGACTTAGTTGACAGTAGCAAGAAAAATAAAATCCCAGAAAAATTAGCACTTGCTAAATTGTTAAGTAATAATAGTAGATATATTGATGATATTCTCGTTTGCAATTTGTTAAATTTTAATCAAGTTGCTAAACTTATTTACCCTAATTCTATTCCCCTTACAATGTAACGTAAATTATAAAGTTGAAAATTTTCTTGATATAATTATAGAGATTGTTAATGAACAGTGCATACTTAAAGTATATCACAAAGTTGATGATTTTAATTTTAACGTAATAAACTTTCCTTTCCCTAGTAGTAATATCGATAGTAAAATAACTTATAATTGTTTTTATTCCCAGTTAATAAGATTTTGTAAAATCTGCACTAAAGTAGATGACTTTTGGGCTAGAGCTAGGTTACTATACAGACTCTTAGTGGACAGAGGTTTTGAGGCAAGTAAATTGTTCCATAAATTTAATCTTTTTAGGGTCAATTATTGTGACTGTATTCTAAAATTTGACATCAATAATTTTAATCAAGCATTTTTAACTTGAAGTTTCTTGTATAACCTCTGCTTACGTTTTGTCTGTATTTATTGTTTTTTGTCTGTATTTATTGTTTATCTTTTTCTTTTTCTTTTTCTATTATAAACATTAATATTGATTATTTTTTTAAATTTATTGTTCTTGTTAAAAGAGTACTCTTTGTTTAAATCTGTTGTTACTTCATATTTTGCAATTATTTGTCTTTATATTATATGTATTCATTGTCGATAGTATCAATTGCTTACTTTTGCGATTTCCTTAGTTTATTTGTGCTATAAATGTAGGTTATTTGTAGGGTAGTTATTGATAGGGGTCACTTGAGGCATGCTATGCTTACAGGTACCTACCCGATAGCACTATCGTTAGTGAGTGCTGTACTGTATTTTATATATTATTTTGTAATAGTATAGATATCTTATCAATATTTGTATTTTGTACTATTGTTAATGTCTTGTCATGTTGCAAATTTGATTTTAAATAATATTTTGACATTTAACATGTAATTTCTTTATTCATGCAGAGTTTAGTAAATTTGCCAGAACGTCCCGGACTTCCCAAACTTGACTACTTCCTTTAACGTGACGATAGTGCGTTGTTATATGTGCGATTAGTTTGCTTGGGAAACAGATTAACTTGCTCATGTAGTAATGTACACCCTATGTGGTGGATTGTGTTCTTTTATTTAATAATTTTCATTTTAGTAAGCGTTGTTTCCACATAGCGATTTTGATAATTTAATTTGACTTTATATTGTCCTTGTCCCAATTTTGGTTTGTTTAGTTTGCAAGTTTTACATTTTAATGACACCTCTCTCAAGATCATAGCTTCTCTCAAAGAGAAAAGTCTTAAGTTGTCTCTTGAAGCATTCAACAGAACTCAGTTGTCTCATGGACAGCGGAAACCTGTTATACAACCTCGGAGCCATGTAGGAGAATGACCTCTCAAAGAAAGAAGACTGCTGGAAAGCCCTTGGTTCATCAAGACGAAAAGGGTCATTGTCATGACACACAACTACACCATGGTGTGCCGGTGGGCGCCTGAGCAGCTCCGCAAGGTACCTAGGCTCACCAAATTTGAGAACCTTAAAAGTCACCAAACACAACTTAAATTCTATTCTTGCTCTTACTGGCAGCCAGTGCAGTTCTATGTGACGAGATGTAGTAGGAGTTCTAGGTAGAACACCAAAAATTAGTCTTGCGGCCCTGTTAAGAACAGACTGAACTTTCTTTAAAATATAATTTGGAAGACCCACCAACAGGGCATTGCAATAATCAACACGAGAGAAGACCAATGAGTGAACCAACGTCAGGAGGCAACGTCTGGTTATAAACGGCGTCACCAAATAGAGATTTCTGATGTGCAAGTAATAACTTTTAACTATCTGGTTTACATGCTCTTTGAAATCTAGTCGGGAGTTCACATATACACCCAGATTTCGAACAGAGTTGGCCGGTCGCAGCTGAGATCCACCCACATTGATGGAGAGGGCACCTACTATATCATCAGCTCTTCTATTTCCTCGGATGATGAGAATATCAGTTTTACCATCATTTAGTTTAAGTTTTCTCAGTCTCATCCACTTCTTGATATCAGACATCAACAATTCCATCTTACTCCGTATATCAACTATATTTGTGATTCTCACATAAATCTGGGTGGAATCTGCATAAAAGTGAAAGGTGATATTATGTGCACGAAGCAGAAGAGACAAACTGCTGATATAAATTATAAATAGGATAGGACCTAAAACTGATTCCTGCGGAACACCATACTGCAGGGGTGTCGAGTCCGAGACCATTTGATTTACCATCACACTCTGGGATCTACCTGACAAGTACGACCCAAGAAGCAAGAGAGCGGAGTCACGCACACCACAATCATAAAGATCACTCAATAACAACTTGTGATCCACTGTGTCAAAGGCCGCAGAGAGATCAAGCAAGACCAATAGTGAGGCCACACCATTGCCAATGTTCTCAACTAGATCATTATGTACTCTAATCAATGCTGTTTCAGTTGAATGATGCTGTCGGTAAGCAGACTGAAAAATTGGGATAGTTTAATTCTGCTGAAGTAGTGGATGTAATTGGTCAAGTATTGCACGCTCTAATATCTTTGATATGAAGGACAGGTTGGACACAGGACGATAGTTCAACATGTTCTCAACATCAAGTCCAGGTTTCTTTAGACTAGGTCGGAGTAGTGCATGCTTTTCAGAATGTGGGAAGTTACCTTCAGAGAATCACTTATTAATTATTTTGGAAATAAACTCAACTGTGTGATCATAGACTCTTGGTAGCTTGGAAACATTTATGGGATCCAACGGGCAAAATGTTTTATTGAGGTTTCTTTTGTAGGACGAGATCATGTCCACCTCTACTGAGTGAAAGGATGAGAGGACATTATTAGGAATGTGTCGGGGTTGGAGTACAACTGAAAGTTCTTCACCAACAGAAGCATCATCCAGTTCCTGTCTTATGCGAGTTATCTTGCCAGCAAAAAATGAAACAAAGTTGGCAGCCAACTCGGCATCGGGTACAGAAGGTCTTAAGCTGACTCTTGTTTTTCCAAGTAAACTGTTTACAATTGAAGCCAACCTCCTCTGGTCATTACAAAATTACAAAAATTTACACATTTATCTCAAATATATCTCAAAGGGGGGTCTTGGGGGTATTTGTTTAAGCTTGATGGAGGTTTAGGGAGTAAATTTGAATAACAACAAAAATCCCTTAAATCCATCTATCTATCTATCTATTGCCGGACGCCTTACTCCTCTTTACGAGGGTGGCCATACACAAAATGCCCCCAAGCAGACCTAACTCCTGTGAGGACAACCCGTGCCAGTTTACTGAAGGTCTTACAGGATTGACCACTCAACTTTGGGTCTGTCTGACTCCGAGGCCTTCTATGTATATTTTCAGCACTATTTTTCTACAGTGGTGCGCGGCTATTCCATCCACTAACCTGCTTCACCCTTAGGTGAGCAGTACGGATTTGTATAAGGTTTACTCCCCTAGACAGGTTGCCGACCAAGGCTGACGAGTCCCATCCCCCCGGATTTGTATAAAGTTGTCTCCCCTAGATGGGTTGCCGACCAAGGCTAATGAGTCCCATCCACCCGATATAAATAATTATTAAAATTAAAATGTAAAACTTGCAAACTAAACAAACCAAAACTGGGACAATACAAGATCAAGGTAAAATAACTTATCAAAATCGCTATGTGGAAACAACGCTTACTAAAATAAAATTTATGAAATAAAAGAACACAATCCACAATAACGATCTAAAGAAATATAAGTTTAAAGGAGGCAGTGTTATAAACCACCGTTAAACTCTCTAAATTTTTGGAAATAAGTAACACCCCGTTCTTAACATTAATCATCAATTACAAACCCCAATGTACTTGAATAAACTAGGCTAATGAATAAAAGTTACCTGAGAGTGGCAGACCAATGTTTGTCAATATTGTTGCCGATGTAGTCCAAGCGGGGGACACTGTTGAGTACTATCCCCGCCACCAACATGCCCAGGAGTGGTGGTAGTCGTAGAGGTGTCACGGCTGCCCCCGCCACCACTGCCACCAGGAACAGTACAGTACCAGGAGAGAGAAGAGGTTCCCCCCGGGTAGCGCCGCGGCACCCACGATCCCGACGAGGGCTCCGTACGCCAGGCATAATATTACCGTGCCTGTCATTATTTCACCAACCTGTAAGAAAAGGATGATTCAATATAACAGTCATACATCTTATTATACTTATTGTCTGGATTAGGGACAAAGATGTTTATAAGAAAGGAGGAGAAATAACCTGTAATATTCATCGGCACCCACGATCCCGAAGAGGGCACCGTACTCCAGGCATAATATTACCGTCCCTGTCATTATTTCACCAACCTGTAAGATAACGATGATTCAATGTAACATGATCCCCCACTAACCGCTATCACACTGCCTTTATAGTCAACATCGTGATCAAAATTTTCTGGCAAATTTCTGGAATATTTTGTACTGGTATCGGAACTGATGATGGGGGATGAATTTAGGTGACAAATACGTTAAATGTTGACCTCTTAAGCTGCCAGACCAGTGTTGAGGATAAATGTTGAGGGAAAAAGTACTCGTGTGATACCGGCTTCGAGTGCCGTACGCCAGACATAATATTACCGTGCCTGTCATTATTTCACCAACCTGTAAAAATTAAATTAATATAAAATCGTAGTCATGTACATAACCTTTAATTGTCTTGATGGTGTAATGGTTTGAATTATTAAGATCTGTATGTGGTAACCCCGGTTAGAATCCCGGTAGGATCACATGCTTTCATAAATTTCATTGGGAGGTTTTGTGTTGAGAGTGACATAAATAATCTATACAGTTATTAGTTTCACTCCCAACACGAGAATCCTCCCAATGAAATTAATGAAATCATGTGATACTACCCCGACCTGGGTTACCACATACAGATCTTAAACACTAACCATACGACACACCATCATACAGTTAGCACAATGATATTAACAGATTAACTTGCTCATGTAGTAATGTACAGCCCTATGTGAGTAGGATTTGTGTTCGTTGTATTTCGTTATTCCTAAAAAAAACCATCCCCCCCCCCCCAAACACCCCATATTTTATTTTAGTAAGCGTTATTTCCCACACAGTGAAATATTGATAAGGTATATTACTTTATACCTTTTCTTGTATCGTCCTATTTTTTGGTTTGTTTATTTTTCTGCAAAATTTTACATTTTAATTCAATCTGACCATTACTGTGGGAGCGGACAGCACGGGAACGGCCACGTCCACAGCGCTGTAACTTGGACTAGGGTTGGCCTGGAAGAGGGTGGGCTGATGCTTACGCGGGAGAACGGCCGGACATATTAATGACCAAGTTCCACAACGCCGACACTGCCTCACCTCCCCTCGCTGCCCAAGCCTGAGCCCGGCAATGTCATCCACGCATCGCCCACTCGACTTATCCCCTGCTCCACTCACGAGGCGTCATCTCGTTGATGCTCATATCCTAGCGAGTCTTCTGCTAAAATGTGACTGTTTAGTCTAGTGATTTGTTTTTATAAGTGTAACCCAAAATAAATTATTAACATCTGTCTGTATTAAAACTAGCTATTGCCTTCTGAGCGATAGAGTGGCCAATATGTTATCTCAGTTACAATGTTTTGGACAACAGTAGATGTCTTTACCAATACTTTTTCATCGTTATAATCAACACTTACTGAGCATGTATTTCAAAACACAAACACCAATCTTACAGATACTAAAGTCCTGTAGGAACAACTACACCTACATTACCGGTAACGTACTTCTCTTGTTAATGAAAATAGGATGGATGTGTTCCGGGTGTACCACTACCGCATACACATAATCATCTCTACATACAACCTAACTAAAAGCCTCACCTTTAGGTTATGTTAGAAAATGCCCCAGAACGAGAAGCCCACCACAGAAGCCATGAACGAACACCCACAGAAAACCAAAGGAAAGGTCCTACAGAACGAAGGACACTGACCGAGCCTATAAATCTAACTCGCCGCCCCCAGTTCAACATCAGTTGAAAGCTAGACACCAACCAGGGGTCACTACCCTGCAGTTAATTTCGAGCCCCCCCTCTCTGCCCTTGTGTTGTTCCGGAGTGAGCTCCCAGAACCGGCCAGACTCCGTGGCAGATTTGGATAGAAGGACCTGCCCAATGTATTGAAGAACTTCACAACATATGGCCCCCCTGGACGGGCCAGTCGGAACCATCCGTTAGCCCCCAACATCATGGACTCACGATAACCAGGACCAGACCCATCATATACTACCCAAGAATTCCCTTTATCAGTACTACATATTACTGTGCTGTTTTAAGATTCCCTAATTAATATTTCTACGAAGTGGCCTAAGACCTTGCCCAGTGTAATTCCTACTTAACCATTCCATTTGGGACGTACTAAGGCGATCAGTGCTCTTTAATTAACAGGCGAACCTGACTCTCGTAATTACTTTATTCAGATATTAAAACTCTAGTGAGATCTAACGTTCGCCCACTGAATTGCGTTCTAATGGTCTTTCTGATACAAGGATATAAAACTTAGATCAGTAGCCCCCTGAGGGAACTAGAATTCCCGTGCGCTAAAAATACGTGTGTCTAATCTAGTCTGTGAACTACTACTTGTGCACCGAGAGCTAACCAGTAATAAATCTAACAGTGCATATGAATCTATAAGTAACATTGATGGTCTTCGGTATATCACCTGCCGAATCAAAGCCAGTGATCAGAACTGATTAATACCTGAACGGTTTTGGAAGTGGGAGACTAGGCCCTCCATCCAGATCCAATTAGGCTAGTGTTGTTCAATTCTATTATATTGTCTTACACAAGTATTCTGCAGTGGTGATAATCAATAAACGTGATCATGTAACTTGCTACCATGTTTTTCTTTGTGTGCTCTTATTCCTCATATCTTGTCTTGTGCATGCAGCCTTATATACCCAGTCAATTTAGAACTCACCTAACCAAGTTAAACCTGTAGCAAAACAGGGCATAACATTGGCTGCAGCGGTGGTTCCTTGATTCGGATAAAGGTTTGCATTACACTGCAAGTTTTGGAAGCAGTAGAAGCATGGCAACATCGCGAAATCTTCAGCCCTCGCACACATTCCCAAGATATGATATAAACACTTATGATATCACACAGTTACTTAGACATAATAAAGCCAGTGTACGATGGATGGTACTTCATAATGACCACGAAAAAATCGCCTGGGCAATTTTGCATATTATACAGTTGGGAGAAGCCGTTTCTCCACATCAACTTGTTGATAAGCCTACCTTTCAAGAATTGTTTCAGCCAAATGGTGACACAGGATACGCCAGAGAGTACCTGGAACCCGTTTCGATCCGTCCTGATCCGGACCTTAGATCCACTATTGGGTTCCCCCGTCGCCCCCCAAAATAATAAAAGTCGACTAGATCAAGTATTAGGGGATATAAATGTTCCCCTCATACAACTCTACAGATACGTGAGGACCAACTTATAGCTATGAAGATTACGACCAACAAAATGAACTCTTATTCACCGCTTTGGTTAAACATCCTCCCCACCCCACATCCCCACGCCCATCTCGACCCGTATCGGCTTATTCGTCGAACATATGCTCGCCATCAGAGAAGAATTCCTACGCAGTTTCGATTGAATCCCCTATCCAACCTTGTAGCCCCTATCCCAAGACTCTCCGTGCACACCTCCAACATGACTTCCGGTGAAAGTCCAACTCCAGTGAACTCTCCCCCCACCAAACCCTCCATCCGCCCCCCCAACCCCCCCCAAAGAAAGTCCGTATTCTAGCTATGCCTACCTCTGTATTCCTAACCACAACCCATATTTTCCCACATGACCCCACGAAATGTTCAGCTATACCCCCCACCAACAAAATTTCCCTTGTGACGTTTACCGACCTC